>OY735282.1:6190538-6402049 GCA_963457715.1 Argyresthia albistria
ATTTGACGGGCTTCACGATGACTGTCAACATTTGACAGCTGTCATGACAGTTACCTTCAACATATGCGCGGCGTACTTCCGCGCGTCCCGCCGGTCACCGACCCCCGCCACCCGCTGCAGCACCCAGTCGACGACGTCACTTCCGATGAACGCGCGCGGGATCGTGATCTTCAGCCACATCCGGTCGCGGATCTCGAGGCCTGCAACGAGACATTACGCCGCCGTTTTATACAAATAAATTCAGGAAAGTCTTCGCTTTACTGATAATGACGTAACATGATATAGCGTAATATCGTCCACTTTTAGACACTTTACTATAATAAGATGCAAAATTTCATAATTTCTCTATTGCACAAAAACAGTTACATAGGACAATAAAAAACATAGAAAACGTGTACAAAGGCGAGCTTATCTCTAATAAGAGATCTCTTCCAGCAAATAAAATTTGGGATGAGACAGGTGGATTGCTGAGTTATGCATCTAGGTTTTTGACAGCTTAAATAACATGACACATCTCAAACTCCCTGAAAAGCCGCCACGACAGTCTTGACAGCCATGACAGTCTTGACAGTCTTGACAGCCTTGACAGTCCTGACACTCCTGACAGTCCCAACTGCCACTCACCCGAGTCGGGGTGCAGCATGGCGCGCACCACCGCCGCCATGTCCGTGTGCACCGACAACGCGGCGTCCCGCTCGCCCGCGGGCGGCGCCGGCGCGCCCGAGAGGGACAGCGGCGGTGGCGGCGGGTACGCCTCGCGCAGCGCCTGCGTGTGCGCCACCCACGCGCCTGCGAGCACAAGCAGAAATAACTATTATTAAAGATATTAAAACAACACGGGCACATAAATGAACCTTAGCTTCTACAAACCGGTTTTCCAGGCGCTGATTAAGTTAACAGGTTGGTTAAAACAGTTTCAGCCGATCAAGTGCCGCTATTTTTAATAATAGCGGCACGTGATTGGCAGAGGCTGACTTAACCAATTTGTTAACTTTATCAGCGCCTAGTAAACCGGGTATAAAAGTCACTTGAATAAAACCATAAAGTTTAAAAGATTTCTTGTTAGGCTGATAGTTTGCAAGGGCTGGACCATTTATTTCATAGGGAGGTAAGTTTAGATTTAGTACCATTTATTGATCGGCCCCCGGCTTCCTAGCCGGGATTCGAACCTGGGACCACTAAAAAGGTCCACAACTCACCCGGGTCCATAGGCCTCACGGGCTCTGTCCGCGGGACGACAATCTTGACAGCCGCCATGACAGTCTTGACAGTTCTGACAGTATTGACAGTTCTGACAGTCTCGACAGTTATGACAGTTCTGGTCCGCTACAGAGGTCCACAACTCACCCGGGTCGATAGGCCTCACGGGCTCCGTCCGCGGGATCGTGAAGTACCCCTTGGGGTTTGGGTCCCAGCACTTGGCCACCACCAGCTTGATGGGTCCAGGCTTCTGCACCACCTCGCGGAGAACGCGAACAGCCTCGTCGTTGGTCATGTCCTCGAAGTTCACGTCGTTCACCTGGAAAATAATAATTGATAGGAATAATTGATTTTAGGATGTATTTGGATGTAAGTATATTCTAGCTTTGTAGGTACTCGTAGGTATATTGTTGTACACAAAGGTCTACCCTTGCTGATATATCAAACTCTCTCATCGGAACTTGGTTTGCTGGACGAGATCTCTTTTTAGAGATAAGCTCGCCTTTGTACACTGTTTTTATTTACTTTTGTCATTGCAATTAATTGTGTGCAATAAAGAAATTATGAATTATGATAATTTCTTTATTCCTTTTTTCTTTTATTTTTTTTTCTCTAACGGAACTCTAAAAATGCGATTTGTTCGTACGGAACTCTCGGTAGGTGAGTTGGACTCCCACTTGTCAAGTATTTATTTATGTCTGAAGTGATGCATAATATTTGTGGAAAAATTAAAAATAACATTAGTACATTAACCAAATAGGCTTGCGGCCTGTCAAGTCAAAATAGATACTGTTTATGAACTGTCAAAACGGAACTTTTGTTCCTGAGTTCTATGAAATAACAACAGAATGACGTCATGTAAAAGTGCCATCAAATCTGCTGGAAATATACAATTCTGAGAATTTCAAGCCATTTTGTACATAATGTTTCAATTTAAGACTTGTTCCTAGATTTATTGGATTACCTTGGCCACAAGCCTATTCTATGTAAAGTAAAGTAAACCAATCTTTATTCATAGTAAAAATATACATAACTAGGAAATAGTTTTGTCGACTACTATCATAACTAGGCCATGTATGGGAAACAACAGATATTTTACTACCTACAACAATTATCATTCACTTACTTCGCATCCATCCATCAAAGCAAACACTTCATACAGGATGTTAGCAATAATGGTCACATGACCCTTAGTCCAACTTGAGATGGTCTTCCCATCCATTTCGTTTTTAATGGCTACTAAAGACTCACATTCTCTACCACTACACTACCAAGTCTACTTAGCTTGAAACCTCCCTGGGGGGCAATTTTGGCGCCAGCAAGTTTATGTCCATTGTCGAAATATCGATTTTGAGATACTGAAATCTCTACCAAAAACAAGAAAAAGCTATTCTTACGACTATCCTTTCGACCAACCGAGATATCTCGACCCGTTTTCGATCGAAATAAATATAAATAGAGATCGTTTTCGACGGATTTACGCGGTATCAAAACCGATATCTCGACTGAGGAGAATGCTATCGAGCGCGAGAATCGGGGGCCTGACAAGCAATTCTGCACTAAAACCGCCATTATGACGTCACGAATCAGGCCCCCAATTCCACAAACGGATGGCTTGACTGTTGCTGTAGCAAGGGCGCGGAAACCCGTTTTGGGCTTGGCGACGACGCCGACACGCGCCGCGCGGGCACAAACAAAACAGTATTTTGCGCGCTCGCTATAGGCACTGCCAAGCCATCCGTTTGTAGAAATGGGGGGCCAGGACTCAAGTTAATTCAACCGGGATATATCTTTGAAACGCCCTAGGAAATCAGTAATTTTTATGCGCTCGAGGTCACTCTCAGTGCTGAGATCGGTTTAGATTCCTTTGTGATGCCACACCGCAGCTAACAAACATTTTAAAGTGTCAGTATCACAATACACTCAGTCACTGAGGCATTCTATTGTTGTAAAGATTTATGACATGTCATTCAGCCATAAATAAGTGTGATTGTGAATGAGTGAGTCTTATTCAGGTTGGGTGGTTTGCTTTAATTAGTCTATTGATGTTATCTACAATAATGTAGGTCATAAACAAGAAAACTTGATGGGACCATTCATGAAACTACAAATAATTAGAATGCTTATGCTTAAGTTTTTTGCATCTTAGTCTAAAAACATGCAATTTTTTTTTAAAAAGGATTTGGTATAGATACATTTGCAGCATATTTAGCCAATACTCCTTTTTGCATAACAGGAGGCTCCTCTTGCCACAATTAAGGATAATTTACAAATACAAAAAGTTCTAACTTCTATAACTTTTTGGATTTTATATGAATACACATAAAGGCCCGTGCCCCGTCGGTGCGGACATTAAAGGGCTACATATTATTATTATTATATTTATTTATTTTTTGTCTCTTCCGGGACAAAGGTGTGAGCAAGTGCATGCAAAAATTATTTTGAAATTTAATAACAAACAAACATAATTATAAATAATTTGACAAACCTGTAGGATCATATCTCCCGGCTCTATCCTGCCATCCAAGGCAACCGCTCCACCCTTCATAATGCTTCCGACATATATCCCTCCGTCGCCTCCTTTGTTCGACTGACCCACTATCGAAATACCCAGGAAATTCACGGTATCCATATTCAATGTCACTGTAATTATATGCATTGACATAGTCGAATCTGTTATTGAGGAGTAGGATGAGGTTCTTGATAGGACTTGGGGTCGTTTTCTTCTTCGTTGAGGCCGTTTTCGATTGCTGACTTGGAGGTGCGACACACTGCTGCATTCGGTGAGGGCTCGGTCGACGGAGGCATTAGTATGGCGGCCAGTGGTTGTTGTGATCTCTGATTGGCTGTCAAACAAACTGGTGGAGTCCAGATCGGAACTGAGTACTGATGCTGTTTCATACTCTAAGTGGTTGCCGTATTTTGAGTGGCCGTTGATTCTGAGGCCTCTGTAAGGAAATTGAGAATAATTTCAGTTTTGTGTAAATAAATTAGCATTTGTTTGTGAATATCTGGCACTAGCAGATCTTAGGTGTCTAGAAATTAGATTAGGCTGGTAAACAGAATGTGCGACACTAACTCTTGGAAGCTTACACATCCGTGTACTATTTCTGGCTCCCACGACACAAAGTCATGGCTAGAAGCATTATAACTATGGACCTTTCTAAAAATGTTTCTGTAAGGAAATTGTAGCAATAGTGTACCTGTACTTGTACTTATCGCAGGAGGCTCTGTGGCCGGGCCGCGAGCTGATGGTGCTGTCAGTGTCCGTGCAGTTGTCCCTGGTCAGAGGAGCAGCCGGGGCACCTGCGGGCTTACTCTTCCCAGCATTGCTGTCCGTGCACTGAGAAGCTCCGTCCGAAGGATTCGAACCCTCCGCAGACACCAGCCACGACACCACCCGCCCGTTGAAGCACGGCAGGTGAGCATTATCGTCCACAATCTCCTCTTTCACAACACCGAAGTCATCGTCCATCGACTTGAAAAAAAACTTATAGTTCGGCCGGTTCAACTGGTTTTTGAAGTCGACGAGGGTCACCTTCTCCGGGGAAATGGGGATTTTAACTAAATAGGGAGTCTCCTCGTCATCTATGTAGTAAATAACTTTGGTTTCCTCCATTGTTAGACAGTTTATTGTTGAAAAACAACACCCAGAGATCTATAAATATCCGCCATGACAAAATATGGCGACTAAATGATTAGTTCCGCATTTGACAGAAGCGTGGCGCTACTGTAGTGTTCCGAAATACGCACACAAAGCTGTAATGAAATAGCAAAAACTATACGCGTATAGGTCGTAAAGGTTTGATTTATACATAACAATTGTTATTAACAATACAACAAATAAATACATACATTTTGAAAGAGCCATTCCACTATAAAAAGAGAACAAAGTACATATTTCTTTATAAATATTTTTTTTATGATATTGATACAGTTCGGATTTCGGAATGTAAGAAGTGGCGATTCGATTTGACCTATAATCATCTGGATTTGCATAAAAATTAAGATATGTTGCTTTTGGCCATGGCCATTTCATTTTGCCGTGATGTCATGGGCTATGTGATGTGATACATGATGCTCATTTAATTTAGCGAGTGAGAGTACGCTCCGACGAGGCCTCCCCTGACATCCAGCTCAGCTGCAAAAAGTAAGAAGCTAAATTTTGCTATTTCGGAACGCAACTTCATGCCCTCCCTCTTCAGTTTCAGTTGATAAAATGTCAAAATAATATTGAAAATATTCACGTGCGTTCGTTTATTTATTCGATTCTAAATGAAATAAAGTACAAAACAAGATGATTTTAGAAGACAAAGAATGCGACATATTTGTTGCTAGCAAAATTGGATCCTTCAAACGTAAGTCATGCACTACTTACAAAAATTGAGACAATGCTAATAAAATACAACTAACCAAACAGCGATAAACTTCTTCATTTTAGTGGTTATCTCTTGAAATGTATGGTTACTTCGTAACGAAATAAATATATACCGTTTTCTACATTAATTACCTACTTGTAATTTGATAAAATCTTGATTTACTTATAATATTAATTATAACCTCAAATAAGTTAAAAAACATATTTCTTTAGCGTGTTAACGATAAAAGATTCCAAATCTTCTTCCAAAACAAAGCATGCCTATCACATCATCTAGGAAAAAGAGTGCTTTTCATTTACGGCTACATATTTGTTTGGTTTTATCTACATATTTATTTGACTGACCCAGTAAAATATTGTTCTATCTTAGTCATATCTGGACAAAGACATATGCCCCTTGGTGGGGACATTTATGATTTATTTATTGTTTATTACACTAGCCTCTGTTACCTTGGTGTGCTTGCAGATATAAAATACCACTCGGATCCCACGAAAAACACAAAAAAGTGCATTGAAAACCTGGTGGACATCAAAACTCTACAGAAGGATGATGAGATCACTTGCCTCGCGTGGAGCAACGACGAACAGACTGACATACTGATTGGCAGAAAGAATCTCAAGGTAACTAACAAAATCAAATAATTAATTAACCCTTACCCTTTGTCAGTGTAAATGGTAGAATGTGGCAGATAACAATTGAAATTGTTGTAAAGTATTATAGAGTACATACTGGTGGTATTGCGGCCTGGGGGGGGGGGGATTACCCCCAATCATCACAGTATAGCTATTCAAGACCAATTACAAGATTTGATTACCGTGCCCCGGCAATACCATATGGGAATAAGTCTGACTCTTACCATCAGTGATCGGAGTAAGTAGAGTGATTTGGGGTGAGTGACCTCAAATATATATAGTAACATGGATATGCCTCGGAGATTCCGGGCTTTTTAAATGTTTTTTTTTTCGGAATTTCATAATGATTAACATGGAACTAGGTATAAAGTGTGAATCAAAACGAATCAATTTGAGCAAGATTTACAACATAAAAGCAGCACCATCGGCATCGGCACAATGCAAAGATTGCGACTTTGCGCCCAATCAGAGTACACTTACTCTTACTCTTGGAGACCAAGATGTGTCATTGTTAACCTGTATTTGTGAACAATGCTTTTTCAAGCTACTAAAACACTATTTTAATTCTAATTTGTTTAACCTTCCGGAAAAAAGGCATATCCATGTTATGACTTTCATGACGTATAAGTACCAAAAATCACTCTGCCTATTCCAATCACTGCTTATCATAGAGTAACTTATATTAGACTCTTATGTGTGTGGAAACTATGAATAACTAATGAATTTTCTTTTTATCACACCTGCTCTGAAAATACATACTAATTATACCAATTAGAGGGAAGAAACGCCTTTATCCCGCCCTTCAAATCCTTTCATCCCAAGGTATGGAAGTTTGTATGAAAATCCTTCCGACCCAAGGGTGGGAAGTATGTATGAAATTCCATTACATACCCGGTTTTTTTTATTTTTTATTTGTCAGCAAAGAGACTTTAACTGTCTACTCTACTAATTAAATTTCAAGTAAATTGTTTTGTTACTGGCCACATACAGTTTTTTGTTACCAACCTCCTTGGTGCATACAGAAAATTAAAAACGAAATTATTTTTGTATATAAAACGCGCGGAATCACGGAAGAAGTGGCTGCATGACCTTATGATCTTAGCCTACTCCAGAAACGGGCGAATAAAAAAAGGAAAACTTTTAACTAAATATAAACATTTCTATGCATTTATGTCTATAATTTTCCTCGTAGGTGTAATAAAAAGCACTATACATACCTCAGGATAAAGTACAGTTCCATACCTCAAATGGTTTGCGCCCCTCGCAAGCTCGTGGCGCAAATGCCATAATCTCGGTATGGAACTGTCACTTTCTTCCCTCTGAAGTAATGTACTATTACCACTTTATAATCATATTTCATTTATTTCTTCTCTTTGAATAAGGTGATTATCTATCTGTGTATCTAACATTTCATATATTATTTACTGTACATATTCATGGTGTATGTATATGTATATTTATTGCACAAAACACAAAAAAAAGGAAGGTGTGTACAAAGGAAAGCTCATATCTAAAAAGAGATTTATACTTCTATCATTTGCCTTCTCTAGCTGTCCATTTTAAACAAATCTGAACCTTACAGATACAGACCTACAACACACAGCAAGACACATTCACACAATCCGCAACCGCTGACTTTGGCACTGGTGAAGTCATCGGCCTAGCTCGGTACAAGCGAAGGCTGATCGCTGGTCTGTCCTCCGGTGTGGTGAAGATCTGGTCCAAGAAGGAAGAACAATTGATACAGACCGGTGGGGAGTTGGACCGGCTGAGGAGTTGTGATGAAGACCGGACGATGTTTGCTACAGGTATTGTTTTGGTGATGGTTTTAAGAATTGTTACAAATAAACAACTCCAAACCAAATCCAAAAAAAATATTTCCATGTTGTGGTTGTGAAGTTCTTAAGATTAGGAAGTCCCGACAACGGACCTTGTAAGGTTGCAATTTCTTACAAATGGCACAGATTGATATGATAACAAATGGGCTGTATGTTACGAACCGTAATAGGTAGAGAGTTGAATTTTCACAGAAAATATTTGTCTGTTGTAGCTACACCAACAAATAAACAACGTAAAAAATGGTGTCTTTCGTTTGTACACTTTTCTTGTCATAAAAACCGACTCGCACATAACCGATTCTTATACCATCATTCACCATCAGCCGGCAAAGAAAACGAGCTGAAGGTCTGGCGCGTGGGCGTCCCCTCCCCCCTGTTCACCGCCAAGAACCTCCCCCCGGACTCTCTGCAGCTCCGCCGGCCCGTATGGGGGGCGGACCTCTGCTTCATGCCGGGGGGGCTGGTAGCAGAGTGCTCGCGGTATGGCTATGTGAGGTATGTACTCTCTCTCTACTCCGTGTGGGGGGCGGTGCTTCATGCCGGGGGGGGCTGGTAGCAGAGTACTCGCGGTATGGCTATGTGAGGTATGTACTCTCTCTCTACTCCGTGTGGGGGGCGGTGCTTCATGCCGGGGGGGCTGGTAGCAGAGTGCTCGCGGTATGGCTATGTAAGGTATGTACTCTCTCTCTACTCCGTGTGGGGGGCGGTGCTTCATGCCGGGGGGGGCTGGTAGCAGAGTACTCGCGGTATGGCTATGTGAGGTATGTACTCTCTCTCTACTCCGTGTGGGGGGCGGTGCTTCATGCCGGGGGGGCTGGTAGCAGAGTGCTCGCGGTATGGCTATGTAAGGTATGTACTCTCTCTCTACTCCGTGTGGGGGGCGGTGCTTCATGCCGGGGGGGGCTGGTAGCAGAGTACTCGCGGTATGGCTATGTGAGGTATGTACTCTATCTCACTTAGATCCCCCCCTGTCTCTCCTTAGAGCCCTGCCCCTTCTCCCTCTTGCTCCTAGAACCTCTCTCTGTCTCTTAGAACCTCTCTCTAACGAATATCTAAAATGACGGGAAGTAAAGCTTGAGCCATTGCCTTGCCTACCGAGAGTAGCCCTAGAGGTGGACCCACCCCCCTTCACTCTCAGAAGCACACTGCTCGAACGACCGAACAATGGCGAACTATTATAAGATTTGTCGGCGAACCAGTTAAAATTATGGACGTATATTTCGCGTTTTCCTACAAAGCTGTGCTCTCTGCCTATAATAATTTAGTACTTCTTGGCAGTTCTTGGTGATTTAAATAATTTGATTTCTCTTTTATAACGTCAGACTGTACGACACTCGCGCGCAGCGGCGTCCGGTGTGCAACGTTGAATTCAAGATGGCCGCCACTTGCATCGCGCGCGGATTCAATGACAAGTTAGTATCACACACTCTATTCACCTTCTTTTCATTTTCTTTTCTTCCTCTTTGATTCGTCTTCTAAACTTCTTCTATTCCTCTTATTGTATTGTGCTTCTTCTTATATTCTTCTGGTCTGCTCATTTTTCTTCTTGTCTTCTTCAGTCCTTCTATTTTTTTCTTCTTTTCGTCTTATCTTCTTAACGTCTTCTTCTATTATTCTTGTTCTCTTTTATTCTTCTACTCTTCTTTTATTTTTCTTCTCTTATTCTATTCTACTCTTCTGCTACATTTTTTGCTTCTATTCTTTTTCTTCTCTTCTTCGCTTTTTCTTCTGTTCTCATCCCTTCTTCTATCTTTCTTATCCGTCACCTCTCCTTTTTCGTCTCTTTTTATCTTCTTGTCTTTTTCTCTTCCTCTTCTCCTCTATTTCTCTTCTCCTTCTCTTGTTATTTTTTGCTAAAATTTGCTCTGTACACCGACCATATTGACCCATCACTACTAGAGCTGGTTCAAGATCCATAACACACGTCACAGTCACGCTTTTCCCATCCGGCGCGGCGGAGGCACAAGTGCTGAGAGCTGGTCCCTTGTCATTATAATATTATTTTCACTTCTCATGCTCGTAAAGTTCGTCTTTATGTTGGGTACAGGCTGCAGTAGGCAGTCCACCAGTCAGATGGACTGATGACATCATCGCCATAGTCGGCAGGCAGTGGATGCGGGAGGCACAGGACCGGAGCGGATGGCGTGGTAGAAAAGAGGCCTATACCCAGCAGTGGGTAGGTGTGGGCTGATTGATGATGATGATGATGATGATGAAGGCTGCATAAAGTCACATTTTATGCACTTGTGCATAAAGTAAAATCTTCGTCGAAATCTCGGACTCTGACAAAGGTTGACAGGTAAACAGCCACACACACCTGTGCTAAGTGCCACTGCCACGTATAAAAAAAGTATATTGGCGGGAAGTCCTTATTTTTTCTTTGCGTTGCATTTTGCAATTGTTTTTGCAATATTGCTGTTTATTTTGTTAATCTGTTTAATTTCCTCACAATCGGAGTGAAACACACTCACAATATACGTATCGGGTAAAATGGTGCGTTTTACCACAGGGTGCTCATCCCATACAAATTAGAATTAGTAACTCTTCGTAAAAAAAGAGATGGCGTGAGGAGTAAGATTTGTACTTAAAACGCCATGGTTCCAGTTAACATACCTCTAGGTGGCGCTAATCTTAGAATAAATCCTATATATCTTAGCGCCAACTCGCGGTATTTGCAATTGTTCGATAGTGCTGCACCGAGCGATAATGGCCTCGAACTAAAGAAGCTTCCGTAGCATCTCAGTTTACGCCGGTGTCATATTTTGTTCTAGGTGGTCTGTCTGTATTAGTATAATATTATTAGTACTTATCTGTGGTTTTATGCACTTATTGTACAATCTACTATATGTCCTCTGTTACAGACAAGTGCTGGTCGGCTTCGGTCGCGGTCAGCTTCATCTGGTCGACTTACGAGCGGGACGACTCGACAAGGTATAACATTTACATACAGGCACATACATTGCTTCTGACCCTTGGCCCCAAACGTGGATACGTGTATGTATACTCCTCACATTCCTGTTACTATATATTTAATTTAAATCACGTACCCTCTACTAAAATTGTTATTTCCTAAAACTCTACAACGTGCATAATAATTAGATAACTGCTAAGTTTTTTCTCTCTTTTACTTGCTTAATGTATCTTCTGTGGATATCTGTTACCGGCTTAATTCTATGAAGTTAGCTGTCAAGTTGGCTGTTATATTGGATAGGGTATAGATGACGACAGATCTAACGGACAGTCGTGCCTGGCGGGCAAAACCGACAACATGTGGCAAGAACAGGCACAGATGTTTTGCTAACCTCGGCTATTATGGTGTAAATTGCGCAATATACGTATTATTATTTATTTATTTATCAAAGCCTACAGCACAAATCAAAATAATATAACCAGAGAACTTAGACTAGACATAGGCCAATTAAAGGCTTCTATTTTGTAGGCCAAACATTATGGTAGTGAACTTAAACAATCAAAATAAAATAAAAAGGGGGTAATTTATAAGTACCGGGTTCAAAGTTAATATGGGGATGGGGTGGGAATCTGTGTAGGGGTGTATTTGTGTGTGTATGATGTCAATGTGTGAGTGATAGATACAAAAATATAGTCGCGACTGTATAATGAGAGAGAAATCTTAGCAGCATCTATTGTTTGCTGTCTTTTTTACAGAGTTCTTTGAGCTGGGTCAATAAGTGCCCCCTGAACTGGCCGCGTGACAGCTGGAAGATGTCCAGGTCTGCGAAGTGGGTGTTATAAGTTGTGTTTATTTAGGCGCTGTCGTCTACGTCACAATTCATAAAGGTGGCAGCTTCAGATGCCATCGGATATCCTCGTATCATGCTGTTTGTCGCCTGCACTGCAGGGCTACAAGGGCTGCGCGGGCGCAGTGTCGGCGGCGGCGGCGGCGGGGGGCGGGGTGGTGAGCGCGGGGCTCGACCGACACCTCCGCGTGCACCGCGGGGACACCAAGCAGTTGATGTATAAGGTGAGACACGCCTACATACAGGCACATACATTGCTTCTGGCCCCACGCTAGGAAACCCGTCGTGGGAACAGCGACATCACAAAGGTCGAAGACATGGGGATTTTTTTTCTTACGGTCCGCCATTTTGTAAGATACCGATGTTGAGTGGCTGAGGTCCTGCTTTTGCATTTCGTGATTTTGGCTGATTGGGTATCCTGTAAAGTATAATATTTATTGTCTATGGATTGATACCGCACACAGGCCGCAAAATACAGGCCGTGTTATTACATAAAAATATTAAACCCAGTTTAACCTCAAAACAAACTTCAAATCAAATCCTATATAATTGTTTAACGTGCAGTAACTAACACCCTGGGTTTTAAATAATTGAAACAAAAAGTAAACTTTAGAAAAAACCGACTTCCACAAACCCTATTGGATTAGATTGAGTTTAGTACAAATTGTAACCCCTTAATCCCTTGGGGAATTAATTTTGTCAAATCCCATATCAGTGCTACCCCACGCTACTAAGGAACCTCTGTACAAAGTTTAATGACTCTAGGTCCACCGGTTTAGGCTATGCGTTGCCTGCCCGTCAGCCACGCATTGTATTTGTACCTAGTATTGGGCAGTTCTGGTGGCCAATTATGCGGTCTTTATCAGCAGTTCCGCATCACAATATTATGCTTACCGTGAGTAAATGCACGAGTTATTACTAAAAATACAAAAATCACTATAGGTCTGCCTATAATATTTGAAGAGTTCCCTCGATTTCTCCAGGATCCCATCATCAGATCCTGTCCTGGTGTCAATGAGACCAATGGGAAGGTAAACCCTTGCAAACAAAAAAATAATTTTCCAAATCGGTCCATCCGTCTAGGCGCTATCGGTGCACATACATAAAAAAAATATCCGGACGAATTGTAAACCTCCTCATTTGCGAAGTCGGTTAAAAAAAACATCCGGACGAATTGTAAACCTCCTTTAGGAAGTCGGTAAAAAATGGCGGACAGTTAAATACGCTTAAAATAATAATAAGTTATCAGGTTGATAAAACTAGTTTCGGCCAATCACGTGCCGCTATTCGGAATAACCAACCTGTTAACACAATCAAGGCCCAGGGAACCGGGCATTTTGAGTTAATTTATAGTGTTTATTTAACCTGTGCTCGTTTGTCCTGTCCAGCAATACCTGACTTCCAAACTGACAGCTCTACTAGTCCAGACGGCCACCTCTACACCTCTACGCAAGAGCGAGACAGAAGATGGGGACATCGAGAAAGAGGAAAAGGGAGAGGTGAAGGAAGAGGACGAATTGGATGTGCTTTTTGAAAGCATGGATACCATACAGTGAGTTTTGTCACAGGCTGCACATCCCATACAAATTAGAATTAGTAACCCTTCGTAAAAAAGGGATGGCGTGAGGAGTAAGATTTGTACTTTAAACGCCATGGTTTCAGTTAACATACTTCTAGGTGGCGCTAATCTTAGAATAGATTCTATATATCTTAGCTTTAGGGGGGAGGTCCCCTCCACTCCCCCTAGCCCCTCCGTCCCTTTCTCCCCCAAAAATCAGGTTTCCGTGATCTAAACCCAACCCCATGTCGATACAAAGCCGTCTGTTGGCAGCTTTCAGAACTATTTTTAGCTGTCAGAAAATCGCCTAATACTAAAAGATTTCTATCATTCGCAGGGAGAAGCCAAAAAAGAAGAAATCTATCGCCGTCGACTCTCAACCCGAGGCAAAGAAGAAAAAGTCAAAACCTTCCACAGAGGGCAGCACCGTCGCCGATGGAACCATCACAGAGGGCAGCACTGTCGCCGATGGCACCGTCACAGAGGGCATCACCGTCGAGGACGAAGATGTCACAGAGGGCGCCACTGTCGAGAACGAAAACGACACAGAGGACGCCATCAAGCAACTCCTGCGCAGCACAGAGAAGAAGAAGAAGCGGATGGAGAAGAAGAAGAAGGCGAAACGGGCGAAGAGTGTGTTCCACAACGCTTAATAAATGTTACTGTCATAATGGCGCTGTTTTATTTACTTTATTTGTTATGTTCGTAGGCAGTTGCAAACTGCATGGTCTTTACCATCTCAGCGCACAGAAATCCAAAGAGGGGCGATGGACTGAGTCAGTACGTCTCTCCTCGGTGTATTTCCTTAGACTTAAGTAGAAATACATAACATTGTATTTTTAAGGCTCTGATATTTTAAAAGAGGTACGGGGGAGTTTCTTGCCCTTCTTTGCTCCATCCCTAAGCCCACAACTTCCGAACGGGCGGTAGTATACAAAATATTAATATTATATTAACGTTGACTAAGTAATATGTATGATTTTATGGTCAATAAAAAATTTGAACTGAACTGTTAGGAATATGGCTCAATAGGCCTGTGGCTCAGTGGGGACATAAATGGGCTACATTCACTTACTCGGAGGCAGTCGTGAGCTCGTATACATATGTATATGTACTATCAATTCATTAGGGACGTGATGAACATAAATAATTCACTGATATAAAATATAATCATTACCACCCATTAGATAGTAGTTATAGTTTGTACCTGATAGAAGGAGATTGTGCTAATCCAATCAAGGAAGATTAGTGTGAGTGTGATGATAATAATAACAAAAAATGTCTATTGTGTCATGTACATGTATAATTTATAGCTCGGGCCATCGATATTAATATATTGGGCTGCACTGGCACTACCTACTTACTGCCCAGCCCTTGTGTGGAACCAACAGGACAGTTCTGCTCTTGTGTGCAAACAGCATAATGTCAATGACTTGTCCTGTCAAATTTATGCGATTCAAATTGACAATTTGGTGCTAACAGCATAACCCAGAACAACCGAAAGTGCGCATTTTCATTAAAACTACATTGAAATTGCGGCAAAATGAGAAGATCAAATTTAAGTCTGTACAAAGCTCTAAAATGTTTGATTGCTATCTAAGAATACCTAGCTTCTCAGTAAGATTAATGCGTATTTAAAACTTTGAAGCTGCAACTTCTGCTGCTGTTTGAACTAGTCACTTTAAGCGCTTATCGGACCGCGGCCGAGGTCATCGGTGTTCGAGTTCGATCATCCGCCCCCGCGCCCCGCCTCTCCAAAAGTTTTCTATCTTCTATGCACCCAGCTTCATTTTATGCCGGTTGTGAAACCAACCGCTACCTAATCAAAATAGCCTCAGGCTCTTGTCCAACCTCACTCAATCGAGGAAATTCATTTAATTACACATCAGTGAATAGCTTCGTGCTCGCTTCGTGACATCAGCGAATCACGACCACACGAAGTGAACTATAGTGCCAGTATTATCATAGGAAATAGTGAAAAATCAAACACCTGTCGTTCGCGGATTATCCTGATTAGCTACAAACCTCATTTATTGTCCGATATCCGCACTCGTACGTCGTGCCGCCTCCTTTGTTTATGAAAACTACTCCAACTTTATTCGTAAATCGGTACCTACTTTTGTAAACTTTTGTGATAAATCCGTGGAAATGGTGATCAAAAAAATATGCTGTCTTGGTGCGGGATATGTTGGGGGACCTACATGCAGCGTTATAGCTCTCAAATGTCCAGATATCACGGTAACAGTCTGTGATAAGAGCGTAGATAGAATCAACCAATGGAATTCGGATAAACTGCCCATCTACGAGCCAGGATTGGACGAGGTTGTCCAGAAATGCCGGGGAAGAAATCTTTTTTTCTCCAATGACATAGCTAAAGGTATCCAAGAAGCTGATCTAATATTTATATCTGTCAATACACCCACAAAGACGTTTGGTAACGGTAAAGGAAGAGCAGCAGATCTAAAATATGTTGAAGGTGCTGCCCGCATGATCGCTGAAATCGCAACTAGTAACAAGATTGTTGTAGAAAAAAGTACGGTCCCAGTTAAAGCTGCAGAAATCATCATGAAAATTTTGAGGGCTAATACAAAGCCTGGTGTACAATACCAGATTCTGTCTAATCCTGAGTTCTTGGCTGAAGGAAGCGCAATTGTTGACCTGATGGAGGCAGAAAGAGTGTTGATCGGAGGAGAAGAGACTCATGAAGGGCAAAAAGCGATACAGGACCTCTGCTGGGTGTATGAACACTGGATACCTCCGAAAAACATTCTTACAACAAACACATGGAGCTCAGAGCTTTCTAAGTTAGCTGCAAATGCATTCTTGGCGCAACGGATCTCCAGTATCAACTCATTATCAGCAGTATGCGAGGCTACAGGAGCAGACGTGTCTGAAGTAGCTAGAGCTATTGGCCGAGACTCCCGTATCGGTCCCAAATTCCTTGAAGCTTCAATTGGTTTTGGTGGCAGTTGCTTCCAGAAAGATATCCTTAACCTGATCTACTTGTGTGAATGCTTAAACCTGCCTGAGGTTGCAGCATACTGGCAGCAAGTTGTTGATCTGAACGACTATCAAAAGACTAGATTCACAAGAAAAGTTATTGAGTCCCTATTCAACACAGTTTCTGACAAAAACATTGCTATCCTTGGGTTTTCTTTCAAGAAAAACACAGGAGACACAAGAGAATCACCTGCCATTCATGTTGCTAAGACACTTCTGGACGAAGGAGCAAAGATCAACATCTACGATCCAAAGGTCGAACCAGATCAGATACGCTGGGAACTAACTCATCCCTGTCTCACATCAGAACCAGAAAAGCTACTCAAAAACTGTCAAATCCACGACTCAGCTTACACAGCAGTTGCAGGGACTCATGCCATTGTCCTCTGCACCGAATGGGACGAGTTTAGAGAGCTGGACTTCCAGAAGATATACGAGATGATGATGAAGCCTGCATACATCTTCGATGGAAGGAAGATCCTGGACCATGAGGAGTTGCTGAGCATCGGATTCCATGTTCAGACGATTGGCAAGCGACTGTCTAGAACCGGCAGCCTACGAGCACAGGGCAGTCAAGCCTTACCATAAGAGTCTGTAAGTTAATTTAGTTTAGTTTGGTTAATTTCAATACTGTTTGAATTCCTGTAGTTTAAATTCAAAGCTCAGGCCAAGAAAATTCCAGGCATCCTGTGACATGCCTATATTAACTTTGATATTCATCTGTCAATATCAATCAAATCATAGGGATTTGATATAAACATTTTTATGTAGATATCATAAAATTGAAAGTAGCTTTATAGATAGGATGTATGTGTGTGTATGGCCAAATCAGCAGACAACAAAAGAACAGACAGAATTACTACCTATTCTCTCTAATAGGACGTGCTGATAAAGAGCCTAAGCAAGGCATTAAAGCTCTGAGATTGCAAATAATATCAAATCAGCTATGTACACCTATTAAGATATTTATTATCAAACTCAAACAGTCTTTAGAAAGGTTGTATTGCTTGAAAAGTTCTACTACAGGCTTCATTATTTTTTAGGGTTCCGTACCCGAAGGGTGCCAAACGGGACCCTATTACTGAGACTTTGCTGTCTGTCTGTCTGTCCGTCCGTCCGTCTGTCTGTCACCAGGCTGTATCTCAGAACCGTGGTAGCTAGACAGTTGAAATTTTCACAGGTGATGTACCTATTTCTGTTGCCGCTATAACAACAAATACTAAAAATCAAAAGAAATTTAATATTCAGGGGGGCTCCCATACAACAAACGTGATTTTTTTGCTCATTTTTCTCTAAATCAGTAACACATTTGAGTAACATTTGTATTCAACACGCGTAAAGGCCTGTGCCATGCTGCGGGGACATTCAAGACCTACATACATAATAATACAGGGTGTAACAGAAAGGTGTAGTCATATTTAAGGGGTTTGTTAGGGACATCATTCTGAGCAACTTTCACTATGAAACCAACTTGGTCAGAGCAACTTTAATTTTCACTTCTCTATACAAATCAGCTGACCGCTCGGACCAAAACTTATGGAGTAATTAAAAAATAAAGTTGCTCTGATCAAATCGGTTTCATAGTAAAAGTTGCTCAGAATGGTCTCCCTAACAACCCCCTAAAATATGACTACACCCTGTATCATGAATGCCGGCATATGAATCCGATCTGACGATGCCGGTACGAATGACCCTACACCCTAAACAAATTAAGGTCACAAACCCCAAGGTCTCATCCTAGTCACGTAGTACCAATTAATTTTTGAAGATGCTCTTAGGTCATGGTCGTGTCGTGATCAACGAGAGGTCAAACAATGTATTGCATTATACCAATTAGCACTTAGCTGTGGGTGACCTTACCTAGCGTCCGTGGTCTAGTAGCTAAACGCACGCCTATCACGGTACCATGGTAGGTACCATTGAGAAAAGTCATTATAATAAGGGCCTATTAGACTACGCTGTCGGCAGGGCTCTGTCTGACTCACTGTCTCTTTCTAGCCGTTCCATCATGAGTGAGACGTCTATACAAATCGTGCCCTGCCGACAGCGTAATGTAATAAGCTCTTATAACGCTTGCTTCCCACGCAGGAGATGCAGGTTCGAATCCCGGTGCTGATCATGTACCAATGAGATACCTAAGACATCAGGATGTTACAATCTAACAGTCGGTGATAGAAATCATTGTGAGGAAACCTTCACCCTTCTTAGCTGCGACGATGGGCTTGTCCCTTGTCACTCAACATGTCTGCAACCCCGTATAGGAAAAGGCGTGACGCTATGTTTGTTTATATTATGTATGTGTATTTGATCTGCATAGGTACACAGACATAATGTGCTTCCTTTTATCAGTCGTTTCCGGCCGTCGCGATAAGGAAATCATACAACACACGAATTAAGTAATTAACAGCTAGAGATAAACATAAAAAAATACAAGAATATTACTCATTCATTTATTTATTTATTAATTGACAATAAGACTTAACAGTACAACACCATAGCGCACTTATTGCTAAAGACTTTGGTATTATACTCTTGGAATAGAATCAAAGAAAATATCAAGATGATCAAAAACATTAACTAATTTATTGATAAGGGCGACTGCTCTCGCTGTAGGGGCATTCTCGCCTCGGAGAGTTCGGAAAACCGGCACCGTGGCTAGCAGCTGCGGCCGCCGCCGTGTCACTCGTGCGCCCAGTTTCATAGTGAGAAACAGTACTTTCAACATAAATGGGAATCCTCTGCAAAGGCTGGGAATCACGAGGGGGCAAAACTCAGGGTTTCATAACATAACATCACGCCTCTTCCCATACGGGGTGGCAGAGGCACCACTGTGCCCACTTTCAGCCAGTGATTCAATACTCCATTTGCGTGACAGGGGGCTAGCCCATCGCCGCAGCTAATGAATGTTTCCTCACGATGTTTTTCATCACCGTTAGAGCGTCTGTATAACGTACTTACGATAAGTTACTTATTCTCATTGGTACATGGTCAGCACCGGGATTCGAACTTGCATCCCCTGCGTGAGAGCAGGCCTCCGTTACTGAATGTACTCGCGCGATATAATTACCTACCGCCCGCCCGAGCTCTCGGTCTGCCCGGCTATGGCCCGGCTGCCCAAGTCAGTATGGTTGTCGCAAGCCAAGTTAGCCAAGCGCACGCACGTTTTGAACTGTGTTCGTATCGTACGAGTATCTGCGATGCGAGGCAGCCCTGCGATTAGTGTGAGATCGCGCGGTGCGAGGCGATCACAACTGTACGCTTGAGCATTTAGGCACATTTTAGCATGCAGCGGTTGCTGACGCGACGGAGTAGGCTATTATAGCAGTAGGTATTGGAAATTTCCTACTGAGAGAAGTATCTGTTACGTATTGAAGTCTGTGGTTACGTAGTAACTATTTAGTAATCTGTGGTGAGAGGCAAGCATGAAACCCACTAGACCACGGAGCTCTTTGTTTTCAGGGTTTCATCTTCGGCTTATTTTAAGGGAAAAAGAAATACACATTTGAAATAATCGGACTCTCACATGAAGGGTTCCGCACGAAAAAGTACAATAGACCTCGTCTAAGATGAAATGACGCGCCCCACTCCTTGGTTTTGTATGACAAGTAAATACAAAACCAAGGAGTGGGGCGCGTCATTTCAGCTTAGACGAGCTCTAACACACACTCTAGGATTTTTATTCGTAAACCCATTGAATTTGGTCTCATTTGATTCTTAATAAGGCCTCTTGACTTAAAAATGGGCTTTTTAGTTTAACCCCTTCACTGGCAGAAGCACATTGCTCGAACGACCGAACAATGGCGAACTATTGTTATACACGATGACTGTGATACCCCTTGCTATATTTTAAGGGGTTGTTAGGGACATAATCCTGAGTAACTTTCACTATGAAACCGATTTGATCAGAGCAACTTTATTTTTCACTTCCCCGTACATTTTGGCCTGAGAGGATCAGCCAGCTGGTTTGTATGAAGAAGTGAAAAATAAGTTGCCCTGATCAAATCGGTTTCATAGTGAAAGTTGCTCAGAATGATGTCCCTAACAACCCCTTAAAATATGTATAGCTGGTGGTTTCACAGTCACCCTGTATAAGATGTGTCCGCAAACCAGTTACTATACTATAAATTACTTTTTATATTATTTGTTGTTTGTCTACAGATCTGTTAAAGTCAACAACATCACACGCTGTCCCACCCCTATTGCTTGCTGGTTAACTTTATTTTATTACATTATGATACCCGCACTGAGCCAGCGTGGTGGAGTATGGCTCAATCTTACTCGGATCCGAGTAAAGGCCTGTGCCCCTCGGTGGGGACATTAATGTGCTACTTTTACTTTATGATACCAATAGCAATCGCATTCGAATTCGATATCGACCGATCACTAACATCGCTAGACAACTCGTGTAAACGAATCGTGTTCTGATCATCAATGGGCATTACCTACTTTGATTAATAGCAGAAAAACGTAATAAAAGATTGTAATTAATTGCAAACCAAATATCACCATTTTGCTATATATTCATCAAATACAGCAAGTGAAAATCCTTAAATCAATGGCGCTTTTTCGTAGTTCAATGCTGTACCTTAGAGGTTGACAATAGTAAGTCCACTTTTTGAAAATTTCATTTCTGTACCTTAGAGTCTACCTCTAGTGGACTTACTATTGTCTACCTCTAACAGTGGACTTACCTACTCTATTGTCTACCTCTAATGGGCCTATTAGACTACTGTACCTTAGAGGTTGACAATAGTAAGTCCACTTTTTGAAAATTTCATTTCTGTACCTTAGAGTCTACCTCTAGTGGACTTACTATTGTCTACCTCTAACAGTGGACTTACCTACTCTATTGTCTACCTCTAATGGGCCTATTAGACTACGCTGTCGGCAGGGCCCTGTCTGACTCACTGTCTCTTTCTAGTCGTTCCATCAGAGTGAGACGTCTATACAAATCGTGCCCTGCCGACAGCGTAATGTAATAAGCGCTTAAGGTACAGTGGTGCGTTGGTTTTTGTAGTTCTTACATGTCAACCTAACACGAAAGATAAAGGGGGGGGGGTGAGCCAAGCCTTCACCTGCCCTGACCCACCACTTCGCCCTGATATTTGGTGAGCAAAATAGTATTTTTGAGTTGCGGTTAAATATGTATGCCTTTTAT
The DNA here is from genome assembly GCA_963457715.1 of Argyresthia albistria. NCBI lineage: Eukaryota > Metazoa > Arthropoda > Insecta > Lepidoptera > Argyresthiidae > Argyresthia > Argyresthia albistria. The sequence goes on from OY735282.1 coordinate 6,212,062, forward strand.
ACTTGTAAATATATAAATAAAACAAGTTAAGTGCTGCCGATGTCATGTTGTCGCTGTTATTTACCGAGAGAGGGAAAAAAATATTTATGTTTTGGGATGTCGTTTGTGTATCCAGGCCTAAGTAGATCAAACAACGAGATTATTCATAATACTTTTAAGTATAGTAAAATATATAAGTAGTAAAAATATTATAAACCACAGCTTGGCAATTCAATTTATTCAATATATATAAATAGATTAATTGCCAAGCTATAAGTATCGTAATTTTGTATAAAAATAAGATATTTTATATGGAAATAAGTGGAGCTGGTTTAGTATTTGAGATTATTGAATAATAATTTACTTTTTAGGGTTCTGCTGTGCAAAAAAATATTGATTAGTTTTATTAATGTTAATGCCATATTAGTGACAGAGCCTAATTCCATCATTCGTATTAAATTTTTAGTCTTCTTCTGTTAACGCATTTCGCCATACGACATCTCTAAGCGATCTCTCTCTTGAGCGTTTTTTTTGCCATTTTTTTTTAATAAATCATTTCCACTCAAAATCACGAGCTCTTTTCAACCTAATAGGAGAAAAAGTGTCCTAACTTTTTATTTCGCTATTTTGTTACCATTTTCCATATCATTTGTATGGTAGTAACAAAGTTGAATGTATGGAAATGGGACACTTTATTTACTCTTTCAGTCAAGAGATTGTCATTCTACTGGCTGAAAAGGAAAAAAAAATTACATTTAAATTAGGGGAAATCAAATTCTCATCCCCTTGCAATAGACATTAATTGACGTCTTGGTAGTGTCATGGAATGGGCGTGTTTTTCTCTGGGGTGAAAAAAGATCGTGATTTTGAGTGGAAATGATTTAAAATTTTCATAAAACAACACATAAAAATATGGCAAAAAAAACACGCTCAATTAGGGAATTCTTACTACAGGTCACGCTAATGCTCGTGGCGAGATCTGTACTTGAGTAAACTTGCGTCATAATATTATTCATTAATTGCACAACGAAAATATGTCTTGCTTGACGCGTATAAAATCACGCAGCATCGTATAAGGTTCGTCTTTAGGTAGTTCTGTACAGAGATATTTTTGATTTAACATTAATGGCGGTCTCAGAGGCTCTAAAAGGGCAGCATGATATCTTCTGAAAGATCGGGTTGGCCACTAGCCCGACACCCCTCCACCAACCCGCACTGAGCCAGCGTGAAGGAGTATGGCTCAATCTTACTCGTATCCAGTTCAGTTCAGTTGGTTATTGCCGTTTATAAAGATCTTATGTATGATAAGTACAGTAGGTAATTGTAACCGTGTAAATTGTATTCAGGTAAAGGGTTGTGGGGAAAGGGGACATTAATCATGATAATCATTAATAATAATCATTAATGATTAATGGGCTAACGAACATCGAACCTATTCGAGATACCTAAAGCTACTGGCAAGTCCCAGGCACCATACAAAAATGGTCGAACCCCTTTACTTTCTTTTTAATGGCGTAACTAAATACAAGGAAATTGACCATGCTGCGATTAGTTATCAAATCGTGCGGAATTAATGTCTTTAAATCATAAGTTTATTGCCAATTATGATTTTACGACATTATGTTACGACTGCTTTCATAGAGAATTAATTTTACAATCGCATCTTTGAGTTTAATTAGAGTACGTTAGGTACCTACTTAATCCGTATTTCTAACTAATATTGCCTATCAATGTGAAACGAAAGAAACTGTCTGTACTGTTGGAGCGCCTTAACAGCTGATCCAATTTTGATAAATTTTATAATGTTAGGTTTAGGTGCGAGACCTTGCACAAAGTAACTGTGTACTTTTTTGTCTCAACTTTAAGCATACCTTTATGTTGTATAAGATTATAGATAGATAAGATCGAACAATGAAATATGGCAAAAAAATATTTTTATTAGCATTTATTTTTGTCATGTGTTTCAACGTAATTATTTAATCGCTTTAATATTTTATAAGTTCAAATTATGTCACAATATGAATAAAATAGTAATGTATTTTATTTTATTTGAATATTTCCTAAATAAAGTATTAGTAGTTATTCTGTAAGAAACGTATTATAATTTATGGGAACTGTAATCACAAGTTTTATATTATATTTGAGCAAATAAATTATATTTTAATAGAAAAGTTTTCTTTTCCAATGCTATTCCAAGGATATTACAATAGAATGAGAAAATTTACAACGATGAATAATATTACGCGGTGGTGCTGTCTGCCAGCCGGTGTGGTACGGAACCCTTCATATTCGAGTTCGGACTTGCACTTGACCAATTTCTAACTTTACCAGAAGACGTCGAATATAATTTTTCTCAACATAACATTGCCTGCTTTTATGTAATATTTTATTTTGTTTTTATAATGTACCTACTTACCTATGGATTTATATATCTGAGAATAAATAAAGAATAATAATTAGTTAGGTACCTATTGCATGCATGATGGACGTTAAAATCTTTGATCCAGTAGGTCTGTCTGCAACGCAATCTTACTTTTGGGGTTTCGTATCTCAGAAGGGGAAACCCTTACTATAGGATCACTCGTGCGTCTGTCCGTCCGTCCGTCCGTGTGTCACAGGCGATTTACTCAGAATATATTGGACCGGTGAAGTTGAAAATTGGTACACATATCAATATCTGTGACCCAAAGACAGAGGTGCAATGTAAATATAGAATATTAGGGCCAAATGAAAAAAAATGCCTTGTGATGTGACATATCAAATGAAAGTGTGAGAATCTTAAATGTATTTTTAGGGTACCGTACCCGAAGGGTGCCAAACGGGACCCTATTACTGAGACTTCGCTGTCCGTCCGTCCGTCCTGTCTGTCACCGGGTCCGTCTGCACGAACCGTAATAGCTAGAAAGCTGAAATTTTCACAGAATGTGTACCTATATCTGTTACCGCACCAACCACAAATACTGAAATACGAGAGATATTGCAAATTAAAGGGGGCCCCGATACAAGAGACGTGTTTAGATACACTTACGCATTTCAAAATGGAGATCTTGACTGAAACTGTTTATTTATTGTCATAGCAACCATGTCATAGACACATAATACTACACATTTAAATATGATAGCATATTTCGCGTCAACCCACATGGTTGTGGTTAGCCGGTGCGTTATGATGTAGACTCTCAATCCGGAGGAGGTCGTCGGTTCAAATCTCGTGAAGGCATAAACTTTTTAAATTTTCTTTTTGTTTATTTTTTTATTGTTTTGAGTGCTTTTGATTTGTTGTACGATGGTACGGTACCCTTCTTGTGCGATACCGACCCGCACTTAACCGATTATTATAATATTTTTAAGACTTATTTTGAAAAAGTTGTGCTCAATAATATGACCGATTCGCATGTCATCAAAACCTCTACTAGGGTACTTACCCAAGTCCTAAAAATCTGAAATTTGGTATGCAAGTAACGCAAGCACATGTTTGCACACATATTCCATAAAAACTCCGAAATCCACACAACTTTAACCCCCTAAATCTGGGGAGCAAAGTATGTATGAAAAACTGAATTTTAGAGTATTTTATTTATTTATTTATCAAAGCCTACAGCACAAATCAAAATAATATAAGCAGAGAACTTATACTAGACATAGGCCAATTAAAGGCTTCTATTTTGTAGGCCAAACATATGGTAGTGAACTTCTAAATAAAATAAAAAGGGGGTAATTTATAACTACCCGGTTCAAAGTTAATATGGGGATGGGGTGGGAATCTGTATAGGGGTGTGTTTGTGTGTGTATGATGTCAATGTGTGAGTGATAGATACAAAAATATAGTCGCGACTGTATAATGAATTTTGTTAGGTTTGGTGGTCCTATTATTGCTGTACGAAACCCTCTCCACGCGAGTCCATAACTCGCTCTTGGTAGCTTTTTATTTAGTCCATATTTGTATGTTGATGAATACACAGATGCTACTATATAGGATGAATAGAGCAGCATTGAGTCATTCTCAGGAATGATAAAAATAACTGCTCACAAAATTTTCAGAAGAAACGAAATTAGATTGGATATCTAAACAGGCGGCCATTCATTTGCACATGTGACATGTGCACATGTGACAGAGAATTATTTTGTGATACCTAATTTATTGATTTTTTTTCTTCTCTTTTTAGTTTAGTTTATTTAAGTTTAAGTAAAAAGGTCTGGCCTGAAAAAAGATGTCACATCCCTCAGCATCAGCTGAGTCCAGTCCTTTTTGCCACAAATAAAATAAGTTTAGATTACATGCTATGTTCATTTTATGTGGCAAATAAACACTTCTTCTTTCTTTCATTTAGTGCCATTGGCTTTAGGAATGAGTTTCTCGACCTTTATGAGGTCATTTCTAGTGCGGACCTGGGCCCGAATTCTTCTGTTCACAAGCATACGACAAGCCTGGCACAAACTTCAATACGAGGTATTTGGTATTCTACTAAAACCGGAATCCAATTCACAAGCGCCAGCGTACAGCGTCAAACTGGCGCCAGCGTGAGTTCGTACGTTGTGGACAGTAGAATACGAAGTACGCTGGCTAAAAGAAAAGTTGGTTTAAACGTCCTAGCTCGCTTCACGCTGGCGCTTGTGAATTGGATTCCGGTTTTAGAAGAATACCAAATACCTCGTATTGAAGTTTGTGCCAGGCTTGTATGCTTGCGAACTTAGTAGAATTCGGGCCCATTCAGGATGTGGATTCATTCATTGAGTCATACGTATCCGGGTAAAGTCCTGTGCCCCTCGGTGGGGACCGGACTTTTACTGTTATGTATGTACGCAATAAGAAACTGGCAAGAGTCTAATAAAAGAATAAACACAGTAAGTATAGTTCGGAAACTTTTATATCGCATTGCTGTTCAGTGTTATCTCTTCTCCTTGCTATAGTTGATGCTCGACTGCTCTTGTCGCACTACGCCGTGAGTGCGAGTGAGATGGTTGCGCACAGTTTGTCGTTTGCCGCTTCTGGAATAAATTATTTATTTATTCAGGTAATCAACAGCGTTACAAAACGGATATATCCTTAAAAATTAACACCAATTACATAGCCAATAATAGATTGCCCCAAAACATCCTTTTGTTATTAACAGGTGTTTTAGTAAGGCAAAAAGAAGAAACGGACTAGGAGAAGCACAGCTGCTGAGTAGAAGCAAGGTATTTTTTGGTTGCTCATACAATATTGATAGAAAGCTTCTACCCATCGGTACGTACAAGTACAACCCATCGGTACGTACAACCCATCGGTACATACAACCGGTACTGTGAATGTTAGCAAAGATTCTTTTGCGTAACGGTCGTGCGTGGGTTTCGTGGTTATGTATTGAGTCCCGGGTATTTATTACAATTAATCCGAGCCTTACTGTGTCCCGCAGCTGGGCAGAGGCCTCTCATAGACATAGATATAGACATCTTATTCATTAGAAGTCAAACACATTTAAAATCAGACGGGTCGGAATACATTTAAAATTCGTGATCAGGATTTATAATTATGTATGTATTCTATAATGTAATGTCACCATTATTGAGTAATCTTTAACTTAATAAATTTCATGATATTATTTATTATTAAATAGTGGAATAATAATGTCAAACACATACTCATTGTATGTTATAGTTAATAATTGAATGTCATAATGTTATTAATTATAAAATTAGATACAGCCTGCGATTTGGGAGGCGACACGAACTACACTAACTAAACTAATTAAAATGGTGTGTTTGAAAATGGAATCTGTGGCCACCGCGCAAGAGCTGACGGATTTGAAGGTTGTCAGTTTAGTGCCTTTAGTTCCTCTAGTTTAGTGGTTTTGACACCTCCCAAATAGCCCCCAATCTCTTCCACTCTATCTGATCCTGAGTGATCTCCCTCCAGTTTTTATCCCGTAGGAAGGAGGTAGCTTAACTTCTGACAGTCGGGATGGCCACTACCCCGACACCGCTCCATCAACCCACACTGAGCCAGCGTGGTGGAGTATGGCTCAATCTCACTCGAAAGACCTGTACCCCTCGTCGGGGACGACAATGGGCTACATTTACTGATAGTTAACAAGCTGGTGCCTTTAACTTCGTCTGCGTGTGCCTAGGAATTTATCATTTACCGAGAAAACCTTACCCTCCTTTTGGAGCAGTCGGATAAAAAGTATCCCATATAATAATCTAGCTCAAAAACTTTAAGCATGTTAAATTTCATCCAAATCCGTCCAGCCCTTTCAGCGTGAAGGGCTAACAAACATACAAACACACACACACTCACCGGTAGGGACAGATGTAGCAGAAGTAAGTGTAGCGTAGGAGGTGGAACATGTTGCGGTGTGACGTCATTTGGCCGCGCGAGCCGAACCGCTTCGGGCAGAAGTCGCACTGTCGAAGACAGCCAAAAAATAGTTCCATTATTATAAACTAGTGGCTCTGTGAGCTGTAGACCTCGCGAGTATGTCGGTGGGAAAGCTGAACTGCTAACACACATAAAAAAAATAACCCAAATAATTTTCTTTCAATAACACATACAAACTTATGAATGTACCTGGTTACGTACATGCAGTATGAAAGTAGCCGCACCAATAACTTTGTAAACTACATTTCGCGATCTTTTATACAACCTATTGACTTTTTACTAAAATTATATAATCTGTTTCACTCTCATAGTCTTTACAAATCCAACGACACCTCATTTGTTAATATCCATCGAGCCGTTTGGGTTGTAGCGATTTTTTTACATTTTAAAACCCCATATCTCCGCCATTTTGAAAAAAATCAAAAAACTGGCTCGAGTAAAAAATTCTATTTATTTTTTCAACCTGCTCACAAAATTTCACGAGAATCGGTTCATAAATGCGACCTGTAGAGGAGAACAACCGGACATACAAAAGCATTTTTGCCCAAACCTGAAACGGAGACGCTTCGCTCGCTTCGCTCGCTCATCTGTTTCACTCTCATGGTCTTTACGAATCCAACGACACCTCATTTGTTAATATCCATCGAGCCGTTTGGGTTGTAGCGATTTTTTTACATTTTAAAACCCCATATCTCCGCCATTTTGAAAAAAATCAAAAAACTGGCTCGAGTAAAAAATTCTATTTATTTTTCCAACCTGCTCACAAAATTTCACGAGAATCGGTTCATAAATGCGACCTGTAGAGGAGAACAACCGGACATACGAAAGCATTTTTGCCCAAACCTGAAACGGAGACGCTTCGCTCGCTTCGCTCGCTCGGTCAATAACCTGTCACGTAACATACTGGGCATAATCACAGGGTGCTCACTGCTCATCCCATACAAATTAGAATTAGTAACCCTTCGTAAAACAGAGATGGCGTGAGGAGTAAGATTTGTACTTTAAACGCAATGGTTTCAGTTAACATACTTCTAGGTGGCGCTAATCTTAGAAAAAATCCTATACATCTTAGCGCCATCTCGTGGTATTTGAAATTTTTCGACGGTGCTGCACCAAGCGATAATGGCCTCGAACTAAATAAGCTTCCGTAGCATCACAGAAGAGATAATAGTACTCCGTACAGAACGGCCACTCCCTTCCCCGCGCTGATTCAGATACCGCACCCCACCCCTGGCGTCAAAGGATTGGTTTAAACGATCTTAGACAGGGCTGAACGCCGGACGAGTGACGACGCGTATACTTTAACATCTCTGCATTTGCCGCGCCACCAGCCCTAGCAAAGTTTACGCACACATTTGCACGTATACCTTTCTTATATATCTTTCTCTACCTTAATATATTTAAGTTTACATTATCTATGTATTTTATATATATATATATATATATATATATATATATATATATATATATATATCATTTTTTAAAATATTATGTATGGTTTTTTATGTATGTATGTACTTATTAGTAAGTAGTCTATTAATTTAATATTTATCGTTGTGCACATATGTAGGTCTATCTTTTGTTAATTAATCCTGTCCATCCTAGGTTTGCTGGAAGAGATCTCTTATCAGAGATAAGCTCGCCTTTGTACATGTTTTTTTCATTATTAAGTGTCTGTATTCTGTTTTTGTGCAATAAAGTACACAAACATCATTTGGTTATGTAGTAGTAATAGGTGATTATTTTACGAGCGTTCTATGGAGTGTCCGAGGTGTGGTAGCATGTCAGTTTACGCCGTTGTCATATTTTGTTCTAGGTGGTCTATCTGTATTAGCCTGGATTCTACCAACAAAAAGTTATACGGAGAATAACTATCCCGGGGATAACTTGAATGACAAATGACAGTTCAAAATGCGGTGATCTGATCTAGGTGTCACTGGTGTCTATGAAAAAATAGAAGATACTCTCGAGTAGAAGTTACTATTTCGTTGGTAAAATCCAGCCTCAGTATAAGTATCTGCGGCATAATGTACTCAAGCCACAAGACTCAATCTTGTTCAGTTTTTTAGGGTTCCGTACTCGAAGGGTGCCAAACGGGACCCTGTTACTGAGACTTCGCTGTCTGTCCGTCCGTCCGTCCGTCTGTCTGTCACCAGGCCGTGGTAGCTAGACAGTTGAAATTTTCACAGATGATGTATTTCTGTTGCCGCTATAACAACAAATACTAAAAATCAAAAGAAATTTAAAATTAAGGGATGCTCCCATACATCAAACATGATTTTTATATCCGGTGTAAGAATTTTTAAATTTGTCGCACTTTGCGATGTTCAATTCTAATGTGCGAGACTCTAGTTTAGGTTAAGACTAAGTTAGGTTAGGTTACCGGGTGCGTCATCCCCGGCGGGTGGTGTCGTCGCATGTGCTGCACGAGGGTCCTGCGCTGACAGAAGCCGGCTGCGCACGCGTCGCACACGAACGGGCGGAGCCCCGTGTGCACGCGGTTCTCGTGGTTCTGACGCACAGAAGATAAAGTTTTTTTGTACTTTCTGAGTTTATTAGTACAGTGCGACATAAAAGAGTAGAAATTAAATGATGGCAACATTCACAGACCACTGCGTGTTTTCTTTAATGTCATATTTGGATTGTCTATCAAAACACGCAATAGTGCTCTAATATGTCACTTATGTTGCCATTATTTATTTTCTACTCTTTTATGTCGCACTATACTTCCGGAGAGATGCCTGCCGCATGGGCGTTGCCAGTGCGTCGGGTTTCTGTTAATGGGAGATATAAAAAAAAACAACTTCAGTAGTTCCAAATTCGTCGCTAGATGTCGTAGGCCAGACATGAGTGAAGAAATGTTGCCAGTCCAAATAATAACAACCGAAGAACATAATCTGTGGTCGTGTAATGAACATACATGTGGAACGCGATACAAATATTACTGATAAGTATACTGACTTATTCGCGAAACGGTAAACGGACGGAAAGACAGACAAGAACATTGGTTGACACGCCGCGCCGTGTTGCTCTATGGTACAGTGTTCTACATGGATGTTTTGGCACTTAGATGACACTGACAGGGGGGCGCCACTGCAACATTGATCGATTGAATGTTTGGATTGATTGCGTTAGTTCCGACCCTTGGCCACGTGCCAAAACATCCATGTAGCAGTGTAAACACACACGGCAGACAGTCTATGGGCTGCGCTCAAGATCGGTCAAAACTTACTTACTCTGTGACGACAACAGACTGTGTATGAATCATGTCTAAACAAAGCCATCTGTCGGCAGCTTTCAGAACTATTTTTAGCTGTCAGAGAATCCCTTATTCACACAGTCATTTAGCTCACTCACTCACTCACTCACCAGTAACTCCTCTTTGAGCACGGCTCGATAGTCGCACTGCGAGCACGCGTGTCGCTTGAGGCCGCCGTGTCTTCGCTGCTGGTGGGACCGCATTGTGTTGATGTTGATAAATTTGAGACCGCACATCTGAAACATAGACACATTTATTGAGCAACCTAACCAACTAGTCTACGAGGCATGCGCTGTTAATCTAGTCGTACAATTTATTGTCGTTTGCTTGACATCCTTGACTTTGTTTTGGCTTATTCCACAAATCCCGTACATACCCTCCATATATGTACAAAGGCGAGTTTATCTCAAAAGAAATATAGTTACCTCGCAAGTGAATTCAGCATCAAAGTGGGTAGTAGCATGCCTGAGGAAGTATTTGGCTTGGTATTGCTTGTGGCAGCGGGCACATGTGACCGGCCCAACCCGGTCCGTTGGACGCAGGGCTAGGGACCAGAGCTGCTCGCATCTACGGCAGACATACAGAATACAAGTAAATGTCGACATAAGTGTGCCTCCGTCTTCCTGTATGGGAAAAGGGTGATACTCGGTTATGCACATGGAAGGGCAATTCCAAAGACAATTTTCTGTGGAAGATAGTTCCCCCTAGATAACTAGTTTAGTTATCAAGTTTGGTTTTCTGGGTGGAACAAGGGATAAATATTGCACTAAGTAAATTGTGTGATGGAGTAATGGTGTATTGAATAATTAATGATATTGTGTGTGTCCTGCTTTCTGTTTGGTTTCTTTCTTTTTCTTTTGTCTGGTGTGTTTCTGTCCTTGTAATAAACGTTTCTTTCTTCTTTCTTTCTAAAAGTTTGCCTAACTGTTTAGTAATGAATAAGCTTCTCATTCTTTGGTAATATTGAGCGTTGAGTACATAATTGAAACAAAAAGTAAACTTTAGAAAAAACCGACTTCCACAAACCCTATTTGATTAGATTGAGTTTAATACAAAATTTAACCCCTTATCCCCTCCCCCCTTGGGGAATTAATTTTGTCAAATCCCATATCAGTGCTTCCCCACGCTACTAAGGAACCCCTGTACAAAGTTTCATGGCTCTAGGTCCACCGGTGTACAAAATAGCAGTATTGTTAAATTATGCCTACCTCTTTCTGTTTATTGGATTCCTGGGATGTCTTGTAGAATGTTTCTTTACCTTTTTCTCTAAATTAGCTTCTGCCAGACTCTCTCTTGGGGCGTCCTCTGTACTTTTAGATCTTACTTTGGAAGATTTTAGTTCCGCATCCATGATCTCATAAACTTTGCTCATCTCTGCTTCAGTTATTTCTCTGTTGATGTCATGTTCACAGTTGATTATCTCCAGGATCTCGTCGCTAAGGTCCATTGTTGAACTCAGTTCATTTTGTTCCTTCAGTTTCCTCGATTTTATACTTTTGTGTAGTATGGGTTGGTAAGAAATGTTAATGATTTTATTATTTCTGTTTTTCTCTGCTACTTCCACACTTTTAGATTCTTGTAATCTTTGGCACCATACATCATTAGAATCGTCACAAACTTTTATAGAGGATATTTCAATTTCTTTTATTTTTTTATCCTTTCTTAGTCTGTTACTTCTTCTTTCCCCTTTCTTCTTAGATTTTGGCAATACTGAGTCTAATTTTCCTTCAATCTTGAGTGGACTCAAAAGATTGAGTAATTCTTCAGTTAAGTCATCATCATGATTGAAGACATCATCACAGTCACTGTAAATTTCCTGTTTAACTTTCTTGGTTGTCCGTCGGTCGGTGTGGTCAAGGAGGAGTATTTGCTGTGCATAGGCACCTTGTTCTCTGAGGAGTAAGGCTGAGTCGACCAGCTTGGAGCATGGTCTGCATATTTTTTGTGGAAGTTCATCGTCAGGTGTGATCTATGAATAAATATGAACAGCTAAGAACTTTTAAAAAGTAAAGAAATTTAAGAATTTAAAACATAGTTTTGGTGGGGTTTTTGATTTAGAGCTCTCTTCTTGGATCTTGAATGTAGATTTATGGCCTGTAACTGAGCCGAAGTTATGCCATAGAAACTGGCAAAAAATCATATGAATCAACAATCAACCAATTACCTACCGTTAGTCCAGTGGTCAGTAACAGTTGTTTCGCGTCATATCCTGCAAATAAATCAATTAGTTCTTGAGCCGACAGGCACGTACGACATATCGACATGCTGTTGACCACTTCTTAGGTTTTCAATCAAGAAAATACAATATTTTTTTAAGATAAACACATAGCATTGTTCGAATCGAAGTTGAATATTCAAAATAATTCAAATGTCATTTCAAGTCAAGCTTCGTAAATGTAAACGTTTGCTAAAAATATATAAAATAATAAATGATCATTAGGATATGTAGGTACCTTTAGTTATTGTTCTGAGTTATTATACAAATTATGGATGTTACCTATTTATTCTTTACTGCTAGGTGGACATTAAATTAAAACTGAAAAAAATGCATCGTGTTTGTATCGAGCTTTCAAAATTTTAGTAATTTCGGTTTTATTAACCTTCTGTTCCGCGACGGGCTATCAGCGCTATCATCGCTCACGTGACGTCACGACCATCATGACCGTTCCGAATGGGAAATCACGAACACCAGCGTCTATCACAGATATCCATACGGAACGGTAAAACGCGACGGTAAACGTCGACACTGACAGATGTCAAACTATTATAATTTAACCAAACATTTGTTATTTTTTTGAATTTTGAGTCGTAGTATTTTTTTTTTGTATTGAGTGATTAAGTGAGGAAATCAACAATTATGGAGCTTCAGGAGCTGAGTTCAGGAGTGTCTGCTGTCGCTGTTCTTAGTTCGATTGTCAGCTGTCAGAGTGACAGCTGTCACGATCTATCAGTGCTCACGTTCTCGACGATGGTCACTGATATCCCAACATGGCGGAGTTGATGATGTCATTCATGACGTCATTGCGTCCATTTTGAGATATCGTTGTCACGTCAAAACTGATTCGGAACGGCATGCGGCATTTTAGACGCTGTAATCGATTACAGCGCTGACAGCGATGTCGCGGAACGCACCGTAAGTTACTTCTACACACGAGCGAGGGCAGAAAAGTAATGCTGATTCTGCACGTGTGTGGATGCGCAGAAATAAAGATTGGCAAGAAAGTCTAGAAATTAATGATGGCAACATTCACAGACTACTGCGTGTTTTCTTTATTGCCATATTTGGATTGTCTATCAAAATACGCAATAGTGCTCTAATATGTCACTTATGTTGCCATCATTTAATTTCTAGACTTTCTTGCTAACCTGTAGGTAGGTATTTCTAATCACTACGAAACTTCGTACATGTAATGTGCCTCTAAATTAGAGCTTGTCTGATTAATAATAGAGCTCGAATAAATAAATGAATATGAATATGAAGGTGGCAAAAGGAACCCTAGGCCCCAGGGTTAAAATTAAAAAAAACTTTTACTTTTTCTTACAAACTTTTATTGCGGATCAAGCCTGCGTGTATTAACAGGAAGGCTACTCACAGACGTAGACGGGGCAACAAAACAAGACTCGATATCTTGAAAGACAAATCCCTTACGATATCATCTACTCTAGAGACCATATCGTCTCATTTAGGTATCTACGTACTTAACTAAGTACTTTTATTTTATGTACGGCTTTATTAATTTCAAGATACCGATCCGAAGTTATAGTTTTTCATCTTCCAGTTCCAGGGGACAAAAATATAATACAATGTAGAATGCTTCGATCATGATGTCTAGAGATATCATTTTGAAGCACAGACTTCAATAGTAGTAATTGTATACAGGGTGTAACAGAAAGGTGTAGTCATATTTTAAGGGGTTGTTAGGGACATTATTCTGAGCAACTTTCACTATGAAACTGATTTGATCAGAGCAACTTTGATTTTCACTTCTCTATACAAATTAGCTGACCGCCCGGACCAAAATGTATGGAGCAATGAAAAATAAAGTTGCTCTGATAAAATAGGATTCATAGTAAAAGTTGCTCAGAATGGTCTCCTTAACCCCCTAAAATATGACTACACCCTTCTGTTACACCCTGTATATCGATGTTTTGAAGTAAAACTTTCTATTATAATATTTTTTATAAATAAGTTGTGGCTAACATGGTGGGCAATAAACACAATTTTGAACATTATCATTATTATCAATAAAGTTGGTAACCTATTGAAATGATTTCTTTTTTCTAAAAAGCTTCGTTTTCATTACGGCTGACATTCAGCGTCAGTCAGCCGCGTCAGCCGCAATGAGCCATGTGCATGTGTCATTTACTGTCAGCCTCAATGATAACAAGTGAAATGAAACAATTTCAATAATATTTATACGGAAACATGGCGGTCAAGTCAGTACAATTTGTTTTCGATTCTCAAGTTTAATACAATCGGAAACTTGAAACAATCTGTTCGATTAGGCACAAAATATTTAGAAGATTTATTATAGGGTGCTTTTTTTGACACGTGCTTTACATTTTTGTGTGTATAGTAAATATGTAGCACCTATGTATACAGGCAATGTTTAAAAACATAGACATCGCTAAAATGCAAAACATTCATTACAAAAGCACCATTTCTTGTTTGATGCCCCATTTTTCCATCAAAAGCCACTCACATTCATAATTATTAATTCCACTTAAATGAAAAATATTTCTAAAATTACATCAAATGCTACACAAAAAATAAAACAACTTTTTTTATAATAGTAAATCTTCATAATAGCAATATATTTTAAAATAAAAGATACAGGATACAAATCATAAATTCTTTTAAATCTTATAGAAGTATAATAACTTACGAACTAGGCAATGAATGTATGCAAACTCGAAATAAAGCTGCCATATTGTAATTAATTTGTTGCCGCAACATTTGAGATGAGAATGTGGAAAAGAAAACAAAAAGATGGCGTAAAACTAATATTTTATTTTATTTAAATACAGATTTCATTGCATAATATGTGACAAAAATGTCGGTGTCATAGTTTTTTACTTACTCTTAAAAGTACATGCTTAATAATATAAATAAAATTACACAACTGTTGCTGCTTGTCAGGACAATATTACTACAAATATGTAATAATAATGTTGCCATGTGTCTGTAACTCCATTATGTATCTTTAACTACATCCAGGAACTTCTATCGCATTCATATTTCTTATTCATTCGCTTTGTTTGCTACCATTTTCCATTTCTAATTGATGGTATAAACGATGGTATGTATTAATAATTGATTGTATGAACGATGTTTGCAAACTTCAAATTGTCGCTTAGTTACACGAGCGTTTGAGGCGACTCGAATTAGAATTTGAAATGAATCTAGATATTTCAAAAGATACTAAATCGAGCTAATAAGCATTTCAAATAACAATTTCCTGCCGCTTAGTTGGTAGCAATAAAATCAGTGTTGCTAGGCAAAAGTTAAGGAGAAATATCACAACTAATTCATCAATCTATCAATTTAGTAAGTTTTCTTATGCTGTGGCTTCTATCATGGCTTGCAATTATTGCGCCAATGTTACCCAAATATCATGAGCAATGACAACAGCCAACTTAACTGCGAAAGGAAAAGTTATATGAATTGCCATGTACATTCTTTCCAACGATCTTCTGGCGCGCGGTAACAGGCGGAACTAACGCTTGAGGACCGATGAGGAACGAACGATGAGTAGAAGTGGCACCCCCCTGTAAAGGTCACTCATCAGCAACTCGTCGTTGGAAGACTGACAGGCCACATTTTCCATGTCCCGGCGTGGTGCAGATTAACACAATAATCAACTTGTCATTTTAACAACACTAGACCTTATTCTAGGTAATGTCAAATCGATTAGGGCCATTTTTAAGAAATAATCCTCTGAAAATATATGTAAATAAAATTAAATATTGACCCTAATTTGTAACAACTTAGTGAATGTATTGCGCACTTATGTAATCATTAAAGTTCAATTTTTACACAAAACAGTTTAAATAAGACCAAAGCGCGATTGCTGAAGGCCTGAAATATACTAAATAAGTGCCATCAAAGTGGCCCCTAATTTTTTAAATGTAATTATAATCAAGCATTACATGCGATTTATAGAAAGAAACGCTTAAGAATTTTAATTCACCACATTACATAATAATACGTGTTTTTTGTCATAAGTCCTGTAGGAAAAACTATATTTTGTATATTGCATACAAAATCGGAAAATGGCAAGCCATTTAAAAAAGGAAGATACTTATACGTAAGTAGAAAAAATCCAATGCGTTTGGCGTCAAATAAATAATAAAAAAATATATTGAACCAATGCCGCTGGAATATTGGCTCTTGGCCACACACAAGCGCACCCCGCAGGCCTGCGCATCGGCCCTACATATCGGGCCAACAGACCCATCTGTTCTATTCAAAACGACGACGTAAGCGACACAAATTACGATTTAAACTGACCGACGACAATCGTTTTATAAAGGATCTACTTGTCTCTTAAAGCTTTGTCCTCACCATGGCTGACAGTCGGCAACGGACAGTTTGGTTTCCTTATATAAGGTATAATTCTCATCAGGGCTGACCGTCAAAGCCGACCGTTTCGCTTCCTCATGGAGCCCGACAGCGACTGTCAGCCGTAATGAAAACGAAGATTTAATTTGACTCGTCGCTGACCATGTATATTCGTGATAAGAATGCAGTAAAGTCATCACTGTCCGGCGGCCTAGCCACGCCCCGTAATCAATCAAATCGTTTCCAATTATCAAGCCAAGTTCACAGTGACCAGTTGAAGGCAAACTTTCGAACGCGAAGGTTGTGTCCTGTCTTGTGAGTGTGTGTTAACAGATTTTAATTTCACTGCATTCTTATCACGAATGGACTGTAGTGATGAGTTTTTATATGGAACAGTCGGCTTACATTGTCAGCCCTAATGGGAACGCCTAAATTGTTCTGATCTAACAAGTCTTACACATTACAATAGAACTTTTAACGATTGTTAAAAAATATCGGGTAATTTCTACTATTTCCTAATATGATTTATTTTATAATAAAAACAAAGCTATTTTTCACCTAATCGCGCAACTCGCCATTAAGTGAAAAAAAAAAGAATGAATGAATGTCTATTTTCATAAATAAATTGAAAAAGTTCATTCATTCAAAAAGTTTTGTTCATAAAATAGTAATAATCACCCGATGCAAAATAGTAAAAGTTTCACAATCACGGATAACAAAACTACGTGGGGATTGTTAGTCTTACAGTTAAACATTACAAGTATTGAAAGCGAGATGGCAGTGTTGTTACGGTGTTCTATCTGAAAAGGAGAAAACGAATATTTTACAACATGGAAAATAGATAAATGAGATATCTCTTAAAAGATAACACAGAAATGCGATTGTATAATGCAAGTGCGGCCTTCACAGTGGGCCCTAAGTTGTAATCAAGGAATACGTTGTATAAAAGAAAGAATTAAATTATAATTGAAACAAAAAGTAAACTTTAGAAAAAACCGACTTCCACAAACCCTATTTGATTAGATTGAGTATAATACAAACTGTAACCCCTTATCCCCCCCCCCCCTTGGGGAATTAATTTTGTCAAATCCCATATCAGTGCTACCCCACGCTACTAAGGAACCCCTGTACAAAGTTTCATGGCTCTAGGTCCACCGGTTTAGGCTATGCGTTGCCTGCCCGTCAGCCACGCATTGTATTTGTACCTAGTATTGAGCAGATCTGGTGGCCATATGTGGTCTTCATCAGCAGTTCCGCATCACAATATTATGCTCACCGTGTGCATTTGCACGAGTTATTATGAAAATCACAAAAATGCCTATAATATTTGAAGAGTTCCCTCGATTTGTGTCAATGGGACCAATGGGAAGGTAGACCCTTTCAAACAAAAAAATAATTTTCCAAATCGGTCCATCCGTCTAGGCGCTATCGGGGCACATACATAAACCTCCTCCTTTGGGAAGTCGGTTAAAAAGTAAGTGTAAGTACAGAGCTACAAACTCAAGTTAACTTAACTGAGCCGGTGATGGCGGCGCTAGCGTCAATGGCATACGAATAACATTTCATACTGGCAACCTTAGTTCGGGTTGTAGCCGCCGTGTCAGTCTAACCCCCAGGTTCTGAGACGCTGATCACAGGTTACGATTAGCTAACAGAGCGATTAAATAATTTCAGCCAATCACGTGCCGCCACCAGCCAACCGTGTGCCGCCATTTTGAATTAATCAGCGTTTAGTTAATCGTGACCTGTGATCACCCTCTCAGAAACTGGGGGTACGATTGTCAGATGTTATAATCTAAATAGTTATTCTCGTGGAAGAAATAATAGGCAGAGTGACGTCACCTCTAGGCTGGCTGCGGCGTGGTTTGTTTGTCCTTCTTCTTCTCCTTCTTCTTCTTGAGGAAGGAGGGCGTGCGCAGTCCCTTCTTCTTCTTCTTGTCCTTCTTCGGAGACTCCTCCACGGAGACCTCCTTCGATGGCGAGCCCTGGACCGAGACATAGATGTTAAATAATCGCATCAAAATCCGTTCAGCCATTCGCCCACTAGAGTGCCACAGACACAAATACAAACAAAACGGACGACTCTGCCTTTTATTAAATAATCCTGTCCATCCTAGGTTTTCTGGAAGAGATCTCTTATTTAATATAAGCTCGCCTTTGTACATGTTTTTCCATTGTCAAGTGTCTGCTGTATTCTCTTGTCAGAAAGGATCCATAAGATCTTTCCCTATAACCCTTAATTGGGCTGAAGTATTAATCATCCGACCAGAATTTCAATCGATTGGTAACAAATGCGACAACCAATGACAAACTCTGCATGCCCCATGCCCAATTGAGGTGCCTACGGAACCCTAAAATAGGTTGAATAGCTCACCTCTTTACTGCTGTGTGAGAAGGTGCTCTGGCGCGCGTCCGAGTGGTCTCCGTTCTGAGTGTGCTCGCCTGCAATACGAATGGCCATTGTTAAACTTACAAACGAATTGACGACTACGATATCTTGTACTAAAAGTTTAATACAAAATTGCATACAGTAGGTTGATTACTATCTCTTTAGGCATTACGCCCTCATTGTGATTGCAATTTGCAAAAGTTAGCTGTCAAATTATCAATTTAATTCAACTACTTAAAAAAAAACAGTCAATCTGAAAATATAATGTGTCTAAAGTCTCCCCAATAAAAATATCTCCTCTAATTCCAGAAAACAAGTTTTACTTCAAAAATATTTTTTCAGAACCAAAGTGAAACTTAATGGGCCAATAAATTAACTCTAATCGGGTTAGTAGAACATAAAATTAAGACCAAACCATGCACAGAAAAGCTAACGCAGAAATATAAACTTACCCGATCTCGGCGAAGTTAGTAACACAAAGCTGCGCTCTCGAAACCAGACGAAAGCTACGCGGGCAAAGCAAAAACCAACAGAACAAGATTCTTTAACCCATAATTGGACTGAAGGAGTATACATCCCACCAGATTCTCAGCCTTATGGCTTGGTAATACAGGGTGTAACAGAAAGGGATGTACAAGCCGAAAGAGGGTTGTTAGGGACATTATTCTGAACAACTTTCAAAGCAACAATCAGAGCAACTTTATTTTTCACTCCACCATACAGATCAGCTGAGCGCTAGCCGTAAATGTACTGAGTTAATAAAAATAAAGTTGCTCTGATCATGTCGGTCCCATAGTGAAAGTTGTTCAGAATGATGTCCCTAACAATCCTCTTTCGGCTTGTATACCCCTTTCTGTTACACCCTGTATTTGCAAAAACCAATAAAATAAAATATCACCCGGCTAAAGAAGTTTAACTTCAAAAATCTGTATGGGCATTATTGGGCATGCCCAATTAAGGGTTAACCATCAAAAGCAATTTTAATGCCTTGAAATCCACAAGTACATTAACGTAAATAAACATTAACTTGTGTATGTTACATACATTGCTTCTGGCCCCACACTAGGGTACCCTGAGTCGTGGGAACCAGAAGAGACGTCACACAAACATCCAAGACCATATTTAATAGATCCAAGGTTTAATAGAAATCTTGTAAAAACAATATTGATGAACATTGATTCTGTATATCTTGACATGCGATTGTGTTACTTTTATTGAACAGGATCTATATTCTACAAATATCTTAATGTTGGGAAACGGGCAGAACCTGGCCCAGTATTCGTGTAACATAAAAAATATTATATTGTCAGATTTCTATTGATCCTAAGTCCGTACCAATAATTTAATTCTGACTGTTTGAGCTAACCTTTTGTAATGCCTTTCGGTCTTCAAGATATTAGGTTCGCGAGTAAGGTGAAAAACTTAGTGGCAAAGCAATTTTGTTAGTTGCGATAAAACATAAAACAAGAAACATATTATTCAAGTATTTTAATAAAGAAATAGAAATTAGTGAGTGACTTACAATAAAAGGTAATTGAAAAATGAATAGCAGTGACATTACACAAAATGTATGGGCATTACATATTAAAACACACAATTAAAACACAATAACGTAAAAAAAACACATGCATAATCGCAACGACTCCCACCGAGATCAACATTATTTTTTGCTTAAACTTAGTACTTACAAACTACAGTCGAAAGTCTCAAGATCGCTTGGATCAAAACTCTCAGACATTCGGAATTGCGAAACGATCCTATACAAAAGAGTTTCCTCGTAAGGAGGCCAGCTGTAGTACTGCCGTCTATACTTCGCGTTTCTTGTATGCAGGTCTAATCTCGAACAGCTGTATATCAACTTTTTTGGCGGTATTTTTGTCTCTTTAGCAAGTTTCGCTTGCGTTTGGTTTTCAGCTATGGGCGTTTGGATCATAGTCGATTCGCACGTTTTAAAACTGGCTGTTTTAGATGTGAGCGCTGTTGTGAAACTATCATTGGGGGAATTAAAATCAGTTCTGTTCGCTTTGAAATCTGTTAGATCGTCAAGTACGCTTACTCGTTTTTGGGCTTCCCTTTCGAAGTTCCACATGGCAGCATCCGTCCAGATGTCATCAGTTCTTACATTACCTGACTCTCCGCTATCGTCCAAATCGATTGCAATGAAACTCGGTGTCAAATTCTCATCGAATCGTTTCCCTCTGAAGCAAGGCTTTTCCTTTACATTTCGGAGACTTTCGTCAAACGATACCCAGTATTTGATGCCACCGCTATGTAAAGAGTGTGACATGGCTATTATGGGCGCGTGTTTTACGAATGGCGATCCGAGAAATGTCTCTTCTTTTTCGTAAAGAACGTTAAGATTGTTGGGTTTGGTTGTATTTTTTATTGGAGATTCGTTGCATGGCTCAAACGTTTTACAATCTTCTCGAACAGGCGACGAGAACCTTGTATTGGCGTGAAAGAATCTATCTTCTACAAAAGCTGTGTTCATTTCCTCGTCTTCATGATTTTCATCATCTGTTGCTATGACAAAAGTGGCGTTCATTGAAGCTACATTCGAATGCGTGTTTGTATTTCTTAACTGTTGATCTCCATTGTCCTCGGCGTGAGTGATATTATTTAGCACTTCGTCAAGTAGTGCTGTTGCTATACCAACACTGTCTTCAGCATCATTCGAAATGTCTTCCTTGTGGATTTCAAGAGATTCATCTTTAAGAACAATGTTATTGCTGATTTCATCAAACTCCGATAAGAAATCAATTCCTTCTGGATTTTCGGCGCAACTCTCCACTTGGTGACTATCTCTTCGATTTTCCACAAAAAATAACGTGTCATGATTTTTAATGGCAAAGTCTCGCATATTCTCATCTTCTGTTACTAGCTGTATGTTTGGTTCCTGTTTGGTATTATTATCCATTATTCTTTTACATATTTCCATCATCAGTTCTTCTAATATACCTTCAGTAAGGTCCGTCATATAATGTTCGTCGTTCTCGCTACAGCTAACATCGGCAAAGTAGTTGAAAGTAGAGTCGTGAGACAGATCCTGTCTCTCTGATACGAACGAGTCTTCCTCCAGTTCTTTAATTATTTCTTCAGGTCGTAGCCAGTTAGTGCGGTCTACTGTTTCCTCTATATCACGATAAAACAGTTTGTGGCATGATTCATCATTGGCACTTTTGCTATCTGTGTCTTCAAGAGCGTTTTCATCATTTTTTATGTCATCAGCATTTTTAGGTAATATTACTTCTGAAGTATTTTTCTGTAGTATCTCATCTATATGACTTATTTTTACTTTTGGAGCACAGAGTTCTGATGTGTTGTTTTCAGTGTCATTCATTCTTGTTTTGTCTAATCCCAACAAAATATTAGTATTTATATCCTCTTTTATAACGTTTTCTGCATCATCCCACAAAGATGCAGCTGTGAACAGTATATCTTCACAATCAACAACTGTTACCACTTTCTTATTCGTCTTTACAGAGTTTTTAGTTTTTTCAGCCAGTACAAAAAACGCTTGATCTAAAACATAGAATACTACTGCTTGGGCTATTTTTTCACCTTGACGCTTTATATCTAAATCGCTGTTATTTGTTATTTCAGTGTCATTCAAACCCACAGTTTGCTCTTCGATTTCATTAACCATTTGCGTGATTGAAAAGTTTTCTTCTACACTTTCGACGACAGCACATTCCAAGTCTGACTCGATATTTTCACTTATATTATCTATAGCCGTGACATTTACATCCGACAAGTTCTTAATTTCAACAGCGGATTTATCCACTTCAAACATTTGAACACCCGAGGTGTTCTTAAATGCGTCTGCATTGCAGAAGTCGGAGTCAACATTGTCAGTTTCAGAAGTGAATCTAGTGAGTATTATACCAATGATTTCTGTCACAGCCTCGTACTTTTCAAATTCTACAGTAGAGTTGAAACTTGGCATTTCGAGGACGGAACTACCAACACTGTATTCAACTGACACAGATTTCTTATTATCTACATTATTGCCATCAATTTTAGATATCTCAGTATTGACGGCATCATTGGAGAGTATTTCAAACACATTCTTGAAGACCACGTCAATAATTTGGTCTTGGTCTTCTTCAATTTCTAGAGGCTGCACTGCTTCCCCATCGTACAAATCCATAGCAGTCTGTACTACGATATTTGATCCGTCATCTATGTCATTGGTCGTTATATCTGATCCCTCTACGCCGAAATAGCTTGCGTTTAGTTTTGTATTGACAAATTCTTCTTCCAATGTTTCAATTGATATTTTTTGAGTATCAGCTGTACCAGCGATATTTTCTTGACCTGAACCAGAAGTAGCAGCAATAAGATTGTGTAGCATTTCATCGAGCACTTTTCGCGAAACAGCTTTTGAGTTGTCAGAGTATACTGTCTCATCGACTTTTGTAACACTCTCGTTGTTATTAAAACTATTAGAAGTTGACGCTTCGTCTCCGTATGAACTTTTCGATTCTTCCAGGATTGGTTCTAGAATCTTCGGAGCAGCTTTCTCATGTTTCTTTACTGGTGACTTCCTCGGTCCTTTAGAATCTTGCTTAAAGTCATCACAGTAGAAGTTAATTGGCACAGAATAATCTCTTATGTCCTTCTCGACCAAGTTTTTGACAGGGCTCTCGTAAACTGCATTTTCAAAGTCCATTTCGTCACTGAAGTTGAGATACTCTCCTTCTATGTTATCTACTGAGTTGTTATTAATGTCTTCTGTATACTCAGTCTCTTCGACTGCCGCATATTCGGCTCTGTAAACATCTGATTTGGCAAACTTGTCGTTCAGTTCCACGACAACTTTGTTATACAACTCAACCGTCGTTCCTTGTACAACAGAAGCTTTTTTTGCACTTTCACTCCCTTCTCCCGATCCTGTGGTAGCGGGCGAAGATTTCTCTATAACAGTCTGATTGTCAGAAGAGAAACTGTTACCTAGCTCGCCTAAATAACAGTCTTCATTAAACTCCTGACTCTCAACGAACTCAATTTCTTTACTTTTCTCAACCTTAAACATAGTGACAGTTTTTTCTTCAACTGTTACTAGATCGCAGTTTGGAGTGACAGTCCTATCCAAATCCAGTTCAATTTGACCTTTATCCGTATCGTCGCAGCCGCATTTGTTTTCTATCACGTCTTTCTCTTTAATCGCTTCTCTGGTTAGTTCCCACACGTAAGAATAGTTAATGGCACCACAGGAACTACATTTAGGTAGATGAAAGTGCGTAGGTTCGGGGTCTTTCGTAGTGTTTATGAATCCAGCGTGAGACTGAGTACGGAACAGCCTAGCCTTTAGGTTCCTGCGACTTGGCCTGGGTAGGGACCGCGTTTGGAAGATATCCCCTTTGAATTTCCCGTCCCACTCTATCGACGGTATAGAGAACAGGCTAGAACGACTGCTGGTAACACCCGTGTCATATTCGACCGCGTGTGTGTCTGTACTACTTTGTAGACGCGAGTGTAAACTGACTTTGCATTTCGGATCGCGATTGCCCTCGACTTTGTTCGGGGAGTCGTACTTTTTGACTAAACTATCGAAGTTGTTAGATCTCGGATAGTCGTGTGATCTTCGGGAGGAGTCGTGCGTTCGGACAAGTTCGGGATTGGTTCGAGTGAGTTCGTGGTTAGTTCGTGTTAGCTCGGGATTGGTTCGTGGGGTGGTTCGGTTAGCTTGGCTCTTCTGTGGGTCGGTTAGTTTTGTACCTGTAAATGATAGAGATAGCAGACAAACAGGCACACACACACAAGTGAAAATAAGCTTTAGGCCGAGTTCCCACTATGTCGTAACAACAGTCGTTCACATGTAGGACGCACTTCAATATGATTAATTGTCGTCCACGATATTTTTACTTTCTTCGATAGGAACGCCTATAACACAATTAAAATTAAATTATCGTTACAACAAAGTGGAAACACGTTCTTAGTAAGATGCACGTGAAATAGCTTTGGTAGTATTTGTATGAGGTCTTTCATAAATGCAATGTATGACAGTATGCGTGTTTAACGGAGGCATAGCCACACAATCGCACCTTGCATGATCAGGATCAATCAAATGGGCAAACACAACGCAACAGTCACATACTTTTGGTATCGATGATGCTACTTAAAGCAAGAATGAAAACGGACAGTGACAATGATGACAGACAGAATGGACCAACATACGAAGGAGACCAAAACGAGAAACGAAACAACTAGCCCGTAGCCAAAGACATGATGAAGCCAACATATTCAATGATAAAGACAGGCAAGTTAGGATCAACATTTAGACAAGGACCAACATTTATAAGAGGATCAACATTTAGACAAACCGTACGAGTAGGACAAAGACGAGTAACGAAACAACGAGACCATAGCCGAAGATAAAGACATCATATTCATCAATAGCATACATCATCAGTCGTTCCATTTACGCTGCAGTTTCAATAAACATTCTTCTTTGCCATTTCGAGTTCCAGAGGAAATGCTGCACTTACGTTTAGCCAGTAATAACATTATCTTTATTGAAATTGTTTTTGACCTCCGTCGATAAAATTGGCATCTCATTTTGAATCGAATGTCTGTGTGTCCGTCGGGCGGACCGATTTGAATGTGGCTTTCTGCAATTGCTATTAGACTTCTCTGCGATTTTAACAAAACATGGCCAAGAACCATTTGACGTTAACCTGTTTCACCGCTAGGGTGCCACGGACAGACAGACAGCCGCTTCGAACTATTAACACCCCTCTTTATTCGTCGGTGGTAAGAACTCTGCTTCGAAGGCCCCTTTACGCAATGGCCCATGAATGATGGACGACTACAGGCACGCAGAACGGAATAGACCTAACTATAATGTATAGAAAGTTCCTTAGTTTGTATAATTAACATTACAGAAACAACAGTCGATAAAATGGTCATTTTGGGAAGTTGACGTTTTGGAAAGTGGTCCTTGTAACGCCGGTCCTTCACCAAGACCGGGCTGCATACAAAAAAAACTCTTTCTCACTTACATGCAGTTCGCCGTTGCGAGCTAAGCGGACTCGAATACGTACGGAGTCCGCTCGCTCGCAGTGGGTGGCCGGCATTAGAGTTAAAAGCTGACATTTTGGGAAGTTGACGTTTTAGGACTTAATTGTCCAAAACATAGTCTTTTTTGGGAAGTGGACGTCATGGGAAGTGTTCCTTATGGACATGAAGGGTTCCATTCTTCGCGCCTGTAACCGCCCACATGGGCCGCTGTGTGGAGGAGCCATGAGGTACGACGGTACAACGCATTCTCCGCCTGTCACCCCCCTCCCCCTATCACCTCGCGCGACGCTCCGCTGCACGATGACGCGCTGCCGCGTCACTTCCGTCTCCGCCACGTGCGCGCGCGCCGGTTCCGGTGACGTCACCGGCGTGATGGCGGCTGATGACGCCGCTGACGGTAGGAACACTTCGTCGTCGGATAGCAGGCCGACTATAATCACGAGCCTTACTAACTCTACCCACTACACTAGCAGGACTAAACAGCCTTCCGACAGAGTGATTGGCCAATGGCCCCTGGGGTTCTTTCTATACTGCACTGGGAACCGCATTGCAATTGGATCTCGACCGCTTCTTAAACGCCCGAAATGGCGTGATTTGGTATTCCGGTAACACATCGCAAATGGATTGCCAGTATTCGCAAGGCGTTTTTGAGGCATTCTCGCGGCGTTGCACATCGCTAATGAAGATGACGTAATGAACCACTGGAGTACTTACAGGACCACTGATTAAGTAACAGACCAACCTATTTATTGCTACACATTTGGACGACGGAGAAGTTTTATATTCCAATGACCGAAGAAGATCATTCAGCGGGAACAAGCCGCGGAGGATGAAATGGTTCAGCTATTAGCCTAATAAGACCTCCTAACTCCTACTAATGGATGAACTACACTGGAAGCACCAACAAATGATGGTCTTTCAATGGATGAACTTGGATCAACCTTACAAATGGATAAACCTGCATAACACAATGTTTATTGTTTACCGAGTTACCAGATTAGCTCTGGATGCGGCACGGGAAGAGGTCCAACGGCGTATTATGAGGTGGGCTATAGTCAACAGTGGGTTTCCTGAACATGACGGTACACGAGAAAGGAGATCATTCACGGTCCATAAATTTTTGGGCCAAAAGTGAAAGTGCCGGCCAGAAAAAAAAGGTGTAATATTCGGATAGAACACGCGAATCCTAGTATTTTTACTATGACACTTAACCTGTTCGCTCCGTGGTTTTGTTTTTATTATAGGCTATTGAAATCCGATAAAAGCCAATACAAACTAGTGGCTCTGTGAGCTGTAGACCTCGCGAGTATGTCGGTGAGAAAGCTGAACTGCTAACACACAATAATTTTCTTTCAATAACACATACAAACTTATGAATGTACCTGGTTACGTACATACAGTATGAAAGTAGCCGCACCAATAACTTTGTAAACTACATTTTGCGATTTGAAATACAATCTATTGACTTTTCACTAAAATAATATGGTCTGTGTCACTCTCACGATCTCCACAAATCTAACGACACCTCATTTGTTAAAATCCGTCAAGCCAATTGGGCTATATCGTTTTTTTTTTTACATTTTCAAACCCCATAAATCCGCCATTTTGAAAAAAATCTAAAAACTGGCTCGAGTATAAAATTCTATTTATTTTTCCAACCTGCTCACAAAATTTCACGAGAATCGGTTCATAAATGCGACCTGTAGAGGAGAACAACCGGACAGACATACGAAAGCATTTTTGCCCAAACCTGAAACGGAGACGCTTCGCTCGCTCGGTCAATAAAATAAATATGGTGCGGCCATCAACTAAACCTTGTTTTTCTAGTATACCTCGTGCATGTCATACTAAGTTTTAATCGTTACTCTATTCTGTACTGGAAAAACAAGGTTTGTTTGATGGCCGCGCGTTTTTGTTTGTATTGGCTTTTATCGAATTTCAATAGCCTATAGAAACAAAACCATGGAGCGAACAGGTTAAGTGTCATAGTAAAAAATACTAGGATTTGTGTGTTCTATCAGAATATTACACTTTTTTCTTCTGGCCGGCACTTTCTGGCCCAAAATGAATGATCTCTTTAAGTGGACTAATCCTCTCATTCTTGCAAGTGAGATCGAAATATCAAGAAAAATATGGAAAACCAGTTATTCCCAAGAAGAACCCAACTTGCAAAGACCCGTAGTTTTTTTTTGTATTTATATCAATGGCAATACCTTGAAAATGGACCAATCAGTCAGAACATGATTATCTTACACCAGCTGTCTTTTCCGGCGATGTGATTGGTCGATTGCTCAATCTGAATGGTGTTGCCATTGATGTCAAAGAAGACTGAAGAAGTTACCAGGACCAATAAGTGATCGTTAAAAATGCGAGGTAGTTACAGATTTAAACAGATTGGTGTCAAGATTGTGGCATTAATCCTTAATTGGACTGAAGCATTACATCCCACAAGATTTTCAGCCTTATAGCTCGGTACTAAATGCGAAAACGAATGAAAAATCTGCATGCACATGCCCTTTTAAAGGTTAAGACACCTATCTGTTGCACCTGTACTCAGGGGTTAAACCAAAGAAACCAAGAAATAGAAAAAAATACATATTAGTGTTACGCTTACACGGGCAATTAAATTGCTCAATTCCGAGCAACCATGACGTCACGCCAGTATTAGCTAAATAAAGCAATTTACGGCAATGGCAACAATGTCTATTGCAGTAAGAGATACCGCCACACCACATGGAGCAATATGGAGCTTCACATAATACAAGGCAATACATTTGGAATTGCTTCAATTAAATTAATTGTGTGCAATATAGAAATTATGAATTGCTCTAAATTGCTCCAGATTGCTCCACTAATAGCTCCAGATGGATCAATTACAGTTGCCGGGCGATCATTGCGGTTAACATTGCCCGTGTATGCGTAGAGCGTCGTCGTCGGTCGACTAGGGCGCGTGCGGTTCACAATCACCTACCTCGGGTCCGGTCGACGTGCGAGCGCTCTGCGTGCAGGAAGTCCGTCGTGTCCACTACATCGGGAAACACAACGGTTATGCTACACATGCGGGGCACGATACTCTGTCAAATATAGCTTGAACACTGTGACAGCTGTCAGGATGACATGACTAGAACAGGCTTGTGGCCAAGGTAATCCAATAAATCTACGAACAAGTCTTAAGTTGAAGCATTACGTACAAAATGGCTTGAAATTCTCAGAATTGTATATTTCCAGCAGATATATTTAATGAAGTCAATTTTGTGCAAAAAAAGACACCATTTAATGGCACTTTTACATGACGTCATTCTGTTGCTATTTCATAGGACTCAGGAACAACAGTTCCGTTTTGACAGTTCATAAAAAGTATCTATTTTGACTTGACAGGCCACAAGCCTATTGAGACTGTGAAATGAAATGAAGTAATTTATTTGCGTTGATGTCGTTTTGTCGATATAATTATAGATGCTTCGACAATATGTAACTGAATGCTTCTATCTAATCAAACAGTCGAAATTATCTTACAAAATAAATAACCAGTTCTAGGTATTTAACGATCGATAACTTGTCTTGTTTTACGACGATGACGTTAGGACATCACTATTCGCGTGCTTCCAGCAATAAAGTATGATATTTGTCTGCATTAGACAAATAATTAGTTAATGTAATTAACACTTACAAATATGTTTCAATACGGTACTTGACAGGCGTGATTTGGATGACAGCTATCACAGCGATCAAGCTACATTTTGATTAGGTATTTCGTATTTCAAAATGGCGGAAGTCATATACAAAATGCAACTGAAATAGGTAAAAGGGATTCGAAAATTCTGCATGCGAAACCATGTACAAAATTTGCAATAATAGGTATATGTACTATTGAAAAATGTCTACTTATAAAAAAATGCAAAAAGAAAATGTACATAGAAGTTAAAGCGCTCTCTAGGTTAGCTAATAAAAGTATATTATATTTTTTTTGTAACTATTGGTCTATTTCACCACCAATCCCTCGTCCAATCTTTTAGGGGACATCTTATTTCTTTTCAGGGGCCACCTAGAGCTTGTTTTGCTTTGATCTAAGTTTAAGGGTCACCTAGTCTACTAGAGGACCCCCTTTTAAGAGGCCGGCCTCCGAAACGATCACTAGAGAGCTACGCTTTTCATCCATGATGAAACAGTTCCATGGAACTAAAGCGAAGTACAAGTGCAAGAAGTACAAGAGCTCACTGTTGGTGAAATCAGAAAGTCAATCAATCAACTTTTACTTCTATCCGAGAGGGCGCCACTCACTTCGTGCAAATGCAACTGTACCACGGGACATAGTGCAAGGCAGTCTGGACCGTACTCACCGTCGCTAAGCACCACTTCAGGCTGGCTGCGGACCGGCGCCTGTTTCGTTTCTATTCTGAGGACGCGATGCTCTGAAAAACGCACAACGATTAATTAGTAGGCGAGCGAAGCGAGCTCGCAAATCCTGAGAACTCATGACCACCGTTCAAGTGAAGAAAAGTTGCATATCTGAGACATGTACTTTGTCACGATCGATATCAATTTTCACTTCTCTACAGGGTGTAACAGAAAGGTGAAGTAATATTTTAGGGGGTTGTTAGGGACATCATTCTGAGCAACTTTCACTATGAAACCGATTTGATCGGGGCAACTTTAATTTTCACTTCTCTATACTAATCAGCTGACTGCCCCCTGACCAAAACGTATGGAGCAATGAAAAATAAAGTTGCTCTGATCAAATCGGTTTCATAGTGAAAGATACTCAGAATGGTCTCCCTAACAAACCCCTAAAATATGACCACACCCTTCTGTTACACCCTGTACAGCCGGCGTTGACCTGTTTCGCCTCACGAAACACCGAGAGGCGTATTCAAAGCTGACTGCCAACCTCAAGAGAGGAGAAGAACCTGGAGAGGCACTGTAGGAAGAAGAAGAAGGTACGTACCGTCACGCGACCCCTCTGTCTCGGACGCCGGCGAGGTGATTTGCGCCGCGCTGATCGCTTCCGACTCCGAGAGGTCGGTGTCGTCTGAAAACATTAGAATGGTGTGGTTAGAGTTTGTTCATCGCTGTTCTTTATAAAGGACAGATTGTAGGGCAACTAACTGGATTGTGATACCTACTAATCAATTGGAACTACAGCCTTGCCATCCGCCAACAAAAAGCATTCCAAAGAGTTTGATTAATCTGAGAAGATTACTAAGACGATATCGCGATTCCTGCCCAATATCATAGCTCCTGCCAGGTATCGACAATATCATAGCTCCTGCCAGGTATCGACAATATCATAGCTCCTGCCAGGTATCGACAATATCATAGCTCCTGCCAGGTATCGACAATATTTTTTTTCTAACCTTTAATGTGTTCCACTGCTGATCATAATTCCTGCCAAGTATCACGATTCCTGTCCAGTATCATAATTTCTGCCAGGTATCATAATTTCGGTCCAGTATCATAATACCTGCCCAGTATCACAATTCCTGCCGGGTATCACGGTTCCTGCCCAGTATCATAACGTAATTCCTGCCAGGTATCACGATTCCTGTCCAGTATCATAATTCCTGCCCAGTATCACAATTCCTGCCAGCTATACTAATTCCTGCCAGGTATCAAGATTCCTGCCCAGTACCATAATATAATTCCTGCCAGGTATCAAGATTCCTGCCCAGTACCATAATATAATTCCTGCCAGGTATCAAGACTCCTGCCCAGTACCAAAACATAATTCCTGCCAGGTATCACGATTCCTGCCCAGTAAAATAACATAATTCCTGCCAATTGTCATAATTCCTCAGTAAAACGACCCAAGTAGCAAGACTAGCCAGCCGAGTAGCCTTCTATACTTATACTGACAGTCGCTGCGCGCGCGCCGCTCCACCGCGCGCGTATACTCGGCTATCTCGCCGTCCGTCACGTGGTCGAAGGGGTTGCGCGCGTACGGCGCCGCGTACACGGTCGCGTTGTGCTGGTAGCCGCGCTGGATGATGCCCTTCGAGGCTGCGCCCATCAGCACCTGCATGAACATAAACATAAACATGCCTGCGACACTCATCATCAGCTGGATTCGAGACTATCATCGAGAGATTCAGTGAGCATTTTTAATTTTGTATTCCGATATAAAAGCGGCCGCCGCTCCCCGATTATGGCACGCTTTATGCTGGAAACAAAACACTACTACCCGTTCGCTATAAGTTTGCCGGTGCGTGGAATGCGGTTGCCCTCCCCCAACCGCCAACCGCACCCCTGACTCGCCCTATCCGCACACCGTTAGCAACGTCATCGCTGACGCGTCGCAGTACTCGCAGTCGGGAGCCGTGATATTTTTATTTATTTATGTGTATTAATGTGTATTTATTGAAATAAAAAACAAAGATTTTAAAATAATGGTTTATTTATAGCAAAGTTTGTACAATACATTGGAAAAAAATCCATGACCCCTGATCCTAATTAGAATTTGGAATATACACTCGTAGGTAAGCCTAACTGGACTAAACTATTTTTATTGTTGTAGATTATTTAATATCGATCGAATGTGTTAAATGTTGCCTAATAAAATGTTTTGTAAATGTGTAATATTTCTGCTAACCCTACCTCTGAGTGACGTCACATAGTCACCGGCAAACTTATAGCGAACGGGTAGTAAAAACACAATGAAAACCGCCTAATGTGACCGACAGTGGACAAAGGCAGTTAGGGTGCTGCCACACCAATCGATCGCCATCGACTCCATCGATCGATGGTAGAATGGATTACTCGACGTTGATCGACAGATTCTACTATCAAGAAACTATCGATCGACGTCGACCTAGAGCGGTATCACACTACGCTCCGCGTCCCGCCCGCGGGGATGTGCGGCCGGGCCCGGCGCGTGTCCCGCCACTCACCACATGGTCGCCGGTCTGCGTGACACTCGCGTCCTCGGCCAGCTTGCCCGCCTCGCTCCACGTCACGCCCTCGAGGATGTGCGACTGGGGTCCGGCGCTGATCTTGTCTGCGCGGCGGTTGTCCTTGATCTGTCACGGTTCAATTCGATGATTAATAGATTTCTTAGGAGGCGCGTAAATTATGTAAACCGTGTTCAATTCAACACATCTATTCAAAAAGAGCTTTCGCTCGATCAGGATTCTACTTTCGAATCCCTCGCTCGTTCTGGATTTAAAAAACACTCTCACCTTAAAAATAGTTCTTTACTCTCTTTGGGAAAGAGGACCGTTTGGGTAAGTGGAAGCGATAGGAAAAGTTCACATTTTGGACAAGTAGATGGATTGGGAAGTACAGTGCTACATGGATGTTTTGGCACTTAGATGACACTGACAGGGGGGCGCCACTGCAACATTGATCGATTGAATGATTCGAATGATCGTTAGTTCCGACCCTTGGCCACGTGCCAAAACATCCATGTAGCACTGTAAACCGATAGGGAAAGTGGAACGTTTGCAGATGTGGACCGATAGGGAAATTGGAGCGATTGTAACGGAGAGGATTTGACAACATTAACTATACCGGCCCGCCGCCGCCGCCGCCGCCGCGCCGGCGCTACAGCTTCGTGCTATCTAACAACAATAATAGCTCTTGCTCTTTCTATTCTGTTTTATTTGAAGCTTTTCTCATAACATGGCATCACGACTTTTCCCATACAGGTTGGCAGTGCCACAACTGTGCCCACTTTTAGCCAATCATTCAATACTCCAATTTACCTGACAGGGGGCTGGCCCATCGCCGCAGCTATGGACTAATGAAGGTTTTCTTACGATGAATAATTCGGTAAATATTGTAAACAGTCATACCTGTTGCTGCAAAGCTTTGAACTCCTTGGGGTTTGTCTTCATGGGCACAAACTGAAGGGTATCGATCTTGACGGGTGTGCTAGAGTGCGCTGGCGAGCCGTCTTGAACCCACTGCACCGCGGAATAAGGTCCATATTCCAATACCGCGAATTTTGCCAAATTCGATTTTTGAAAGGGAGAGAAAAAAGGACGAATTAGTAAAAATGTTGCCAGCATGTTGTACTTAGGAACCTTGTAAGCGTTTTACTTTGTTTTTGCTTTGGATTTTTAAATACCTAAATAAAACGCTTAGAAGACTTGGTACTTAAATATAAGCGGGTTAGGGTAAGCAAAGAGGAAAGTGAGGTTGTAAATAAAGCAAAGAGTGGCTCTGGGTTTCACAAATAAAAAATATGGTGCAAAAAAATAATATAAAAAATCAAGCAAAATTTTATCGAAATAACTATCGAGTATGTACAGTTCAAACGTTATGATGACTTTACAAAATATAAATAGATGCAACTTTGATGGTAATTTGTGTCTCATGTAGTGTGACAACCATTTTGGCAGGATATAAAAAAAACTTAAGGAAAAATATATTATTTCAATTGAGCAGCTAATGATCCTTATCTCTGAATCAGGTAAATTATTTGCATGCTTCATTTGATTTCTGGGAGTAATAAAAATTGGTTAGTTCCACTTGGAAAAGAAAATGGACGTAGGTATGGATCGAAAAATGGAATAAAAGAAACGGATTTGTGCAAAGGAAAACAGGAGTATTTTCATGTGGCAACATTTTCTACCAATTTCTTTTTTCTACTGTTTTATGTAATTTATTTTTAAATCTGCACTGTACAGACTCGATGTCTTTTCAAACTTAATTAGAATAGGGTTATCAAATGAAATGCGATTGAAATATTATTCCATAAATAAAATAAATATTGTGTAGACAATTAAATAACCCTCTCTGATTCCAAAGCGAATATCAATGTTATTAACAAGCTTTAGTAGGTGTTATAAGATAAATGTTAATACTAGCGGTGTTTAAAGCACCTTGCAATAATTCAAGCATTATACGTCGACCTTATTGGAAATTGAACTAAAATTTATAAGACAAACCTGACCTTATAAATATAGAAGTAGATATTACTTAGGCCATGTATAGCACCGAAGACCATAAAATTGCAACATACCATACAAATAAATGTTGTAAGGGCACAATCACACTAGAGAACATAGAAGTTGACATAGTCAAGAACGTTCTGGCCGTATGTGAAAGTATCTTTAGTGGAGATTTTTACAAAATATATGTCCAAGATTACCATTGGCAAAAATATTGTGACAATGGTATTATCATTATTATGGGACTATTCTTTACAAATGCTGCTGTTTTAGCTACATATCTTATTGATATATTTAAAATGTAGACGAACCCTTATTAGAAACTACAACCACCTGCAATTATTCGATCTTTTTAAACCAGCACAACCTCCGTCGACCATAAGATAAAACAAACATAAAAATAAAATAAAAGTAAAGAGTGAAGACCCAGAAGAAACAAGGAAAGTACCAAAAAGGAGCATAAGTTTACGAAAAAGACAAAAATATTACCTCTCCGGTGTTAGCGTCGACCCACTGCAAAACATTTCAGTTAGATTAGTCACAACGAAAAAACATAAAAACATTAGAAAAAAACACGAGCGGCGTCAATACGGAAAAATATGTCAAAAGCATTTCATTATGTTCGTGTGAGAAGCGACGGAAAAAACATTAATATTATTACTTTTTTAATACCTTTATTGAAAGTAAACATAGAACTCTATGAGTATAAAAACACAATACGTAAGCATTTGTCTCGCTGCATATAGGAAAAAAACCTCTTGAAAACGGTCTTAATAATCATAAATATTATCTCAGTAAAAGTAGGGTTTTTTTTCTACATGAAGGCAAATCTGAAATTGTTTAGGTACCTATATGAAAATTCTTACATAAATATACGCAATAAGCATTTGAACATATGAAAACCACTTTTTATATATTATATTTTGTCGTAAATAAAGTCACACTAAGCAAATCGAGTTTACGCACAAAGTTATATAAAAAAACTCGACACGAGAATGACATCAACATTACTTTGAGCCATTATAAAATATCAAAAAGCATAATATCGTAAAATATCAAAATCAATAAGTAAATACCAAAGTTATTATAAATAATATTTGTTATTAATTCTAAAAAAAAGCTTAAAGGAATGTATAGATTTTATGCATTTGTTACTGTGATTAGAATAATGTACTCTACGTTAATTAATGGCTTTAAATTTTACAACACACAAAATGGACAGTTAAAGATAAATGTGAATTTAAACGATTGTAACCAAGGGTGAAAGTTTGCCAATCGCGCAGAATATTAAAAAAAATCTAAACAAATCTATGAAGAAAGATTCTATGGTTAGTTTTGACGAATTAGTAATCTGAACAACAGTCACTCATACATTTGCTTGATGACAATATTTTAAATACATACTAGTCTTTACTATATTATCTTGACCAAAAACATTATGAACACGTTTTCCGGACATTTTTATGGTCGCCCTACTTGTTAAACCACTTTGATTTTACACAGATAAACAAAATTATACACAGAATATTTTTTTGTAATATCTCGCCTACGTTATTTCTGGAGGACAAAATGGACCATTTGTTCTGGAAATCCCGTATGAACTGGCTAAAGCAAATCACCAAATAATTCTTATATACAAAACACATTTTAAAGTATATAGATTGATTATGAAAAGCTGCCCGAATTTAAAGAATCATCGAAATGCTACTAGAAGGTTTTCTGAAGTTATACAGGGGGACACGTAATAAATTGTACGTTTTGATTGGTGTTTGTACAAAGCGGCCATTTTAAATATTTTAGAAGGGCTTTTTAGAATTAGTTTGTTCTTGACAATGACTCTCGTTCATCGCGCCTTCGCGATAGTACCCAAAGTATACTAGTTCCCCCCACCGATCTCCCCCACATCCCTTCCTTGGTCGGTGTATCCGGCTCGAAGGACCATAAACTTTTTTACATCTTCCCTTTTGGTTCATCTAGTAGGCTCTCCCCCCCCCCCCACTGCGTTCCCCTTACCTACCAAACCTCGAACTAACCCTCATCTTCCATAACCTACTTCAGCCACTTTACCGTCCTTTATGATCATTTGAGATAAAAGTATCATTTCATCTCCCACCCCTTTTAGCAGCTCAACGTGTCACCCCCTACTTATCCCCCCAAGCTTTGCTCTAACCTCACCCCGACTGTCTTCGATTGCAGCGGCGATCTAGGAAGGGGGGCGGTCAAAAAGTGGGGATGACTCTGAATTGCTTCCTTTCAAAGTCATCTAGCTCCTTTCAAGCCAGGGGTAAATTTTATAGCTCGCCCTGCGATGACAGCGATAATCTCGAGAGACGATCAGGCGAAAATTACATTTAGCGTTTTAGACTTTGAGTTGGATTTTGAGTAGCGGAAGCAGCGATTCCTTCCTTGCGTGCGTGTAGAGCAGCTCCGACCCCCTTCCCAGACCGCTAAGTAGCGGCTTTCACGTCCCAAAGATTTTATTATTTTATTTTCAACCATATAAGGCAACTGAAGAATCAAGAATAAAATGTTAGACATCTTTCCGATTCACAAATGTTTAAAGGGTGTGTCGATTCTTTTGATTAATCCATTTTAATGTGCAATATCCCCTCACTAACAGGCTAAGATTGACATCTGTCAAGTTGCCTGTTATATTAGATACACTATAACCAACCAAGCGTCGCCGCTTATCGTTGGTCTTTCGAGCCGGATACCACTTTCTGTGCCCCCCCCCCCTCCCGCAGCCTCTCGTGGCGCCCTCTACTCGGCCTCGACGCGCACATACTCTACCTTGGTGATCCGCTTGGGGTCGTTGGTGCCGGTCTCCAGCACTTCCACCTTCTGGTAGACGTTGGGCGAGTTGAGCCAGCGCGTGCGCTCGCCCACCTTGCCGCCGCCCTTCTTCCACAGCCTGGGGGGGAGAAAGAGGGGGGAGGTTAGTGGATTATTCAGAGTGATTCCGGAGGTGTCAATAAACTGACAAGTTTAAATCCGACAACGCTTGCGCGGTGGCCACAGATTGAATTTTCTAATCTAACACACAGTTTTAATTCGTTTGCTTGGTTCAGTTTGGCTCGCCTCCCGAATCACGGGCATTATTTATTTAGCGTTTGGTCGCAACTAATAAAGGTGGCAGCTCGAGTGGGCGGCCACTCGACTCTCGACAGCCTCTCCGTCGGCGGCGGCGTGGACGAACTCGATCATTACAGCAAATTGTCGAGGGTCGCAAAATGGAGTATTGAATAACTGGCTAAAAGTGGGCACAGTTGTGCCTCTGCCACCCCGTACCGGAAAAGTGGGCACAGTTGTGCCTCTGCCACCCCGTACGGGAAAAGTGGGCACAGTTGTGCCTCTGCAATCCCGTACGGGAAAAGTGGGCACAGTTGTGCCTCTGCCACCCCGTACGGGAAAAGTGGGCACAGTTGTGCCTCTGCAATCCCGTACGGGAAAAGTGGGCACAGTTGTGTCTCTGCCACCCCGTACGGGAAAAGTGGGCACAGTTGTGCCTCTGCCACCCCGTACGGGAAAAGTGGGCACAGTTGTGCCTCTGCCACCCCGTACGGGAAAAGTGGGCACAGTTGTACCTCTGCAATCCCGTACGGGAAAAGTGGGCACAGTTGTGTCTCTGCCACCCCGTACGGGAAAAGTGGGCACAGTTGTGCCTCTGCCACCCCGTACGGGAAAAGTGGGCACAGTTGTGCCTCTGCCACCCCGTACGGGAAAAGTGGGCACAGTTGTGCCTCTGCAATCCCGTACGGGAAAAGTGGGCACAGTTGTGTCTCTGCCACCCCGTACGGGAAAAGTGGGCACAGTTGTGCCTCTGCCACCCCGTACGGGAAAAGTGGGCACAGTTGTGCCTCTGCAATCCCGTACGGGAAAAGTGGGCACAGTTGTGTCTCTGCCACCCCGTACGGGAAAAGTGGGCACAGTTGTGCCTCTGCCACCCCGTACGGGAAAAGTGGGCACAGTTGTGCCTCTGCAATCCCGTACGGGAAAAGTGGGCACAGTTGTGTCTCTGCCACCCCGTACGGGAAAAGTGGGCGCAGTTGTGTCTCTGCCACCCCGTACGGGAAAAGTGGGCACAGT
Source organism: Argyresthia albistria (assembly GCA_963457715.1). Taxonomy (NCBI): domain Eukaryota; kingdom Metazoa; phylum Arthropoda; class Insecta; order Lepidoptera; family Argyresthiidae; genus Argyresthia; species Argyresthia albistria. The sequence continues at coordinate 6,250,606 of OY735282.1, forward strand.
TGTGTCTCTGCCACCCCGTACGGGAAAAGTGGGCACAGTTGTGCCTCTGCAATCCCGTACGGGAAAAGTGGGCACAGTTGTGCCTCTGCCACCCCGTACGGGAAAAAGCGTGACGCTATTTTGTGTAGCGTTGGCAAGGGTTCCGTACCCGGTATTACTAAGCCTCAGATGTCTGTCTGTCTGTGTGTCCGTCTGTCTGTGTGTCAGTCCGTCAGCGGGCACCATCGCACAAACCGTAATAGCAAGAAAGTTTAAATATTCACAGACAAAGAGAGCGTGCGGCTTACCCCTGTTTGTACATCTCCTCCTCCTCGAGCAGGTATCCCAGCGAGGACACGGCCGGCGGACACTCCACGTCGTTCTTCGGCTTGGGCACGTCGTTCTGCGGACAGACAACACACATTCACATACACATATCGATTCTAATATGGGGAATGTATATAATGATGTGGTCATATTTTAAGGGATTCGATTCTGAACAACTTTCATTATGAAACAGATTTGATCGGAGGGACTTTATTTTTCACTTCTCCATATGGTTTGTGCCGGTCGATCAGCTGATCTGATATACATTTCCTAGGCAATGAGTGTAATAGGCTTGCGTTCAAGGAAATCCAATAAATCTAGGAACAAGTCATAATTTTAAGCATTATGTACAAAATGGCATTGACATTCTCAGAATTGTATATTTCCAGCAGATATATTCCTTCTGTGATAAGTCCTTTTTGTGCAAAAAAAAGACAGCATTTCATGGCACTTTTACATGACGTCACTCTGTGGTTATTTCATAGTACTCAGGAACAAAAGTTCCGTTTTGACAGTTCATAAAAAGTATCTATTATGATTTCTGACCAGGGATCGGATCGAAGGTGTGAATTTACCTAAAGTTTGTAGTCGGACATAACAAGGAGCAGTTACAACCGATCCGATCCCTGATTATGACATGACAGGCCACAAGCCTATTAAAGTTCATTTCATTCATACAACGGGGCACCGTTCCGCCGCCGCTACACACCTTGCACAGTGTTTTTATTCGTAAGGGGATTTATAATAATTGAGTGGTATAATGCGCGCGCGATGAAAATGGAATGAGAACTTGTCAAAGTAACTCTTCCGACCTGTCAAAGTGACCACCATTTCCAAAAAGTCCCATCCCATCCTCATCACGTGCGCATATAATAGCATATGACGACCACTGTGGCGCAGCGGTTGCGCATCTGCCTACCAAAACCTAAAGGTAGGTACATAAAATGTTGGTACAACTATGTCTTTTTCTTTAATTTACTTTAGTTTTAGCTTAGTTTAGAAAGGGTTTGGTTTGAAAACCAGCGTTGTGTGCTGCCACCGCACCATGCAACATATGCTGAAACCAAACCTTTTTGACACATAGGTAATTTCATTTTTGTAGGTATATCAATGTATTCTCTGACGTGTGTCAAATAAATTATTTTTCTTTCTTTCTTACCATACGAGAGGTCCCGGGTTCGAATCCCGGCAGGAGACAAAAAAAACCCCAGGTCTTGGATGTTTAACATGTTTGCGATGTCGCTGTTTCTGGTTCCCACGACACGGGGTATCCTAGCGTGGGGCCAGACGAGTTCCCAGCGGTGACCCCACCGCGGGGCCCTCCACCCACCTTGATCAGCGGGTGCCGGTAGATGTACCCGGTGCGGAAGCCCGCGTTGTCGAGCATGCGCATGAGCGCTTCAAACTCTTCGCCGCCGACGCGCCACTTGCCGCCATCTTGCGGCGGCTTGCGGGAAGCTTCGTAGATCTGAGGAGGGCGAGTGATTCAAGCGGCGGACACATGACGTAGCGTCACGGCTTTTTCCCATACGGGTTGGCAGAGGCACAAACTTTTAGCCAGTTATTTTATTCTCCATTTTGTTTGACAGGGGGTTAGCCTATCCCCGCAGCTGTACAGGGTGTAACAGAAGGGTGTAGTCATATTTTAAGGGGTTATTAGGGACACCATTCTGAGCAACTTTCACTATGAAACCGATTTGATCAGAGCAACTTTAATTTTCACTTCTCTATACAAATCAGCTGACCGCCCAGACCAAAACGTATGGATAGCCATGAAAAATAAAGTTGCTCTGATCAAATCGGTTTCATAGTAAACAATGCTCAGAATGATCTCCCAACCCCCTAAAATATGACTACACCCTTCTTTTACACCCAGTGTTATCAATCGTGCCTCTGGTATGGGAAAATGGGTTACGCTGCGTAAATCAAAAGTACTAGGCGCGCATAACCGCACAAGAGCTCACCTGCTTCCTAGTCTCCTCGTCGATCGTGATGAGCGAGTCGAGCGGCAGCGAGGCCAAGCGCAGTTGGACCTGAAATGACGAATGGTGGGCATTAGTAGGGCAGAAAGGGTATAATGGGCTTAAAAACTATTGCTCGCTTCAGAGGTCACCACTGCAGACTGGCGGTTCTTGGGCCACTCCACAGCGCTGTTACTACTACGACGAGCTTTCAGTTTCAACCCTCATTGTGGTTCCAGGTCCTAAACTTATGCTGTGATGGCCGTAGGACTGTATTCGTAGACGGACAGACGTACGAAAGCATTTTTGTCGAACTTGTAACGGAGACGCTCGCTCGGTCAAAAGCATGATTGTACAAACGTGGGACCTGTTGTTTGTAGGTTCTTCTCTAAACATTCAATCGTCACAAAATACGGTACTTGACAGGCGTGTTTTTGACGACAGATGTCACAGCGATCATCCTACATTTTACAGATTCAGGTTACCTCGCAGGCAGTTGTCAGATTCCTGGCCTGGTAGAAGGCCTCCTCCAACGTTTCTCCGCAACAGAACGCTCCGTTGCTCGTGAGGAACAGCACTTTGCACGAGGGACCGAGCACTCGGATCATCTTCTCTCGCTCTTCGTTGTCCAGGAAGCCTGGGGGGGGGAGTGGTTTAGTGTAGGCTTGTAAATTGACGTTACAGCAAGCAAGCATATTTTACAGTAATAAAGAACTTTTTTCATAATGGCCTTAAGCAGAAGCCTACTTTTCACATTATCTTTATCCATATCCTGAAAATTGATGTTCTTACTCTTACGCGAAGTTTGAATCACTCGCTACACTCGGGATATTCTGTGAGTGTTCTGGAGAGTTTTAGAAGCCCACGTGGTAGCCAATGGCGGAGACAGCTAGCTCGCCGCTCTAATTCACGTGGAGAATACATGCCAACTTGTGGGCCTAGACACCTGGACCTAAACGGGGTGTACTAGAGTGATCTAGAACATCCAAGAGTGTTTTAGAACGTCCTGGAGTGTTCTAGAAAACCCTAGTGTTCTAGAACGTTCTAAAGCAGCAGCATACCTGGCGGCACGTGATGATACGCCAGATCGCCCAGCAGCGCAGCCTCGTTGCTCATAGGCAGGAGCCCGCCGCGCATGGCCGAGACACCTTAAGACTGTTCTAGAACGTCCTTGACTGTTGTGAGAACGTCTAGAAGGTCCTAGAGAGTTCCAGCAGCATACCTGGCGGCACATGATGATACGCCAAATCGCCCAGCAGCTCAGCCTCGTTGCTCAGAGGCAGGAGCCCCCGCGCATAGCTGAGACACCTTAAGACTGTTCTATAACGTCCTTGAGTGTTGTGAGAACGTCTAGAAGGTTCTAGAGAGTTCCAGCAGCATACCTGGCGGCACGTGATGATACGCCAGATCGCCCAGCAGCGCAGCCTCGTTGCTCAGAGGCAGGAGCCCGCCGCGCATGGCCGAGACGGCGAGCGCGCCGGCCGAGCGCACGTGCAACACGCAGCGGATGTCCGGGCGCGCCGCGTGGACCGACGCGTGTACAGAGAATCCTGCGAGACAGATTAGTTACGTTTAGATTCAGGTACATACATTGCCTCTGCTTCTGGGCCGACTGAACACATGTCCGTGACATGAGAACCAGTGTGCATGTTAGAGCTATCAATATGGAAGTCAGGCAGGTCGGAGCGACATCACAAACATGAAAATACCCAAGACCTGGGGTTTTTTCTTTCTCTTTGCCGGGATTTACAACCCGGGATTTATAATACGGAGGGAATGTTAGACGGAATCACTCATCGTGCGGATGAAGAATCGGTCTACCAGGGAGCTTTATCTCATCAAAGGCGAGCTCCAGATGGTTACTCCAGGTCCTCAAGTATTGTAACGGTACTCGAACAGCAAGCGTTCCAAAGGGCATTAAATGCCATGTTGGGCTTCCGAGTGGCGTCTATTGTGTCTGGAGATTGACTTGTTTACCTCTGGCAGCCTCGTCACCTCGTCAGTAGACCTGACCGGGGGCTAGCCGCACGCCACTCACCGGCGACGTTGACCGGGAAGTTCCTTGTGCCCTGGTCCTGCACCACCCCCTGCATGTCCACCTTGAGCAGCGATGACGCGGTGACCTCGTGCGGCAGCAGACCAGTAGACCTGCATGACCGGGGGCTAGCCGCACGCCACTCACCGGCGACGTTGACCGGGAAGTTCCTTGTGCCCTGGTCCTGCACCACCCCCTGCATGTCCACCTTGACCAGCGATGACGCGGTGACCTCGTGCGGCAGCAGACCAGTAGGCCTGCATGACCGGGGGCTAGCCGCACGCCACTCACCGGCGACGTTGACCGGGAAGTTCCTAGTGCCCTGGTCCTGCACCACCCCCTGCATGTCCACCTTGACCAGCGATGACGCGGTGACCTCGTGCGGCAGCAGACCAGTAGACCTGCATGACCGGGGGCTAGCCGCACGCCACTCACCGGCGACGTTGACCGGGAAGTTCGTAGTGCCCTGGTCCTGCACCACCCCCTGCATGTCCACCTTGACCAGCGATGACGCGGTGACCTCGTGCGGCAGCAGACCAGTAGACCTGCATGACCGGGGGCTAGCCGCACGCCACTCACCGGCGACGTTGACCGGGAAGTTCGTAGTGCCCTGGTCCTGCACCACCCCCTGCATGTCCACCTTGACCAGCGATGACGCGGTGACCTCGTGCGGCAGCAGACCAGTAGACCTGCATGACCGGGGGCTAGCCGCACGCCACTCACCGGCGACGTTGACCGGGAAGTTCGTAGTGCCCTGGTCCTGCACCACCCCCTGCATGTCCACCTTGACCAGCGATGACGCGGTGACCTCGTGCGGCAGCAGACCAGTAGACCTGCATGACCGGGGGCTAGCCGCACGCCACTCACCGGCGACGTTGACCGGGAAGTTCGTAGTGCCCTGGTCCTGCACCACCCCCTGCATGTCCACCTTGACCAGCGATGACGCGGTGACCTCGTGCGGCAGCAGGCCGCGGGGCGAGGTCAGCACTTGCTCCACGGAGGTGTTGAGGCGGCCGGTGATCTGACCGCTTGCGCCGGCTGGGGATGGATGGATAGATCATAAACCACACGGCGTCACGACACATTTCCCATACGGGGTGGCAGAGGAACAATGAGCCCACTTTTAGCCTGTTCAACACTCCATTTTGCGTGACAGGGGGCTGGCCCATCGCCGCAGCTATGGAGTATTGAAGGTTTCCTCACGATGTTTTCCATCAGCGTTAGAACATCCGATAGATTTATTTGTACTTAAATGTTCTTTTAGTCTTCTGGAGGTCTTTAGTCTCAGCCTACTGCCTCTTCAGGGAAAACGACGTGAGCATAGTATGCATATTCTTCAACACGTTTGCTATGTAATGTAAACCAAGTTTCGAGTACATACTTAGACATAAGCCTCGTGATAAACGATATAATACGATACAGAACGTCCGTAAAATGATACAGCAGCCATCGGTTGGTCTTTAACCAGTTCTTGCTGGTGCGAACCCCTTATCCCAACGAAAAACAACGTCATTTCCAGTCTCAAAACACGGTCCTTCGAGCCGGTAAAAAAATCCAAGATGGCGCCTCACCCTGCGTCCAGCCGAACAGGTCCACGAGCCGGTAGACGGCGGCGAGCTTGCATCGAAGGATCTTCTCGCCCTTCTCGTAGCCGATGCCCTCGATGCCGCGGATGTCGTTGATGGGAAGCACGCATGATGGGCCCTGGAACACACATAATTATTCATATTCTTCTGTTAATCGATTCTTATGTATTGGGTCATAAGTGAAAGAGATATTTCTTCCCCAGGTCGCGACCTTCGCGGCTTGAATAACGAATAACCAGGTCTTGGATGTTTATATGTGTGTGATGTCACTGTTTCTGGTTCCCACGACACAGGGTATCCTAGTGTGGGGCCAGAAGCAATTTATGTGCCTGTATGTAAATCTTTAAGTTTTCTGTTCATGTTCCATACCTAGACCGGACAGAAAAGATCGTACCGAGAGGACATTCCTAGTGCACAATAATTAAATTGATCTCATGGTAGCCCTGTTGTACAGTATGAAAACAGAAATAGCTAGGCCGGAATGTGTATTCTTGTGTTAATAGAGAAAGGCCGAGCCTCAGGAATGCTTCACGTAGCTAAGAGCCGTAGGAAGAAGGACAAGCGTCGGCTGTAGTTTTTACGCTAAAGCCGAAGGACAAACGCCGAGCCTCGTCATATTGTTCTGCTCACTAAAGAGAGAGGGCAACCCCCTCGACAATGAATACTCTTCTAGACATTAAACCTCGAGGTCGAAGTCTCTCAACTGTAGCACAGTATATGTATACTGTGACTGTAGTCTCAGAAAAGTAGCTCATCAACAAAATCCGATTGAGGACGAAGGCCGACCCTTCTCCCAACCCGCCAAACCCGCAGGCCGAGACCCGAGTCTTACCCGCATACTCCCCGAGTGGAGCCTGCCTCCCACCATCTCCCTGATCCGCTGCAGCAGCGGCGCGTCAGCACCCTCGCTGGCCTGCTGGTCAAGCACCCGCTCCAGCTCCTCGCGGAAGAGGCGCGACGACATGAGCGCCTCCACGCGTTTGCGGCGCTCCATGTCACGAACGTCCTGCGGTGGCGAGAAAGACGGGTTAATAGGGCGTAGCTAGAAGTGCATTTTGGTTGAATAAATCCTTCGGAACGTGGGTACCCGTACTACGAGACTAGTATAGGCGGAAGGGGTTCTTCAAAATACCACGCTAGTACAAAATACCAGTCTTGGCTCATACTGGTGAGATGATGATGATGACGGAGCTCGAAGGTGGCAGAGGGAACCCTAGGATGGTTACATGTCAACCCATCGAGTTTGGGCTCATTCGATTCGTCGTGACAAGTCTCTATTCATAGCTTTTAGCGAAATTCTCATTATCATCACCTGGTGATAGAGCCAGAAGGTGGAACCCTCTCCATCCTAGGTTTGCTGGAAGAGATCTCTTATTAGAGATAAGCTCGCCTTTGTACATGTTTTTTTTTTCTTATACTAAGTGTCTGTATTATGTTTTCTATGCAATAAAGTATAAAGATTAAAGATTAACCCTGGGATTCTTACGCGTAAACCCATAAACTTTGGGCTCAATTAATTTGTCTTGAAAAGACCTCTTGATCTCGGAAAGGTGTTTTCAGTTTTTAACACACTCATTCGCTTGAGGACAGAAGAGTCCTTTCTTTGGCTTTGACAGTGGATACCAAGACATCACTTAATGTGAAACGTCACGGTCTGGGCGGGAATTATTTTGGCTGGTTTCTCAACATTGTGATTAAACCTTGTGACTTTTTATCAATTTGACGAATGTGACAATGTGTTGGCGAATGTGAACACTGTTTAGATAGATAGATAGATAATTCATTTATTCATTTGACATGGTACACACACATAATTAATAACAACAAAAAACAGTAGGTACCTACAGCTGTGTGGTTATGTGACTGTACCACGGCAGTGAAATGGCCCTGACTCAGCAATGTCACAGACGAATCTGTGACGCTGGTATTCTGCCAGGGCCAAAGCGGACGCACAACAGTGGCTCAAGTACTTACACAATTTAATTTATATAAGTAATTACATAAGAAAAACAAAATTAAATAATGAATAAATAAAGGAAATAATGTTTCCCAATCATGTTTACACGCTTGTCGAAATTCGCAATTGAATGCTTTATTCTAAGATATTGATAAATATTAAGACGAGTAAGTGTTTTTCTACCGCGGGTTGAGTCAAATGGATAAACAGTATCACCGTTTACTTTAGTATCCACTCACCGCGTCGATATCAGCGGGACGTTGCTTCATCCTCTCGTCCTCCTCCTCAGCCGACAGCCCCCCGGTGCCGTTGGGCATCGTCTCCGTGTCAGTGTCCGCCATCTTGGATCGTCCTGCCGGCAACACAAAATGGCGGTGTTAGGTTGTCGCCAATATGGGGATATTGGCTAATTAGGTCGACGTGGGCAGGTAACTGTCAACCCGTATGTTGTAATTAGTTTATAGCATTATCTACATAATTGAAACAAAAAGTAAACTTTAGAAAAAACCGACTTCCACAAACCCTATTTGATTAGATTGAGTTTAATACAAACTGTAACCCCTTATCCCCCCCCCCTTGGGGAAATAATTTTGTCAAATCCCACATCAGTGCTACCCCACGCTACTAAGGAACCTCTGTACAAAGTTTCATGGCTCTAGGTGCACCGGTTTAGGCTATGCGTTGCCTGCCTGTCAGCCACGCATTGTATTTGTACCTAGTATTGAGCAGTTCTGGTGGCCATGTGTGGTCTTCATCAGCAGTTCCGCATCACAATATTAGGCTGACCATGTGCATTTGCACGAGTTACTATGAAATACACAAAAAATACTATAGGTCTGCCTATAATATTTTAAGAGTTCCCTCGATTTCTCCAGGATCCCATCATCAGATCCTGACCTGGTGTCAATGGGACCAATGGGAAGGTAAACCCTTTCAAACAAAAAAATATTCTTCCAAATCGGTCCATCCGTCTAGGCGCAATCGGGGAACATACATAAAAAAAAAACATCCGGACAAATTGTAAACCTCCTCCTTTGTGAAGCCGGTTAAAAATGAGTCTTACATAAATTGGCAGGAATGACTGCTAATTTTAATCCCTAAATCCCAGGCAGCAGGCACTAAACCATAGAATACTAGACCATGTTATACTATTTTTAGTGTAGACAGTAATAGACAGATTATAATATAACAATGCAGCAAAATAACCCACACAAATAACGCAACTTACTCTAACTAACCGAAGAAGTTTAGAAGGTCATACTCCGAAAAGCCATCCATCAAACATAAAATTATTCAACAGTTGGAATAACAACAAAACCTTCCGATTTAAGATGGTCCCTAAAGGAGACGAGCTCGCATGTTACACTGGGGTCCAAATATAACGGATTGGTTTGTGTAACATCCATATGGTGTAATATTATGACGCCTACATTATTATCTAAGTACATCAGTTTATCAGTACATACACCATTAATGTCCCAACCGAGGAGCACAGGACCCGAGTAAGATAGAGCCATACTCCACCAGGCTGGCTTAGTGCTGGCTTGTCTCTAACAAACCTCCGGGTTTTACGACTTCTATAAATATTACCAAGTAGCGATGGTATAGCCGGGAGCTACGGGTTCCGCTTCGTGTGAGAGTCCGCCTCGCACTTGACCGGTTTTTCTGCCTCACAAGCTAAAAGTCGCAGAGTTATACTCCCGCCCGAGAAAGCTTTGTTAGTTGTAAGCAAACTTATCGTTGCTACACTGCATTAAATCGACAACTCCGAGTTAATGACAGTTCATCTTTCACACAAACGAAGCATGCTGACCGACTTTTTTTAGGGATCCAGTGGGGAACGGTTCAAGCGCTAGATTTATAATCATAATTAAAAACTTGACGATAAAAATTGTTATTGATTCAAGTAAAGTTTGAGCCCAAAGAAGTAAGCCACTTCCAATCCAATTTATAGAGACGATAATAAAAGTTACAAAACATTTCCCGAGAGAGGCACAACAGGCTTGTGGCCTGTCAAGTCAAAATAGATACTTTTTATGAACTGTCAAAACGGAACTTTTGTTCCTGAGTTCTATGAAATAACAACAGAATGACGTCATGTAAATTGCCATCAAATGCTGTCTTTTTAGGGTTCCGATCCTTAAAAGGAAAAAATGTAAATTGCCATCAAATGCTGTCTTTTTAGGGTTCCGATCCTTAAAAGGAAAAAAGGAACCCTTATAGGATCACTTTGTTGTCCGTCTGTCTGTCTGTCTGTCTGTCTGTCTGTCTGTCTGTCCGTCCGTCTGTCACGACCCCTTTTCTCAGGAACGCGTGGAGGTATAATGTTGAAATTAATATCGATTACTCAGGTCTATGGTCCCTTGGAGCTGTGAAAAAATTAAACTTCTAGGTCCACGCAATCAAAACATACCGCGATATTATGTCATAATTTTGCTGGGAAGGACTTTAGTTCCTGACCTACTGAAATTGACCTTGGGAGGGGGGAAGGGGGGAGGGGGGAGGTGGGGGGATGCCCCCCCTACTACTCCCCCCGAACGGAACTGTATAGTTTCTGAGTTATGATTTTTTTAATTTTTGGAGGTTACATAATATAAGGACTTTAGATCCTGACCTACTGACCTTGACCTTGAGGGGGAGAGGGGGGGAAGGGGGAGGGGGGCAGATGCCTCCCCTACTTCTCCCCCCCCGCGGAAGTGCCTAATTGCTGAGATATGATTTTTTAAAGTTTTGAGTTATGAAGTTTTTTTGCACTGTTGGGCGGGGGAGTTGGAGGGGATGAGGGGTTGGAGGGGGGGTTGCCAGAAGTAGGGGGTCGCCTCGCTCCGCTCCGCTTCGCTCCGGCTCCCGGTTCTGCTTATAAGTGTGTACCTAACAAACCTATCTTTAGTTTTCAAACAGGAAGTAACCTATAATTGATCCAATCGGATTCAAAATGGCCGCCCAACCAACAAAAACTCGGACAGACAACACCCCAAATGCACTCCAATTCAGAAAAATTACAACTTTTAATTTATCAAAAGTGATATTTTACGTTTAAAATAGATTCATCTTTTCAAATATGCATACAACGAAACGTAACTAATGTATTTTGACCACAGACCATAGATTTTGACATATTTTTTGCGTTTTGTTACATAATTTTACAATATTTTCAGATTTTCAAAAAATCATATCTTAAAAACTACTAATTTCCGTTACCTGAAACTTTCAGGAAGATGATTAAATGACCCCAACTATACGCTAAAAAAGTTTTGACAGCCTAGTCAATAGGTCAGGAACTAAAGTTGAGCCTTTTGCTGGATTTGTATGAACTCGCGTGGAACTCGCAAGGGAATCAAAACCTATAGGGTACTTCCGGTTGGCCTAGGGTCATGAAATTTGGAATGTAGGCAGGTCTTATAGTACAAGTTAAGGAAGAAATCCGAAAACTGTAAATTTCTGTCTGTCTGTCTGTCTGTCTGTCTGTCTCACCGTCTGTTAAGACTTTTTCTCAGAAACGCATGGAGGTATTAAGTTGAAATTAATATCGATTACTTAAGTCTGTGAACTCTTAAAGTTGTGAAAAAATCAAACTTAAAGGTCAACGCAATCAAAAGATACCGCATATGTCACAATTTTGCTGAAATTGCTGATATTCGCAAGGGAATCAAAACCTAGAGGGTACTTTACGTTGACCTAGAATCATGAAATTTGGCACGAAGCAAGGTCTTATAGCACAAATAAAGGGAAAAATCTGAAAACTGCAAATTTCTGTCTTTCTAAAAAATATTCAATTTCGTTTACATGGATGACATCACACTTTAGTTTTTTATGTGGAAACCTAATTACACGTGTTACGCTCTCCAAGTGTGATCGGAACCCTTGGTGCGCGAGTCCTACTCGCACTTGGCCGGTTATTTTGCACAAAATTGTCTTTATAAAATATGTTTGCTGGGAATATACAATTCTGAGAATGTCAAGTCATTTTTTTACATAATGCTTCAACTTAAGACTTGTTCCTAGATTTATTGGATTACCTTGGCCACAAGCCTATTGTGCCCACTTTTAGCTATTTATGCAATCGTCCCGTTGCTATTTCCTATTTCTATTGTATATCTACCTATACATCGCATCGTTGAGAGGTGCCTGCGCGGATATCAAATGGTTTTGACTGAAAATCAGCGCTGCAGCCCCGTAGAAAACACATATTATGTGTTTTCTTCTATAAAATGTCTATTTCCTGCCTCTAAATTATCTTGTTGATGTACTATGTTTTGTTCAGTGAATAAACATATGTCTATGTCTATATGGAGTAATGAAGGACTTCTCACATTTTTTTGTAATTATTATGTAAAAGTTACGTTTTTTTTTTGCTATTTTAAAGACAGTATTGTTGATGTGACTCCAGATTTTCTAACAGTAAAGTGTTGCCATCGCACTAATTACTGACAAGTCAATCCATCAATTACACACAGCCGAATTGATAATGGCACCATCAGACGAATAACGTAATCGCGACCATTAATTAAGAAAGAATCTGGACAACGACAAATAGATTTGTCAATTAAACAGACATTCGATTCAATGTCTTGATTAACGGCGACTGGCAACTTAGGTTAATGGCGCCAATGTCACGTGTTTTGTAGATTTCTTTCGAGATCCTGGAAATGTTACACCCGTTTTCACTAGCCATAGGACCCGCCTAAATCGGTTGCCTAAATATTTAGGAGTTGCCTAGAGCAAAAACACGTTTCACTAACCCTTAAGTCACGACTAACGACGTTAGGCTGACCTAAAGTTACGACACCGATTTGGGAGGGCGTAGTGCGTAGGTGCCCCTAAACTGATACATGTGACAGTCTCATGTGTCAGAGAGAGACATGTGATAACCATGGACAACTGTCAAAAAACTAGGCTACTCATAGGATAGGACAAATCGATTGGTGAAACTGAACTTTATGCTCATTGCCTTAAATTAGGAGTTATTTAGTAAGGGGTTTCTTTGTTCGACGTTAGTGAAAACGGGCATTAATTTTGATCGTTGCACTACCCGGGTAGGACGTGAAGGGCCGTAGGTTCCAAGTATTCTCTTTGGACGTGAGCAACTGGCTCCCCTAGATTTTAGAAATTTTACGAGGGGCTGATGCGATTATAATATAATCTTTTGTTGTCTCACGCCTTTTCCATTACCTACGGGATGAAAGAGGCACAAATGTGCCTACGTTAGTGGTTGACTTGAATTTGCGTGACAGGGGGGGGACTATGGAAACATGAGATAACTAGTAACATACATTATTTGATTCGTATTGTTATGTTATATGTATTTATGTACTTATTAGTAAGTACCTAGTCTATTAATTTAATATTTATCGTTGTGCACATATGTAGGTCTACCTTTTAATAAATTATCCTCTCCATCCTAGGTTCGCTGGAAGAGATCTCTTTTTAGAGATAAGCTCGCCTTTGTACATTTTTTTTTCTCCAATATTAAGTGTCTGTAATATCATAATATGTTTTTTCTGTGCAATAAAGTATAAAGTATAAGTATACATTCCTTGTGGCCCCACACTAGGATACCCTGTGTCGTGGGGACCAACACACTTGTCAACCTCCAAACAAGAGGATAAAGATACATGAAGGTTTATTTTCACTCACTTTTATCTTTACTTAAACCTACGGAACCAGTTCGTCATTTCAGTCGTACACGCTTACACCTCTCACATTGCCTTATGTAATGTAAAATTGGAAATCTAACGGGTATTTCGTTGTAAACAAGTCTTCCACTTTCCTCGTGGGCGGCCATTGGAATGAACACAAAGACAATTGCACTTCTTTACATACCTGCGTCCATTATTTATGCAGTTTTAATTGCCATAGTTCATTCGGGCCTTTTGAGTTTATTTTGAAATACTTTAGAAACGGAACCAACCGTGTCTGGACAACTGTTAACCCTTAATTGGACTTAAGGATTATACATCCCGAATGCTTTTCAACCGTATGGCTTTGTAATAAATGCAAGAATGGAGTGACAAAAATAAAACCACAGACGAAAAGCTTATGTCTTTGGTTCATCTAAAATTCTAAACGATGTGATTGGTACCTAACTTTTGAAATGAAAGACCGATATCTGTCTAGTAACTAACGAATAATTGAAACAAAAAGTAAACTTTAGAAAAAACCGACTTCCACAAACCCTATTTGATTAGATTGAGTTTAATACTAACTGTAACCCCTTATCCCCCCCCCCCCTGGGGAATTAATTTTGTCAAATCCCATATCAGTGCTACCCCACGCTACTAAGGAACCCCTGTACAAAGTTTCATGGCTCTAGGTCCATCGGTTTAGGCTATGCGTTGCCTGCCCGTCAACCACGCATTGTATTTTTACCTAGTATTGAGTAGATCTGGTGGCCATATGTGGTCTTCATCAGCAGTTCCGCATCACAATATTATGCTTACCATGTGCACGAGTTATTATGAAAAACACAAAAATCACTATAGGTCTGCCTATAATATTTGAAGAGTTCCCTCGATTTCTCCAGGATCCCATCATCAGATCCTGACCTGGTGTCAATGGGACCAATGGGAAGGTAAACCCTTTCAAACAAAAAAATAATTTTCCAAATCGGTCCATCCGCTTAGGCGCTATCGAGGCACATACATAAAAAATAAAAATAAAAAACAAACATCCGGACGAATTGTAAACCTCCTCTTTTGGGAAGTCGGTTAAAAAGAAAATTATAGGTACCCAGTCAGTCTAAAATAAGGGCCGTTCCGTTCGCATGCAGATCTGTAACACTCCAACCGGAACACCCAGAACTGGAACGTCAGAATAAATTGGAACGCGGCATACAAGAAAAGAAAACAACAAAACGATTTCATCTCGACAACTGTCGTGAACCGAACGCATCGGCAGCAGACACGACATAACCAAACGCAAATAAAAGAAAACAATAGAGGCATAATGGCCGCCAGACGCCGGCCGGCCCAAATACGAATAAAATTAAAAAGTTGGTGAAATTTTCAAATTTGGAACGGGCGGAAGCGCATTCCTCGCGGGGCGGCAACTATTTCGGTCGTGTCTTGTTCCACATTTTTCTTGAGTGCAGGGCAACTGCTAGATTGGGTTCTGTATGAAGATATTGTCTAGATATGTGCCGACTAGTCGGTGAAGCCGACTAATCGGCCACTTTCGTAGTCGGCGACTAATCGGCAATAGTCGGCTTATTTAATTAATTCATATTTTCATAGATTTTAGCATATTATTGGTGTATTTTGAACTAATACGAAAGCTCTATACTATTTAACTTTGAATTTAAATACTAGAAGATTATCAAAAATATTTTCTGGAGAGCTAAAAGTGCTTTCACAACTCTGAATACTCATCAATCGACAATAATTAATCAATTGAAAGTTTTAGAACTAGCTATCTAAATGACCGTTCAGCAAGCGTGAATGACCCCGTTGTTAATAAAGCGACAAACATTGCCAATGTCACGCTATATCTAGCAAAAGCAATGATCGGCCTGGCCGATTAGTCGGCCGATTAGTCGGCCGATTTTGAAGCCGACTACAGTCTTCACAAAATAAAAGGCCCGTTTTGACAGTTTACGCCCATGAAGTTTTAACCCCTAATGCGTAGGTAATAAAAGCCAACTGTTGCGTACAATCAAAGCGTACAAGTTGCACCTAAAAACCGCTTCTATTACCTACGCGTTAGGGGTTAAAACTTCATGGGCGTGAACTGTCAAAACGGGACTTTTATTTTGTGAAGACTTTAGTCGGTAGTCGGCTAGTCGGCCAAAGTCATAGTCGGAGTCGGCACATCTCTAATAATTTCTAATTATAAAATTTTACGTAGCAAACAAATTACAAATTTACTGTTATCATATCATATCAGACCTTCAGACCTGTTGACGTCTGCAGTATGCACCCAATATCGTAGCCGTATTTCAGTATTTTGTGGTATATAGAACATGTATATATTATGTAAATAGAGTGATTTACATATTAACCATCGGTTATGGAATCCTAAAAAGGCACGTCACATTCAAAGCTCGAATTTAGATTTGGTTCAAGCGAGTCCTACTTTAGATTTAGTTCAAGCGAGTCCTACAAATTTCGGATTCAATATGACAACTCATATTACAAACGTACGGAATTGTCAATTTTGATCTGAGAATAGTCCTAATCCTAATTCGCATTCCATCTACCGGGCCTGAGAGTCATGGTGTTTTGACAGGCGTTGAGAAACGCCCTTATGGGGGTTTTAATAATATCACAGTCACTGAACGTGAATGAATGAGATTATAACGGGACGATAAAATTATATAGAGTGTGGGGGAAACTGACTATATAAATAGTCACACTTAAACTTTCTGGAATGGGATAAAATAAACAAAGTTTACGTCATACTTTTAACATAATTTGTAGGCTAGGGATTCTCAAAGTATATTCTCCCAGTATCCCTCAAAGTGCATGAATAGGCTTGTGGCCTGTCATGTCAAAATAGATACTTTTTATGAACTGTCAAAACGGAAGTTTCGTTCCTGAGATCTATGAAATAACAACAGAATGACGTCATGTAAAAGTGCCATCAAATGCTGTCTTTTTTGCACAAAATTGACTTTATAAAATATATCTGCTGGAAATATACGATTCTGTGAATGTCAAGCCATTTTGTACATAATGCTTCAACTTAAGACTTGTTCCTAGATTTATTGGATTACCTTGGCCACAAGCCTGTTGCCGCAGCTATAGATAGTGAAGGTTCCTCACGATGTTTTCTATATTTTGTATCGCTTTTAAGACGTCCATGTACTTGAGATGAATTACTCATCTCATTGCCACGTGGTCAGCGCTGGATTCGCAGCCGCATCTCCTGTGTGGCGGGCGTGAAACCCGCCAGACCACGGAGCCCCAGCTTTAAAATTGCAAGCAAACCCATCCGTACCGTACACATAACAATTGTACCATTCATGTCACAAGAATGGTTTCTCCTGTTTCTATATTTAACCCCGCGATTGTAACAATAATAGACGACGTCACATACCCGTCCCTGACAGTTCTTTGACCCGAGGGGTTTCCACAGACTTTTCAATTCACCTTCGGATCCTGATCCGCAAAGAGCATGTAAGAGGTTATTTACAAACGGCTTACGGACAGCGGAGGCTAAGAAATAGGCACCCTTCGGGTGCGGACCCCTAAAAAGTAGATGATATAGGTAAAACTGTAGAAAATGAGCTGCGATTAAGAAGACTGGGATCATTGACCCGAGGTTTCCAGACGCGGAATTCAAATTTAAACAAAGGAGACATTGATATTGAGGGTACTTCTAAATAGGTAAATTGTTAGGCCGGCCGGAACGCGATTTGTAACAATCAGTCTAGACTGTGACCACGATCTAATCTCAGTTTGGGACATTCCTGGGGACTAATCTGTACTTATAATAATTCAGAAAGTTAAAAACTTAACCGCTATCATCATAAAGTCCCAGAAAGTCAAAAATACGTAATTTCGTTTAACTTTTCAGTATTTTGCAGAAACCTAGCACCTACTGGACCGATTAACAATTCACAATGCTTTATTGCACACAATAATTTAAACAGTTACATTAAAAGAAAACACATGTACAAAGGCGAGCTTATCTCTAAAAAGAGATCTCTTCCAGCAAACCAGGCTTAAAAGGAAAAATTATATAATGAAAGGGTTCCTGATTTCCAAAAAATGTATTGTCACCATTTCCTACAACAAAGGAATTTTAGAAATCGTTACATAAATAACACCAATTTTTTTTTTTTAAGTGTTCAATCAAAAAGATTTATTTTATATATCGAAGTAACAAAAATTATACAACCGAATTGAGAACCCCCTCCTTTTTTCGTCGATAAAAAAGGTTGCAGCAAGGCCTCAATCATTTACAATGTATCATCGGCAGCAGGGCCCCATGATTGATGTTTGGCATCACTCGTGTCGTGACCCACATCCGCGCGGTCTGCGAAGCCCCGCAAGGGCTGAGGGCACAGGGCATTAGGATAGCCGGAGTAACACGACACGGCCGGATAGCGCGGTCAGCCGCGGCTCGGTGAACCCTTGAAACGGTTAATATCGACCCGGAAATCAAATACGGTTAAACTTCCGTATTTGATTTCAGGATCGAAAAATTTATAAATAAACAAGAATTATGAGTACCTGTATCGACCTCTAATTGCAGCTAATTTCTTCGTGAATGGCGGTGTTACGGACAGCGAGCTCCTACCGGCGCAACGAACGCCGGCCGACTGACTGGCTGGAGGTGCGAGCGAGACGGCGCAGCGCGCCGACAAGGACCGCATGAACGGAGAGGCGATCCCTGCGACGACCACGGAGAGAACAATGGACCGACGCTAGCTCCGAATATAAATATAAGCTAGTTTGTAAGCGAATAGAAACCCTCTTAGGACTAGGTAATACAGTCATCATTGGCGGTGACTTCAATAGCAAGCACCGGCAATGGAACTGTACTGAGACGAACAGTAACGGACTGACCATTCACAGAGTTCTCGAATCCCTCGATGACTGCGAAGTCATAGCCCCATTTGCCCCCACCCACTATCCCTTCAACGTAGCCCACAGACCCGATATCCTCTCCTACTGCATCTTCAAAAACATTAGCCTACCAGTCAAGGACATAAGTGTCCTCAGCGAGCTTCACTCGGACCACAGACCAGTCTTATACCATCTCGGCAGGCCTTTCGACCGACCGACTGAAACGAAGACCATCATCAATAACCGTAAATTCAGACAAGCCCTCAGCAAACCAGATTCGAGATTAGATATCACCTCAGAAATTAACAGTAAAGCCCAATTAGAAGCCAAAATCTCTGAAATAGGCAGCAGTCTCAACGAAGCCCTAATCGGCGCCTCTCGCGAAGTCCCGGTCAAGCCCGATCATCGCATCGAGCTCCCCGAGGACATGAGACTGCTGCTTAGTGCAAAGAATGCGGCCCAGAGAGATTACGATTATAGCCCCACTGATCAAACCAGAAAGCGAATGCGCTTCCTCCAACGAGAGGTCAATAGATGCATGAAAGAGCTCAGAGCCACCCGCATGGATGACTTTGTCTCTAGCATAGCCCCCAACCATACAGCCATATATAAATTCACTAAGTATCTTAAATCCGACACAATAGTTCCTATGCCCCCTTTGAATCGGGTCAACCAACCCCCAGCTTTTGACGACGACGAAAAGGCCGAATGTCTTGCCGAAAGCCTAGAATCCCAATGTACCCCATCCACCCAACCAATAGACCCAGCCCACCTTAACATGGTCAACTCAGAAGTAGACAGTAGAAGCTCCCTCCCCCCCACTGACTCCCTTCCCGAGGTCACCCTCGAGGAAGTGAAAACTTTAATCAAAGACCTCAAACCTAGGAAAGCCCCGGGGCTTGATAAAATCACCAACTTGGCTATTAAATCCTTCCCCATTAGGCTTCTCACCACTCTTACGGTCTTATTCAATGTCTCCCTCCGCCTCTGCGTCTTTCCAACCGCTTGGAAAGAAGCCGTAGTTATAGGCTTTCACAAGCCTCGGAAAGATAGATCTGACCCCACCAGCTACCGCCCCATTAGCTTACTAGCCTGCATTGGCAAAGTCTACGAACGGGTTATTCTAAACCGTCTCCAAGACATTTGCACAGCTAGGAACCTCATTCCAAACGAGCAGTTCGGCTTTAGATCCAAACACTCGTGTGTACAACAAGTGCACCGCATAACGGAGCATATACACAGAGGATTTCAAACAACGGCAAAGTCCAAAGATACCGGCGCCATTTTCTTTGACGTAGCGAAAGCATTTGACAAAGTCTGGCACAATGGTCTTATTTATAAACTTTACCGACTCAATCTCCCCGATAGGCTAGTACTCATAATCAAGGACTATCTCTCTGAGCGTAACTTTTGCTATCGAGTAGAAAAATCCATTTCTCAGCCCCATCCCATAGCCGCAGGAGTCCCGCAAGGCTCAGTTCTCGCCCCCACTCTATTCACACTTTACATTCATGATGTCCCCCGCTCTCCGTACGTCGAGCTAGCCCTTTACGCTGACGATACGGCCCTCTATTATACCAGTAGGACGCAGGCGCGCGTTTGCAAAGTTCTCCAGAGAGCAGTAACCGATCTCGGTGAATGGGCTCTCAAATGGAGGATTGAGATGAACCCTGAGAAGAGTGCAGCTGTACTCTTCTCTAGGAAAAGAAATAAACGCAAACCCGCCATCACACTCTTTGACCGACCCATACCCTGGGAGAAAGATGTGAAGTACCTAGGCGTGACATTAGACTCGCGACTAAATTTTCGGAAACACATCAAAACGGTCCGCGACAAAGCAGCCTTCTACTTGAGTAGGCTTCACCCACTCTTGAGAAGTAACAGCAAACTCCCATTGCGCTGCAAAATAAATCTATACAAGACTTGCATTCGTCCGGTCTTCACGTATGCAAGCCCAGTATTCGCTCACTCCTCTAAACCATCTTTGAAATCCCTTCAGACACTCCAAAATAAATTCATGCGCAAAGCCGCGGGTGCCCCGTGGTACGTGCGCAACGTAGACCTCCATAGTGACTTTAGACTCCCCACAGTCAAGCAGTTTATGAAAGAAGCGTCCGAACGCTTCTTTCAAACTGCCTCAGCTCACCCCAACCCTCTTGTCACTCAGGCCATCTCTTACGACCCCTCCCCAGACCTTCAGTCCAAACATATCTATAAAAGACGCCCCAAAGACGTCCTCCTAGAACCCGACGATGATATTACTATAGCTCTCAAGGCAGAACCTCCTCCCCCCTCCCCCGACGCCCCTCAGGCGCGCCAACCCGTCGAAGGCGTTATCCCGGAAGCCCTCCAGCGCCTTCGCTACCAAATTTGGATCCAAAGGGATCGCCGTCTGGATCCGCCAGACGGACAACCTCCCCCTCCCCCGCCCCGCCCCCCCGATCAATATTAGGCAGTTAGGCTTAGGATTAGGTTTAGGATAGGTTTAACCATTATATAATCATCTCATAGCAGCGGAGGCCTTCTGCCCCCTGACATGCCGCTACCCACTGACTACGAGCCGAGGCCCGCTCGAGTAGCCACAGTCACTGGGGAAAGCAGGCAGACCCCTCCCATATATATTATCGAAACTTATATATAACTTGTAGGTAGAACGCCCTCAGCGTCTAACCGAGGCCATGGAAACAGTGATGCATACGCGCAACTGCACGCAACAACAGCACACAGGGGTTTTTTTTAGTCCGTATGCCACATACGAGTGTTCCGCTCAATGTAGTCTCCGCCTCACGGTGGAGACCTCATCCGGACCTCATTGTGGAGAATCGGACATAGCAGGGAGGTCTGACTCCCGGGCATCTTTAAAAAGATTTTTTTATCCCCTCACACACAAAAAAAAAAAAAAAAAAGCGAATTTGTAGTGTTATTGCGACCACATTCCAATAAAGAGCTATCAAGGAGTGTAAACTTTCGTTTCACTTTTACCACTACCAACATTTTGGTCCTTCGAGCCGGATCGTTGAGTTTAACTCCGATCAGTGCCGTTGGGTGGAAAGGATCGTTGAGTCTGACTCCGATTATTCGTACCTAGAACGTTGAGTGACAACTCCGTTCGAAAGTACCAGTACTGAGAGCGTCGAGTGTCACTCCGTTCGAAGTATAGAACCGTGCCAGATCGGTACGAGATGGTGACGAAGGCAGACGCAGACGCCGCCGCTGCGGCCGCCGCCGCGGCCGCTGACCAGGCTGCCCGAGCCGAGATGCTGGCCCGCGTCGAGGCTGCTGAAGCCGCCGCCGCCGTCGTCGAGTCCACCCAAGCAGAGATGCGTGCACGCATGGAGGCCGCCGAAGCGGCCGCAGCCGAAGCTGCAGAAGCCCTTGCTGCCGCCAATGCCCGCGCCGAAGCCCGGGCCTACACCGAGGATGGAAGGAGCGTTGTACAGACCGTACACCACGTCATGCCGCCCCGGTCCCCGTCGGAGCAAGCGTCAATGGGTCAGGCAGGATCGGTGCTGCCAGCACACTGCCCGAGATTGGCTCCGCTGACCGAGGAGAACGTGCGACGAGCGAACTCCGTGCGATCGACATCCAGCGCCGTGACACAGAGACGCATACAGCTTCAGATCGAAGCCCAGACCCGCATGAACGAGATGCGACGTCGAGCCCTAGAGCTCGAGAAGAGGCAGGTCGATCTCGACCTCGAGAACGCGCAAAAATTACTTGAGTTACAGATGCAGAGTGTAACTGTCGACGAACAGGCGAGCCACGTGTCCGGCTCTCATCATGAGCGGATGAGCGCCTGGCTGGGACCAGTTGCTGCCGCCGCCGGGACTGCGAGCTACCCCATCCCCGACACTCGGGCGACGAGCTACCCGACCGCCGCAACGACTACAGCTACGGGGACCGGAGCCGAGCTACGCCATACCCCGCCTGAACGACGGGGGGAGAGACCTCATGTCACCTTCAGACATGAGCAACTGCAGCTGGACGCGCCACCGCGAGAGTATGGAGCGCGGCGCCGCTCCCGCTCTCCCACGCCGACGGCACGATTTCTCGCAGAGCGATTCGAGAGGATGGAGCAGAAGTTGGATCGACCTCACCGGTATAAACCTAACCTGAATTTACCTATTTTCTCAGGCGAGCCGGGCGATTGGGTATCGTTCAAATCCTTGATGGAGAGCACCACGAGAAAATACCACATCGACCCCGAGGAGAACGTGAACCGGCTCCGAATCGCGCTGCAAGGGAAAGCAAGAGCCAGCGTGATCAACCAGTTGGGGACTGCAAGGCGTCCAGATCGGATCATGCAGACATTGGAGGAGCTCTACGGCCGACCAGAGCTGCTCATCGACAACTCCCTGACGATGCTACATCAGATTCCGGCGCCCAGACGGGATGACACTAATTCTTTGAGTGTCTTTGCCTCACAGGTGGAGAACGTGGTCTTCGGGCTGGAAGACCTGCACGCCGAGAAATGGCTGGAGAACCCTCTCCTGGTACGAGAGGTGGTGAACAAGCTGCCCGACTACATGAAGTGCAACTGGGCTACGTCCGCGAGGCAGACAGCGCACCTGGGAGAACCAGAGCTCGTTCGTCTGACACGCTTCCTGAAGGAAGCAGCGAGGGATATGGTGAAATATGTTCACCCATCAGGCCCGTCGATCGCGCCCGTGGCCCCCGCTCCAGTGAAGACGTACGCCGGCGCCAAGCCAGTCATCCCCCGTCCGCCGCGCGCCACAGCGCGCACCGCCCAGGTGCTTACCGCGGAAGAAGAGCGAAGACCTCCAGATCGCAGGACCTGTCTTTGCTGCGGTGGCAACGAGCACCCAATCAACAGATGCCGCAAGCTGTTGAACATGACCACCGATGCCCGCTGGGAGTGGGCCAGGTCAGAACGCCTGTGCTTCAAGTGCATGGAGTCCAGGCACCGCCGCAACGTATGCAGAGCCAAGGGATGCGGCACGAACGGCTGCCGCCGTCCACACCACTCGCTGCTGCACGAGGAGAGCAGCCGCCAGGCCCAGGAGACGCCGACCGAGAGCACCGAGCCCGCCACCGACCAGGGAGCTGAAGCGGTAATGTCGATTGCGAACACTAACGACCATACTGTGCTCTTAAAGGTCTGCAGAGTTGAAGTCACTGGGCCTGCGGGGAAGATGTCAACCTACGCGTTGCTGGACGAAGGATCGAGCATCACCCTGATCAGCAAGGACCTCGCTGACGCTGTCGGTGCCACAGGAGACCTCGCGCCACTGAACCTGCGCGGGGTGAACGGGGTGCAGCCACACACGGACAGTCGACGAGTCACTGTCCAGATCAGAGGGCACCAGGAGCGCGCACACCACGAGATAGCGGCCCGAACCGTCCGCAACCTCGACCTGCGGCAACAGAGCGTGTCACGGGATGTGCTGCGCTACCGCCACCTGCGACATCTGCAAGACCACGGCTTCAAGAACGCGAAGCCCCAGATATTAATCGGTGCCGACCACTGGCACCTGATTGTATCTCATCAGATGCGGACCGGCCAACGGAACGAGCCTGCCGCCTCCAAGACCGACCTAGGGTGGGTCATCTACGGGACGGTGCCACGACTGCTGCGCCGCACTGACGAGGACGCCGTGCTGCACGTCCATGCGGCAGAACGCCGCTGCAACGACGAGAGCCTTCACGAGCTGGTGAAGCAGCACTTCGAGGTGGACGCGCTGGGTGTGTCTCTCCGTGTAAAGACATCGCCGGAACATCAGCGCGCCATCGATATGTTCAAAAAGACGGCCCGTCGAGTCGACGGCCACTTCGAAGTTGGGCTGCCATGGCGCACGGACGACGTCGTGCTGCCATCGAACTACGCGGACGCTTTGAGGCGTCTACATGGGATCGAGAAGAAGATCGACCACGACCCCCAATTTAAGATCGAGTACACGCAGCAGATACAGAACCTCTTGGACAAGGGGTACGCGAAGAGATGCGACGGGAGCGAGCAGCGAAGCCCCATACAATGGTTCCTGCCCCACTTCGCGGTGAAGAACCCCAACAAGCCAGGCAAGGTACGCCTGGTCTTCGACGCTGCGCACCGCTCACACAACACCAGCTTGAACGATAAGCTGCTGATGGGCCCGGACTTGCTACAATCGCTGCCGGGCATCCTTTTCCGCTTCAGAGAGCGGCCGATCGCCGTGACTGCCGACATCGCGGAGATGTTCCTGCGCATCAAGATCCGGAGCCAGGACCAACCCGCGCAGCAATTCCTCTGGAGGGGCGGCGACAGAACCCGTCCGCCTGAACGCTACAAAATGACGTCGATGATCTTCGGCGCGAGCAGCTCACCATTCCTGGCACACAGTGTGCGCGATCAGAACGCGATCGACCACGCCAGCACGCACCCCAGGGCGCTTCCACTGATCACCCGCAGTCATTATATGGATGATCTGGTCCACAGCTTTGACACAGCGGAGGAGGCGCAGAGAGCAGTCGACGAAGTCATCGCGGTACACGCCGAGGCCAGCTTCACCCTCAGAAGCTGGAACTCCAACTGCCCGCGCCTGCTGGACACCATCCCTGAGGAGCTACGAGCCCGGCGCCCTACAACCCTGGGCTCCAACGAGGTCAAGAACGAGAAGACCCTGGGGATGCTGTGGGACGCAACGAGCGACGCGCTGGGGTTCAACACCACCCTGGCCCGCGTCCCTGATCCGGTCCGGATGCAGCAGCGGGCACCGACCAAACGAGAGGCACTGGCAACGGTAATGTCAATCTTTGACCCGCTAGGCCTACTCAGCAGCTACACCATCACGGCGAAGATCCTGCTGCAAGACCTGTGGCGCATCAGCATGGGCTGGGACGAGACCCTGCCATCGGCGTACGCCGAACGCTTCGACCGCTGGCTGGGGGCACTGAACGAGATTGCCCAGCTGCGACTCCCACGCCGCTACAACGAAGAGGACACTGCAGAGCCAGAGCGACAGCTCCATGTCTTCATGGACGCCAGCGAGCAAGCATACGCCGCAGCGGCGTACTGGCGCCTTGAACACGCCGACGGCCGCATCACGATCGCTTTGGCCGCCGCCAAAGCAAAGGTGGCCCCACTGCGGCCCCAGACGATCCCGCGCCTTGAACTGCAGGCTGCGGTGATTGGCGTACGACTCGCAGACATGATCAAGCGAGAACACCACTGGCAGCCACAACGAGTCGTCTATTGGAGCGACTCCAGCACCGTGATCCAGTGGATTCGCACCGACGCCCGGCGCTACACCCCATACGTAGCGCACCGGCTCGGCGAGATAGCTGAGGCGACCGAGCCCAGCCAATGGAGATGGGTGCCGACCGAGCACAACGTGGCAGACGACGCGACGCGCCCGGAGAACACGCCACAAGGACCACACGACCGGTGGTTCATCGGCCCGGCCTTCCTCTACGAGCCTGAGGACGCCTGGCCCCGAGCATCGAACCACGAGCCAGAGGATGTCGAGGCAACGCACCACGCATCCAACACGGGGGGAGCGGATGTCCTGCCGGACATCAGCCGCTTCTCATCATATGAGCGGCTAATTCGGGCCACTGCTACTATGTTGGCTTTTATCGACAGATGCAAGAAGAAGACCGAGCGCCTGGAGCTGCGCCACCTGGAACGAGCAGAGCAGCTATGGGTGGCCAAGGCGCAGCGGGACAGCTTCGGGGAGGAGATCGCACGGCTACAAGCGGGCCGACCACTGCCCGCCTCCAGCCGTCTTCACAAGCTGGACCCGATGATGAAGGATGACCTGCTACGCGTGTGCGGGCGAATCAACGCCGCACGCGTACCGACAGAGGCCAAGCAGCCTCTCATCATGGATGGCCGCCACCGGCTGACTCGGCTGATCGTGCTGAGGGAGCACGCCGCCGCCGGACACGCCGGCAACGAGCGCGTGCTGAACGACCTGCAGCAACGCTACTGGATACTGCGCGCACGCCCCACTGTGCGTGCGGTGTCCCGATCCTGCGCACTCTGCCGAGTGCGCCGAACGACGCCCCGAGTCCCGCCGCTGGGGAACCTGCCAGCGGCCCGCCTGGACTCCAACCGCCGGCCCTTCACCAACTGCGGGGTCGACTACTTCGGCCCGATGCTGGTAGCAGTCGGGCGCCGGCGAGAGAAGAGATGGGGCGCGCTCTTCACGTGCCTGACGACGCGAGCTGTCCACATCGAGCTGGTGGGCAGCCTCGACGTCGACGCAGCAATCATGGCGCTGAGGAGGATGGCTGCGCGCCGCGGATGGCCGCGCCAGATCTGGAGCGACAACGGGACGAACTTCCGAGGCTCTGACAACGAGCTACGAGCCGCCTACAAGGAGTGGGCGCCAGCACTGCGGGACTACGCGCACCTGCAGCGCGTGGACTGGCGCTTCATCCCACCCGGGGCGCCGAACATGGGAGGCGCCTGGGAGCGACTGGTGCGGTCCATCAAGACCGCCCTCAAAGCTACCCTGAACGAGCAGGTGCCCAAGGAGGAGGTGCTGCTGACCTTGCTGCTGGAGGCTGAGCACGCCGTGAACGCGCGCCCGCTGACCCACGTGTCGGTGGACCCGGCGGACCCAGAGGCGCTGACGCCTAATCATTTCCTGATCGGAACATCGAGCGGCCTGCCCCAGACCGGCCCCTGCGACCCAGCTGATCGACGCAAGTGGAGAGCAGCCCAAGGACTGGCTGACCAATTCTGGAGAAGATGGACCAGGGAATATCTTCCCACCCTGGTGCCACGCAGAGGCGCAGCGGATCTACAACGACCGCTGCGAGTGGGCGACCTCGTCGTCGTGGTAGACTCCGGGTTGCCGCGCAACACATGGCCGCGCGGCATCGTCGAGCGCATACACGTCGGCCCGGACAACGACGTGCGCAGCGCCGACATACGAACGAGAGGCGGAGTCTTCACGCGACCTACAAGGAAACTCGCCGTCCTTCGCGTTGAAGAGGAGGCTACGACGAGTCTGCGCCGGGGGGAGGATGTTACGGACAGCGAGCTCCTACCGGCGCAACGAACGCCGGCCGACTGACTGGCTGGAGGTGCGAGCGAGACGGCGCAGCGCGCCGACAAGGACCGCATGAACGGAGAGGCGATCCCTGCGACGACCACGGAGAGAACAATGGACCGACGCTAGCTCCGAATATAAATATAAGCTAGTTTGTAAGCGAATTTGTAGTGTTATTGCGACCACAGTCCAATAAAGAGCTATCAAGGAGTGTAAACTTTCGTTTCACTTTTACCACTACCAACAGGCGGTCTAATAGATATGTAGGTTAATTTCGACAATGTCACCTGTTTTGTAGATTTTACTGTATTTGGTCAGGTTCTCTTTATGTTAATGTCGATTGTATAAGATTTGATAAAATATATTTCACTTTGCAATTAGTTTGTAAGACTCCAGCGTCCAGATTGTATATTAAAAAAATATTGGCTCTGAATTCGCGATTCTTTCAAGCTAGTATCGGCAACAAAGTAATTTATCAAAACTCGCAAAGACATCCTAATGAATCAATAGACCAAAATTCTACAACAAAAAAACACTACCGACCAAAACAGCCTTACGCCCTCAACACCCAGATCGATCAAGTCCAAAATACACGTGTAAAAAATAATGATCCAAAAAACGTATGCAAAAACGTACAACACATTTTAGTACATACATACATACTTTGTTTTTTGTCTCGCCACTCCCAAGGTCTTCCTAGTGTCATGGTCACCATAACGTCTTAGGAAAGGGGTCGTCGACCGGGCGATGTCGAGTTTCTAAGACAACTGACCCGTGTGATCTTTCATTTAGGGTTACTCTACTTTTTCTTCAGTTTTTATGAGGGTCGATCCTTCGAGATGATCTAACAGGTTAATATTTTTTGGGCCTAAGAACAGAACAGCTTATTACATTTTTAATGGATGGGAAAGGGACGAATATAGTCGACATCTTCAGATTCAAAACGTACACCTATTTTGTGTGCGGCGATTATTGTTTAAGTTGGTGTGTGTAACGATTAGGCGTTTTTTGCCGCAAAGGGATTATGGTTGGCGAGTGAGCTAATGTAGGTTTTTTTGCCATCGCTTTAGGGTACAATCGGGTGAAATTCGTTGTTCCATATACCCATGCAGTAAAGTCCAAAAACGACACAGCGTCGAGTTCTTGAACTATCGTGTAAAATACCTCCCACACAATTTGGAAACGGACGAGAGCCGACCATTTATTTTGTACTCTATAGAGATTTTATAATACGACAGACAGACGCCAAGTTATCAAGCAATTATTTCTTCCTATGCCTCCGCCGCCGCATCTGGGAAAGCAAGACTCTAGAAATTGTTTCTTTTGTCCTTCTGACCAAAGCAATCAGTCTCAATACGAAAACAATCACTCAGAAACTCAGAAAAGATATATTCCCATTATTATTACGTCAATCTCAATCAGCCCTATCAAGTGGGCATTAGGGCTCATTGACCATGGCCCACGACCAAGGGCACAGTCCTCTCTGGGAACATAGCAAATACATGTTTGGAAATCACTCTAAGGATTCACTTCAGTTTGGGTTTTTTATAGTTTAACTTTTGGTAGTATGCCAAAATGGTCGGTCCCCTTCGCCTACGTTATTCGATGTTGTCCTCTGTTTGGAAATAGTCTCGGTGGGTCCCGCCCTCGGCCCTCAGGCCCTTCAAGTCGCATTCCTTAACACTTGTGCAACTATCACACACAACATACACGACATTATCGATAAGCCGATAAATCATTCAAAAGGCCCTACGCCCTACACACTAGACGCGTTATCGCAGCCGAGTGTTACTGGGCAGGCGATAAGCTTGCACCATCTGTGTATTTTACACACGAGAACACATCAATACTTCATTTTGCGAAAGAGGATACAAGTCCATCGACGCAGCTATTGCTTGGATGGACTGTAATATATGTTTCACCGTTACTGTACATACGTATCTATTTTATTTAGGTTTGGTCTTAGAGTCTAGGTCAACGCAATCAAAAGACATGGCCGTTTATGGCTTTTACTTTACTTGATTCTCGCAAGTCGCAAGGGAATCAAATCCTACAGAGTACTTTCCGTTGACCTAGAATCATGTAAGGCACGAAACCAGGTCTTACAGCACAAGTGAAGAAAATACCGTGAGTAAAACTGCGATTTGGCGGGAGCTCTCGGTACGCGAGTCCTACTCGCACTTGGCCAGTTTATTTCACTATGTTTCAACGTTTACATGTTGCCAGAGACTATATATCCAATTGACTGCGCCTGCGGGGGAATGCGGCTCGCCAAACGTTTGTTGTATTCAACAAACGTTCGCATACGCAACCTATACGATGACGGGCCGCCAGACAGTTTCGCAGCTGCTGACCAATCACAGCCTCGTCCCCCGCCGCCCGTAAATTGGTGAGCTGTGTTTCAAAGGAAAATAAATGTATCTACGTGCTCTCCACTGGACAAGTGCTCCCTGCATGTTGCAAACAAACGCAACATAGTAGCTGTGCACAAGACGTCTATCTTAGAAACTCAATCAATGTTTTACAGCCGTCATAAACGTAGAATGAGCTAGACTAGATTGCTCTAGTAATAAACAACTGCATTCTGCGAATTAAATTCGTCTTCGTCTCAATCGTCTTCAGCTTCTGACTAATAAAAGTCTTCATGTCAGGAAACAAGTACTACATATTGGGGGCGTTTTGGAAGGAAAGTGCACTAAACTAATAATTGAAACAAAAAGTAAACTTTAGAAAAAACCGACTTCCACAAACCCTATTGGATTAGATTGAGTTTAATACAAACTGTAACCCCTTATCCCCCCCCCCTCCCTTGGGGAATTAATTTTGTCAAATCCCATATCAGTGCTACCCCACGCTACTAAGGAACCCCTGTACAAAGTTTCATGGCTCTAGGTCCACCGGTTTAGGCTATGCGTTGCCTGCCCGTCAGCCACGCATTGTATTTGTACCTAGTATTGAGCAGATCTGGTGGCCATATGTGAAGTGGAGGTGTTTAGTCTGCCTATCCCTGTTCCGGGTAAACGGTGTGAGCATGAGCATGTGTATGTATGTCTGACAATAAGTAACAAATTCAATTCGAGATATTAATTAGATTTGAGGCATTTGGGAGTTAACACAGTGTTCAACACAAATTATGCTGTTAATAAATTATCGAACTTCAAGATACCAAGGCTTTCCAAACGTACAACTATTTAACTTTGCGGTCCAAGGCTCCGCCGGCCAAGCGTGAGGTTCTGGGTTCGAGTCCCGATTGAGGACCAACAGAAACACCAGGTCTTGGATGTCTATATGTCCGAAGTCGGTGGTTATCTGGTTCCCGAGACAAGGGCTATCCTAGTGTGTGACCAAAAGCAATGTAGTAGTATGTAGTATTTTAGTATTTATTCATGGAAAAATGGTACATATCAGGCTTAAAAATAGTGGGGTCTGCTGCCATAACTAGGATAATATCTAACCTGTATTTATGGCTCGCAGGCCCGTACCTCGGCCGAGGTGTTTATGATAAGATTTGGATATGGAGACGGTGCTTAAGAAAAAAATATATATAATAAAAGTACTTAAGAAAAAAATTTATTACAATTCAGACATGCAGAGTGAGTTGTGTGTGTGTGAGGGTGTTCAAGTGAGTGTGTGTCAGGGCTTGTAAGAGGGTGTGTGTGAGTGTGTGGCAATAAAAAAAGTAAAAAGACATTTCCTAGATCCTTCTGATTCTCACAGGATATCCCACTAAGGGAAACACCCCCCACCCCCTGCTGGGCCCACGCCGGGGGGGGCTCGATCGATAGAGGCCGCACGCAACGCCTTTGTCCGCAGTAGTTTGCCATTCGTGGCGTCACGACTTTTCCCGTACGGGGCGGCAGAGGCACAACTGTGCCCACTTTTTCAATACTTCAAATGTGTAACAGCGGTTCATCCCATCGCTGCAGCTATGGTATGGAGTAACGAAGGTTTGATCACGATGTTTTCCATCACCGCTAGGACGTTCATTTTACACTGCAGATGTCTTTAAAGTATGGCTTTGGTGGTGTCAAAAGTAAGGCGATTCGCTGTAGTCTATAGACGACGTTGTTGTCCGTCTACCTAGATCTTACTCAGGTATTTATAGGCACAAAAGTCCATATAAATACGCTATTGCTGTAAGCAGGTCGTCCTTTAATACCACGCGACTTATACATGCAATCTTTCGCACCAGTTTTTGCAAAAAAAAGTCATCGTTTCGTGAAGGTATGTTGCACATAGCAAAGAAATTAGGTCACCACTCATGGCCTGTTTGCCTAAGCCACACCTGGCTCACATGTTCGCAATCACATTCGTACTTTCCATACGGGGTGGCAGAGGCACACACCCATTGTAATACAAACACGATATAATGAAACAAACATTTACATACTGAACATGTCATGGTGAACTGAACTGAACATGGTGTATTTCCTTAGACTTAAGTAGAAATACATAACATTGTATTTTTAAGGCTCTGATATTTTAAAAGAGGTACGGGGGAGGTTTCTTGACCTTCTTTGCTCCATCCCTAAGCCCACAACTTCCGAACGGGCGGTAGTATACAAAAATATTAATATTATATTGACGTTGACTAAGTAAGATGTATGATTTTATGGTCAATATTTTTTTTTAACTGAACTGAACTGTCCAAAACTAAGATTATGATGACGAATATCTCTGACGGGTCACTACCAACATCATTGTTGGGAAGTGGAGGCGGTCGGTCATTATGTCTATCTTGGACATCGTTTCCTTTGGCGGATAACACCACACGAAGGAGGTCTTTAGGCGTATACAGCTAGGATGGGCAGCTTTCAAGAAGCTCGAGAATATAATTAGGGAAAGATCTAAACAAAGATTTATCTAGCGCGCCCCTATCGCGGAAATATTCTCAAACCAAGGAGCACGTTTGGGCGCCAATTTGGCCTAGTTTCGAAGTAGGTCATCCCTTGTGAACGGAAGGTGTAGGATGGTTTCTTTGTGTGATCGGAAAGGTGTGATGTCCACTCTTACAGATCTTTGTTCGTGTCTTTATTTGGGACTGATAGGGCAATGCTGCTATAACTGTTGTACCAATGTTTTCAAGAGTATTAGTATGTAACTCTTTACAATGCTATCCTGGCCGCAATGGAAATATATTAGGCATTAAAATTAGGGGAAATTAAGCTTTCATTCCCTTGCAATAGAAATTAACAGACGTCTTGGTGTCATCTGTCAGTGATTGTATGGATGGAGTCTGCTTCCCAGATTGTGATGATAATGATGATAATGTGAAAGCCATCGCATAATAAAAGTATGGAAGTCAACGATACACCATCAATACCCGTTTTGTCGAAAAAATATATTTTGAATTCAAGTGTTACTCGAGCATACACAAAACTAAACAGTAGGTAGCGACAATAATGACATCAACCGTAGTGGTTGGTCAAATCAGCTTACGTCACCCCCCCCCCCTACCCCCTCCGGGTGCAGTGACCCCTTATCGATCTGCTAGCGAGTCATGTGAAAGTCGACCTAATCGGTCTGCACAACAGTGCATAGCGATATAGAACCTTCATTTGACACATGATTCTAAAACTACAGGTCAAGCGCGAGTCGGGCTGTCACACGAGGGGTTCCGCACCATCAACGCACAAGAAACAAGTGCCTGACAGTTATTATGAGAATATCTTCAATATTCGTCTTGTCTTGTGTGTGTCTGTTTATATACATCCAAGACCTTGACATTGGCTCTCGGCTCTGTCGACAGCCAAAACCGTCATTTTGCGCCTCTCTATAGCTTATTTATTTATTTATTTATTTATTGATCTTAAAAAATCCACAGCTAATACAGATGAGTAAAACAAGGAAAATAATCTAAACTTTAGCCAATAACGGATTTACATTTTTTTGTTAAAATATTATGACAGACGTACTTAGCAATTATACTTACAAACATAAAAATTATAACAAAAGCTAGTTACAGCTAGTAACTAGTAGCTATTGCCATTCGCATGCGATTCCTGTGCGAGACTCCATGCCCTCTGGGGGGCAATTCTGGCGCTAGCGAGATCATGTCCTTGGTCTAAATATCGAATTTGGGATACCGAAATCGCTATCAAAAACCAGAAAAAGCCATTCTTTCTTACGACTAGCGTTTCGACCAACCGAGATATCTCGACCCATTTTCGATCGAAATAAACATAAATCGAGATCGTTTTCGACAGTTTTAGGCCGTATCAAAACCGATATCTCGACTGGGGAGGTGATCTAATTGCGCGAGCATCGGCAGCCTGGGTACTCTACAATTCTACATCTTGTCTCCGCATCACGCATTTCCATTATACTAATGGACGCAATATCGTTCGTTCTGATTGCGATTGCTTTCCAAGAACATGTACAACACAGCTCATGTTGAAATGGCGCCGTCTAGTCTACATTGCAGGGGTTGTCGTCGCCAATTACAATACATCAGGTCTAGCCAGGCTTTTAGGTACAATTTGAATACCAATTTGTAGGGTCGGCGGACTTTGCACGTACATTTCGGGCCAAGTGTGAGTAGGACTCGCACACGTTTCGTACCAAGATTGAATAAAATGGTCAAATTGGCAACTTTAGGGTCTAACCACACTATGCCGAAAGTACGCGACCGAAGTTCGGCATGATTACGCCTGCAATGCTATTTGAATTACTGACGGACGACACATGATGCCGAAATTACGTTGCGTTATAGCGTACAGCGATACTTCGGTCGGTGGAGATATAAGTGAGCCCCACTCCTCTCCAGTAGTACATTCGGCAACTAGAGCCTGTATTGAGTTGAGACACAGGTCTGCAGCGACGAAGCCTGCGCCCACGCACGCCATAGCACGCGGGGTCGTCGACCGGTGACTCACTCCGCTTCCTCGGTGTAGCGAGATCATGCTTTGAGGTCTTATATTTGACTCGGTTTTTGGATATTTGTATGGGCTTCTTCGGTTGGCATTATTGATACCTATCATAGATCCTTATTCATGAACTGATAGGACGAGAGACGCGATCGTGCTAAATGGTGTGGAGCCAGAAGCGAATGTATACTGTGTTCATCCTTACTTGTCTAATTTTTAAATAAAAAAGCTGACATTTCTAGTGAAGGGAATTATGTGAATGACCTGCCGAGATCGGATACAATTGAATGTTGAATGAATAAAATTATTTCAGAATTTTATATAATCATGAAGTTGTCCCTGAAACGAAAGCTCATGGACATGTGCATTCTCCCCATCCTTACCTACGGAGCCCAGACTTGGTCTTTGACTGACGCGCAAAGGTTCAGACTCGGGGTTTGTCAGAGAAACATTGAGCGCAGCATTCTCGGTGTTCGGCTTTTAGACCGGATCCGGAATTCCGAGCTGCGCTCCCGGACAAAAATTATAGATGTAGCTCAGAAGGCTGCCCAATTAAAGTGGGACTGGGCCGGTCACGTTGCTCGAATGCTGCCAAATCGTTGGGCTAAGAGAACCACAGACTGGCTCCCAGTAAATGCAAAGAGAAAGCGTGGCCGACCCAGGAAGAGATGGAGTGATGAGTTTGCTCTATGGGATAAAGAGTGGAAGGAGACCGCTCAGGATCGAATGGAGTGGAAGAGGGGGAGAGAGGCCTTTGCCCAGCAGTGGGATATTACAGGCTCATAAAAATAAAAATAAATATAATTATCATGAATGAATTTTAGATGGATTTAATTAACTTTTGGACAAGTTAGAATAAATATACCATATCTTCCTGTATAATTGTAACGTAAACGTTTTATGGAGTGTTGTGTGGTTACATAATTATTGTTTCATGGCTCAATCTTTCATTAATCCGGGTTAAGTCTTGTTCCCCACGGTGGGGACATCATCAGGCGATATTTATATTTGTAGCAGAGAGCGCAGCTTTGTAAGGAAAGAGTTCTCAATAGACTTCATCTAACATTATGGTATGATCGATCTTTTAGGTAATATGCGTCGAATGGGTGACGGACATGTCCATTTATGGCAACAAGCCACAGGTGTCAATATAACCAGACCTTGCCCGTGATTGCTGACGACAATAATATTTAGCGCACAACTCAAGCGCAACGGAAGAGGCGGATTACACAGCGGGTAAGTGAGGGAGATGAGAGTAGATACTTGCGTTCGTCCATTACTAGTCTATAGGCTTCACTCACTTGGTCACTGCTAGTTTTGAAGAAATCTCTCTTTAGAGATGAACTCGTGTTTGCGCTAAATTGTCTTGCTTGTTACTGTACCTTTTTATTTGCTATATAAGCAAGAGAATATCAGTTCATCCTGGATAGTTCTAAAATATTATTAAATATGTCCTTATTCCAGGTTTAGAATATCTCGGTGCTATCGTAGTTTCCGATTTCCACAAAAGGATATCCTATTGTGGGGTCAGAGACAATTTACAATACCATTAATTTAATTTAAGAATTTGTCGTATGTTTCATCTTCTTAATTACGCAAATACTTATGCAAACTCAGTAGGTAACAAGTGCGTTCTTTTACAGTTGCCTCCCGTCCTATCACACGATGAAAATAAACCTGTCAGCCCGCCTTGACATAATTTGCTTGAGTATGACATAATGTCACCAGCAAAGTGACATATTTACCGAACGCGGATCGCAGCTTGCAGGCTAAAGGGCTCACGATGCAATCTGACTTGCAATTTGTCGCTGCAACTTGTTGCATGCAATCTGCAACCTGCCTAATCTGCCTGCAATCGGTTGCAAGGCAACAAGTTGCAGCAACAAATCGCGAGACAGATTGCATCGTGAGTAGAGCCCTTAATGTTCGGCTTGCGCGTGCGTTATTTGAACCTATATTTAATTTTAAATTCATTAAATTCATGTGAAATACATTGATAAAACAGAGTAGCGGAGAAGCCATAGAAGTAGAAAATAGGTCCTGTGACTAAGTGTCACAAAGCCACCGGCCTAAATAACACGTTGCTTGCAGGTAGGCGACACACTGATAGTTTTACCGGAAGGAGCACTCCACAGGACGCGCGCAATTGCGACCGCGCCGGAAGTGCGGCGGCGCGGGAAGATGGCTGATTAGCCGTTTGAATTTCGAACGCGGATCGAAATTAGCGCATTTGAGCGCGAGACGCGGGAGAGGGCGGATGTGCTTGGAGATTGGTTCGTAGAAAGACTTCCTGATGTGCAGGATAGTTTCACGGATAAAGTCTCTGGAATCCCGACGAAACCAGCTTAGTCCTTAAGTTATGCACCACGGCCTCCATTTTGAGAAACTGACGTCTTACTTACAGCCTATATTATACTGGAGACGACCTTCTTCCTTTCATCGTGCCTTGCCACTGTTGGAGGTTAGCGGTCAGCTCTCTGGACTGGATCTTACGATCCTAATCATACTACAACACATCTCCATCGGTAAAGCAGTCGTGACAAATAAAAGAAACTTAGTATTCCCCAGAAGACCGATGACTTTGGGAACCTCGGGAAAAACTACCTTCAGTCGGCGATTTAGTTTGTTTTTCGGGACCAGTTTTCCCATTTACATTCATAACGTAACCTTCCCAAAACAATTGACATTCGAGCCTCCCGTTTTCCGTATTGATTGCGACTACTTGGCGCCAAAACCACCCTACACGCTCACG
This sequence comes from Argyresthia albistria, assembly GCA_963457715.1. NCBI lineage: Eukaryota > Metazoa > Arthropoda > Insecta > Lepidoptera > Argyresthiidae > Argyresthia > Argyresthia albistria. The sequence goes on from OY735282.1 coordinate 6,287,573, forward strand.
GCACTGGATTCTATACCTTTAGCCTACGCTTTAAGACCTATAATTGCAGTGTGGGTCGTTTATTATGCACCTTCATGTTATCCTGGTACTTTTTAGGGGAGGTGTATGCATTTTTGTTGCATTAGGTAATTATACCTTCATTACTTTATAAGTGCGTGCGGCTATGGGCTAGCCCCCTGTCACGCAAAATAGAGTATTGAATAACTGTCTCCAAGTTGTCATAATTGTGCTTCTCCCACTCTGATTGGGATAACGCGTGACGCTAGGACAAGTTAGGTTGTTGTAAGGGCTGAACCATTCACCATTCAAGTCTCCCAGGCTTCATACGAAAGTGTTCGAACCCCCGTTTCACTATGAAACCGATTTGATCAGAGCAACTTTGTTTTCGCTTTCCAGTACATTTTGGCCTGAGTGCATTTGGTCAGCTGATTTCTATGGAGAGAAGTGAAAAATTAAGTTGGTCTGATCAAATCGGTTTCATCGTAAAAGTTGCTCAGAATAATGTGCCTGACAACCCCTTAAAATATAGCTAGGGGTTTAAATTATACCCTGTGTCTAAATACAAGTGCTTTTTAAAGAATGTAGAGATGACAGGTACAACCATGATTTGTTAATTTAGTAATTTATTTTCTCTGTGTACCTCTTTACCTGTATGGCCATGGGCTTGTGTTGTGTATAATAATAATAACAGTAAATAAATGGATATTCTATTCTATTCTAAATCTTACCGAATCGTCGCAGAACGTAGCGGGTTGGTCCCTAGTGTCTCTTAGACATGCACAATCTGGAAACAGAGAAGACAACATGTTAGACCAAAAAAACATCGCCCTCCTTCTGGGGCAGTCTTTAAAAGTCAGGTCAAGTCCGGCACAACTGGGCCCACTCTCAGCCACTTGGGACAGTCAGTCAATATTCCATTTGGCGTGACAGGCGGCTACTCTGTCGCCGCGCCGCAGTAATTAATGTCTCCTCACGATCTTTAACCCCCTCACTCGCAGAAGCACACCGCTCGAACGACCGAACAATGGCGAACTATTGTTATACAAGATGTGTCGGCGAACCAGTTAAGCTGCACTTTTCATTATTTCACTCCATCACCATTCTGTAAAACCGACCCACCCGGTGTGGTCTTAAGTTCTTAACCACTTAGGTGTACAATCGCCGTCTCATACACGGAACACCCTGACTCTGCACTCCTATTCCGAGTGTCTTAAAGCCTCAAATCGCATCTGGAACCCATCTGTACATTAAGGAAGAGGCAACAATGGACAATGGCCACTTCACGACCACACTCGAAGGGGGCGAGCAGTGTTGATAAAATTAGCACTCGAAACGTCCGAGGTATTTAGTACTGAATGTTTTGAGTCGCGCTCAGTGGCAGATCCAGGGGGGGCCAGGGAGCTCAAACCCTCCATCCCCCCTGCCAAAGTGTCGAACCACAGTTATTACATGATTTTATTGGATTTTATCTGCCTATGTCCTAATGGTATCTCGGCGGCGACGGCGCCCTAGGTCAAAACAGCCTTTAGCAAAACACAAATCGCTAGGAATGATGAGTATTATTGCTGTACGTTTTTGAAGTAAAACTTCTTGGGGCACGGGGGTAAAATTTATTTAACCTCTCAACTGTGGGTTATTCATATATTTGCTTTTCAATTGATACTAGCCGGGTGCTATCACGAGTGGCTAAGAAATGTAACGGAAATTGGAATCGGTGACGTCAGGGTCGGCTGAAGACTTTTAAAACCGCAACTATTTTCAATACGGTTTTTAACTAATCAGATAAGATAATAATACATTCGTACAATAAAGAATGTTAATTAGTGAGAGAAAAACCTGATGAAACGTTAACAAATAAAAATTATATTAAGCATTCTTCCACGAGTTCTTGATTTCCGGTATGGCCAAGATGGCGCCGCCGCCGCTGGCTGGGACAAACAAAAAACCTCTTTGTTGGAACCGGAACTTATGTTTGACAGCTGTGCGATGCGATCCATACAGTTTGTAAGAAAAGAGTTTCATCAATGTCACACGGGTCGATATGGATTTCTAAAACAAGCAAAGCAATGCATACATTTGAGCGAGACGGCTTAAAGACGTGACGTCAGATGGTATATAATCTGAGCGAGATGCAAATAGTAGTGACACTATTGAATGAGTTAAGTATATCATTACGAGCGCGACAAATTGTAGATAAGGAATGGTGGGAAATAAATGACATGACGTATTAAAAGTAAGTACAAGTATAAAATAATTTCAAATAATCGGACGTCTGAAACTTAAAAGTAACTTGAAGCAGAGATTGGATCTCAAAATTGGAAATTTAAATCTCTTTTAGTATAGGTAGGTATAGGTGTATAGTATAGGTACCACTTAATGATCTAGCTACAGAAGTTTTACTTCTAACACGTGTACGGTGCTACACGCGTATATTTTTTTTCACTAGCTTGTTTACCACGAGTGTCAGCGTGACTGCTTACCCATAAACGTAATTTTATTAATTTTGCTCGACAGAAAAGTCTCCTGAAGTGTCCAGAAAATCTTTCTGTCACAATGTTTTATTTTACAATTTCGCACCGCATCTGATTTTGTGTTCCTGTTATTTATCTAACCATTATAAAAATGGCATAGTATGTTCTTCAGTTAGACTTGCTTAGCTTGGCTTTAACCGTTTTTTATTCAATTTCCTCTAAAAATAAGTTAAGGATGAAATTCTAAGTTCTGATTGCCTAGGGCCCGCCCTTAAATAAAGTTTCACGCGGTTCCCCCTTAATACGACTCTGTCGCTAAATCATTACCCATTTAGAGACAGCATTGATTTATGTTATGCAGCAGGATTTATGGCAGCATGGATGAATGGACTATCTATCTATCCATCTATTTAGGCATTTCCTACACCTACATACCTCCTTTGCATGCAACTTTACAGGTCATGTGATAGTTCCTTTCCCTTCCTCCTTTTTACCACCTCGTGGGGGCAACACTCTTAAATTGATACCTAAATTGAGAATTCTGAACCCGACCCTGGTCGTGCGCAACATAAGGAGGTTTACCGTCTGCAGTATGATCTACTAACTGCCATTACGTCATGGCTTCTCTCATACGTGTTTTAGATATATCGGCTATTAGCTGGTCGATGGGAAAGCCCCCGGTCATAAAACATGGAGTTTTGAATGTGTGACCAAACTGAACATAGAGGTTACAATCCCCAAACGCTGTCTTTAATTTATCTATCAGTCATAGAAATTCAAAGTTACACCAATTATTATTATTATGAGCCTGTAATATCCCACTGCTGGGCAAAGGCCTCTCTTCCCCTCTTCCACCAAACGTAATAAAATACAAAGACAGCCATTTCCCACAAACAGTGGTACAGGCCGGTCGCCCCCACTTTTAGCCAGTTCAATACTAAGCCTAGACTAATTGAGCCACAAAACCAGAGCACTAACAGATAATTCAAGTCCCACATTAAGCCTACAATGGCTGTAATACGGGTCAGTCTAACAGACCGAGGCGGCATACAATGGGGAGCGCAATTTTCGTACAATCAAACGGTTTGATCACTTGCGACCTTGCGTACGCGCCGCCGCCGCCGCCGCCGGGCAGCAGCGGGTAGGGCGGCCATGTTGCTGTGCTTCCAATTTCGAAACTTCTTCGATTCGAAAATCGAACAGTGGAGGGTATTCAAAGAAAGAACGATTACGATACTACGATTTCATTTATTTATTTATTACTAGCTGACCCGGCAGACTTCGTACTGCCTCAATTTAATATGAACTTTATTGAATAGCAATAAAGTTCAAATTGACTCTAGAAAACGTTTGTATGGGAAATAGAAAAGGGCTGTTTTTAGGGTTTTCCCGGAAATTATTCGATTTTTTCTCGCCTTTTAAACCTTCCCTAGACCTCCACGAACATTTCAAGACTAAGATAAGATAAATCCGTTCAGCCGTTTTCGAGTTTTAGTGAGACTAACGAACAGCAATTCATTTTTATATATATATAGATTCAAATTAAGTTTATGTGATAGTATGATCAGTTTATTGTTGTACACTAATTATTAACCTCTCTGATCAGAACTTGGTTTGCTGGAAGAGATCTCTTTTTAGAGATAAGCTCCCCTTTGTACACTATTTTTATTTTATTTTAACTAATTCGTTCGATTGTGTAAACCTAGAAGGATGATTTTTTTCACAGCTATAAGCGATCATATATATACCTGAGTAATTGATATAATTTTCAGCTTGATACGTCTACGCGTTCTTGGTATAAAAGGTCTTGACACACAGACGGACAGACGGACGGACGGAAAACAAAGTGATCCTATAAGGGTTCCTTTTTTTTCCATTTTAAGATCGGAACCCTAAAGTGTCTTCAATAGCGTGTGTGACGTCAGACGGCCAAGCATCTAGTTGCCTTCTCAACTCTGATGTGATCGTCACAGGACATCAGGAGGGCTAATACCAGAGACTATATATCCAATTGACTGCGCCTGCGGGGGAATGCGGCTCGCCAAACGTTAGTTGTATTCAACAAACGTTCGCATACGCAACCTATGTACGATGACGGGCCGTCAGACAGTTTCGCAGCGGCTGACCAATCACAGCTCTTACCTCGTCCCCCGCCGACCGTAAATTGGTGAGTTGTGTTTCAAAGGAAAATGTATCTATACGCTCTCCACTGGATAAGTGCTCCCTGATCAGCCCGTATCATCCCACTGTTGGGCACAGGCTTCTCCCAAAGGTCCTGCCTCACGCCGCCTGGTCGCCCCGCAGCCTTGCCGACTATTTCGGTGGTCCTGCGCAGGCGCAACGTGGATCAACACAGGTTAGGCTATCGGGAGTTTCAGTACTCGGTACATGGCCTAACTTTAGATTGGCAATCCGAAAAACTCGCGCGGGAGATTTCGGGGTTAGATCCCTTGTTTTACCACCAAATACCTATGGGAATTTACCCTGAAAACATCCATTTGGTTGACCATCTATCTATAGGTTACTAGCCTAAAGATGTTTAGCAGTTAGGCTATCTATCAACTAGATGCTAGGCAATCACTAAGGGACAAATTCAAAAATATCAATATACTTACTGTTACCTGTCAATACATTTATGAAAATATCATGTACACCAGAAAAAACATAGGTTTATTTAAGACTTTAGGTCATAATCATAGTATTTAGCACTAGAAATAGAAATAAGATTGCTATGCCCGCGTTCAGACTCAGTAAGGTTGCTCACTCTTTTATGGGAGTATGTGTTAGTTTTTATAATAAAATACCTAATGAAGCAACGGACCTACCAGAAAGGAGGTTCAAAAACTATGTCAAAAACGGCCTATTGAAGAAGTCTTATTACAGTGTAAAAAAATATTTAGATGACAAAACTGCATGGTCTTTACCATCTCAGCGCACAGAAATCCAAAGAGGGGCGATGGACTGAGTCAGTACGTCTCTCCTCGGTGTATTTCCTTAGACTTAATTAGAAATACATAACATTGTATTTTTAAGGCTCTGATATTTTAAAAGAGGTACGGGGAGGTTTCTTGCCCTTCTTTGCTCCATCCCTAAGCCCACAACTTGCGAACGGGCGGTAGTATACAAAAATATTAATATTATATTGACGTTGACTAAGTAATATGTATGATTTTATGGTCAATAAAAATTTTGAACTGAACTGAACTGAACTGTTGACCATCTATAGGTTACTAGCCTAAAGATGTTTTTGTAGTACTGTAAATGGAACCGTCGCGTCGTCGTCGTCGGTCGGGGACGCCCAAGAAGGTCCTACAAAGACCAAATCGGTGACTGAGAAATGGGCCCTAACCAGCAAGTACCTATGTATGAAGAGACTCATGAACGTTGAATAACCGGCCAAGTGCGAGTCGGACTCGCGCACGAAGGGTTCCGTACGAAATTAAATTATCTATGAAAATCCGCAAAAAAAAAACAAACGGGTCATTCCATGAGAAAGAGGAAAATACCTCAAATTTAGAATTTCTCAAATTATTTCTAATTATTATAGCTGATTGAGTTGAAAGTCCGCATTTGCACTAACTTGCAAAGAAAAATATTTTAAATCAATAAAAAATTGATATTTTTTTGCTGGAAACTTTAATCCTAATAAATTACATCGAGAAATAAATGCTGTTTCGGATGCATGTCCCACCAGTCACAACAAAAAAATTTTTTTTTTTAATTCTGCGAAAGGTAATCAGTCTAATTATTAATGAAAATGAAATAATATAAGATATACTATACGATAAGAAGAAAATCTCTCTTGAAAGTTTAGTGGTCGAACTAAAATTGGTCTTCAAGTACTTGGCGGTAAGAGAGAAGGATTTTTCTTGTCCCACCAGTCACACTCATTCAAATAATAATCACAAGAGATTCTGAAAGTATCTGGGGATTTTAATTAAGGGATCTTGTAAACTCATTATTTTTCTATGTTATAAGATACATCTTACTATTATGTAAGATTCTATAACACAATTATAGCTCATGATTGGTTGAATTCCGGAGAAAAATGTCCCACCAGTCACTATGGAATGCCCCAAACACGTTAGTTGTATGGGAGCCCCCCTTAATATTAATTTTCTTTTGTTTTTTTAGTATTTGTTGTTATAGCGGCAACAGAAATACATCATCTGTGAAAATTTCAACTGTCTAGCTACCACGGTTCATGAGATACAGCCTGGTGACAGACAGACGGACAGCCAGCGTAGTCTCAAAAATAGGGTCCCGTTTGGCACCCATCGGGTACGGAACCCTAAAAAGCGAGAGATTCATAATTCATAATTTCTTTATTGCACACAGACATTAAAAAAAACAGTAATACAAAAAATAGTGAGATATATGTCAGAATCGAAGCAAGTGGAGGATTTTAGTCCAGGGAAAATGTGTGAACATATCCTAATGTATGTTGACCTGTTATTGTTTTTGATTCGGGCCATAAAGATTAGTGATGGGTGTATCTCCGAAAAAAATACTGAAATAGCGAAGTCTGCGACTTTTCGGAAAGTCAGTATTTTTGTCATAGTTTTTCGGAACCAATATTGTTCACCCTAAAAACTCAAACCGCATCGAACACAACACGTCTGTTGATCTCTGTGCAATGATGAAAGATCTACAAATCATCTCCGGGAACCGTTCAACGGAGACTCTTGCTTATCGCGGTTAGGATAGGCTTTAAAATCGTTCATGCGGGATTATTTGCAATCATCTGACGATAGAAAACAGCTTTCGTTATTGAGCAAACGTTTTAATGTCGAGGTTTGTTTTAGCCGTGGCTTTTAGCTTTGTTGTGTATACGCAATTTTACTGCTAGTCAAAATAGATTATTTTTAGGAACTGTCAAAACGGATTTATACGTGATTTCTATGAAATACTAACCAAATGACGTCATCATTAAACGCTGTCCTTTTTTACCCAAAATTGGCTTTATAAATACAACTTAAAAAGTTGTCACAGTTAATTTTCCTTTCGAAAACTGGGCGAAATGATTCATCTCCAAAATCAACGCCAAAATCCACACGGGGATTTTTTAAATGTTACAAAATGTCGATGGCACCTGTCATGATGCCAGAATGACGTGCAGTACTCGGAAAATTGCTTGCAATAGTCTTTTAATCTGCGTTTTGTAATTTGGAAACCTGCCTAGAACTCTCAATGGGCACGAGAAAGCGTGGCCGACCCAGGAAGAGATGGAGTGATGAGTTGGCTCTATGGGATAAAGAGTGGAAGGAGACCGCTCAGGATCGAATGGAGTGGAAGGGGGGGAGAGAGGCCTTTGCCCAGCAGTGGGATATTGCAGGCTCATAATAATAGACTTAGCTAACCCCAACGTCGACAAAACTGCATCGAACGCGTGGCTAAAGAAAGGTGAGCTGTTTCCAGAAACGGAGGGGTTTATGTTGGCAATACAGGATCAGGTTATAGATACTCGTAACTACAGAAAACATATAATACATGACCGCACAATAGCAAATGACATGTGCAGACACTGCCACAGTAGTTCAGAAACCATACAGCACATCACAGGAGCCTGCAGATCACTCGCACAGTCAGACTACAAACATCGACACGACCAAGTTGCAGCCATCATCCACCAACACCTCGCATTTAGATACAATTTGATCCCACAAAAAACAGCCTACTATAAATATGTACCTCAGATAGTCTTAGAATCTGCGGACTTTAGAATTTACTGGGACAGAACTATAATTACAGACAAAACGATACATTTCAACAGACCTGACATTACTCTCCACGATAAACAAAACAAAACAGTATTTCTCATTGATATAGCCATACCAAATACACACAATCTTACCACGACTCATACAGAAAAAAACACAAAATACACAGACCTTGCCATTGAAATTAAAAGTCAATGGCAAGTTCAAACTGTCAAAACTATCCCAATAGTCCTTTCATCCACAGGAGTAATCCCATACACATTACACACTAGTCTTAAATCACTCAATATACCCAGATCCACTCACATTCTTCTCCAAAAAGCGACAATACTGAATACTTGCAGAATAGTAAGAAAATTCTTGGGCAAGGACCATGATCTATAGAAGATAGTCTCATAGCACTTGGCGTAAGCCCGTGTGTCAGAACCTCTTTAAAAAGAGTACATAAATACATACATATGCTCACGCCTTTTTCCCGGAAAAGGGGTAGGCAGAGACTAAAGACCTCCACTTGCTACGATCCTGACAAACATCTCTCGCTTCCTCCACATTCATAAGTCTCCTCATACATGCTCGCCGGTTACGGGTACTTCTTATTTGCCCCTTCACTAATAAATCGCCAATTTGGTCTTTATAGGACCTTCTTGGGCGTCCCCGACCGACGGTTCCATTCACTCCCGCTGTATAAATCTGTTTCGTCACTCTCCTTTCATTCATCCTTTCAACGTGGCCAAACCATCTAAGCTGTCCTTTCTCTATCCGAGTCACTATATCTTCTTTCAAACCGCAACGTTCCCTTATTACCTCATTCTTCAATCTATCTTTCAGAGTTACTCCACACATACTCCTCAATGATCTCATTTCTACCGCATTTATTCTGCTTTCATGCTTCTTCTGCCATACCCAACATTCACTCCCATACATCAATGTCGGACTCAACACTCCATTATGAATAGCCAAACGCGCCTTTTGCGAGACTGTTTGGCTACTCATTACGGAGTGCAATGCCCCATTGATTTTGTTACCCGCACTTACTCTTCTTTCGATATCATCCTCACATTTTCCATCTCTCGTAAACACGCTTCCCAAATATATAAACGCATTCACTTGTTCCACTTGTTCATCATCAATCATAATCACACATTCAGTTACTTCTTCATCTCTTTCAAGAACCATGACCTTTGTCTTAGTTACGTTCACTTTCATTCCCTTTTTCTTAAATGATTCATTCATGAGAGTTACCATCTCCTGCAACTCACCAACCGACGACGCAAGGATCACTTGATCATCAGCGATCTCGGGGATCTGTACCCTAGGGAACGCGTCCCCAGGTGGCGGATAGGGGAATGCCCTTTGCCCGTCGGGCAAGCCGCTTGGACTTATTCCAAGGTCTGGGTTGTTCGAGGAGCTGGAGGGTAGGAGATTAGCATCTCCCGCGGACCACTCAGATCACCTCAGTTGGGCCGCTTGAACTTATTCCAAGGTCGGGGCTATCTGAGGACAGCGTCGTCGGGCAGGACGGCGTGCAGGGGATGGCGGCGGATGAGCACATACAGTGTCAACGGCGGCTCCCACAGCCTCGTTAGCAGGGGTTACTGTCATAACCGTGGAGGTTTCCGATGGCAATATGGTAAATTATACTACGAACGTTTTTTTTTAAAAAGAGTGAAATGAAAAATTCATAAACACATAATAATAATAATAAAATAGGTAATTCAAAATAGCGGCACGTGATTGGCTGAAACTTGTTTAACAAGAGTTTAACAAGTAACAGCTAATTTTTCTTTCGGACACCGGGAGTTATAGTGCCCAGTACTGAAAAATCTACTGAACATAAAATCCAAACATAAAATAAATATAAAACCCGTGAAGCTTCAAAATAATTGAGCATACAAATAACAAATAATTCCGAAAAATACTGCTATCACGCTGGGTAGCGTAAGGACAATCCAGTCCTTGGAACAATATTGACATTAAAATTATAAAAAAAAAAAATACATTTAAATTATTTTGACAGTGGGTACCAAGACGTCAATGAATGTCTAATTTTTGACGTTGGTACCCACTGTCAAACTAATTTTAATGTATTTTTTTTTTTTACAAAAAAAATAAAAAAAATGGCTGCAGCCAGGCGGCTATTGTCCACCTCCTCTAAATTATAGGTACCGAAAATCCTGGCACCAGATTCTCGCGCTATCGAGATCATCTCCGTGGTCGAAATATCGATTTTAGACACCGAATATCTCCGTCGAAAGCAATAAAAGCGATTCTCAAAACCCGCCTTACGATCAACCGAGATATCTCGACCCGATTTCGGTCGAAATAAGAGTAGACGATGTTTTCGACGGAAATATGAAGTATCAAAACCGATATCTCGCCTATGGAGATGATCTCGATAGCGCCAGAATTGCCCCCCTGGACTCTACAAGATCTATCATCATCAATCAAACATGATTCCACAAAGATGTACGCCAGCTATGAATAGTGGGGGTCTATAGTCTCTGCCTGCCCCCTACCGGGAATAAGGCGTGAACATGTTTTATATTCTTATTTATATTCTTAACACTGCGTCACGCTTTTTCCTATACGGCGTGGCAGAGGCACCACTCTACCCACTTTTAACCAGTGATTTAATACTCCAATTTGCGTAACAGGGGGCAATATGGAGGTATCTTTATCAAAATGGCGATTTCAGCGTTCAGCACACTGAAAATAAACTCTTATCGAAGTCAAACACACTGGGCCTCTTTAGAATTGGTCTCATATCTTATCTGAGCGGTGCATCGGTGCGACGTTTGATAAGCTTATTGGGCAGGTTTGTCAAAAAACCACACCTCGGACACTCCACAGAACGCTCGTAAAATAATCACCTATTACTACTACATAGCCTAATGACATTTGTACACGTGCAAATGTGTGCGTAAACTCGTTCGTTTGTGAATGTGTGCGTTCAGCGCCTAAACAAAGTGTCTCCCGAAGAGGCTCCCCGACTCCGGGGTGAGGTGCGGTTTCTGAATACGGGCGGGGAAGGGAGTGGCCGTTCTGTACTACTGTACTATTATCTCTTCTGTGCTATAACTACAAATGATCCTCAACCTTGCGGCCACTTACGGCGGTTTAGGCATAATATGCTATGCCGTCATCTTTAGGCTCTTAGATCATTATGACCTAATCTCGAGATTGGATGTCTAGGTCACTTGCCAGAATGCAATGCCGTCAACACAAATATTGACTGACCCTCGAAGTCACATAGTTTTAAGTTAGACTTTTACTATTAAATAATAAGCAGCAGTGTGCTGTGATTACATCTTTGTGTAAAAGATATAATTTTGCATTCACATTCCTAGAGTTAGATTTGACAGTTGCGCTATGGAGCTTATGTCAAATTTGACCCCATCTATCTGCAGATTGAGGATGGATAGGTTATTGAAAACGGCCTTTAATAAAACATTTGTATTGGCGATGGGCTAGCTCCAGAGACTATATGTCCAATTGACTGCGCCTGCGGGGGAATGCGGCTCGCCAAACGTTTGTTGCATTCAACAAACGTTCGCATACGCAACTTATGTACGATGACGGGCCGCCAGACAGTTTCGCAGCGGCTGACCAATCACAGCTCTCTTATCTCGTCCGCCGCCGCCCGTAAATTGGTGAGTTGTGTTTCAGAGGAAAGTGTATCTATGCGCTCTCCACTGGATAAGTGCTCCCTGGCTAGCCCCCTGTCACTAGCAAAATTGTGCCTAAAGCCGGGTACAGATTGCTGCAACGCAACATACAATGACGTCCACACTGCCGCAATGTAACATGTAATGTAACAAAGTTCCCATTCGCACAAACAGATTGTTGCAACTCGTGCGCGTAGCGACCCGAAATTTGTCGGTTTTTTCGCCGAACACAAAGAGGCGCGCAGTGTGCGCGGAGCGTCAGTGTGGACAGGTTGTGTGGTGTGTACGGCTAGACGCGCGCACGACGCGCGCGAACATGGAACAAGGCAACGCTACGCGCGCATCTCGGAAACAGATGCGAGTAGCTACATGCGCGGTTCGTGCGCACGTTGTGCGCGCCCCGCGTCTACACTGATGCAATGCTCGTTTCGTGTTGCATTGCATGTTGCGTTGCAGCAATCTGTACCCGGCTTTAGCCAGCCTGAATGGGAAAAACGTGACTCTATGATAATGTTATACATTGCTTCTGGCCCCACACTAGGATACCTTGTGTCTTGGGAACCAGAAAAAGCGTCGCACACACATCAAAACAGCTAAAAAAAAAACTTACTATCCCGGGATTCGAACCCGGGACCTCTCGCGACCGGGCCTAGATACGGACCACAGAGGTTGTCGAAATCATTCAACAAACCAAAGTCCAAAAATCTGCCATCATCTGTGTACCATGTGCCATCTCACTCCGACCAGCTTCCTACCTTAGTGCCATCTCTGTCTAAAGGATATTAGAAGACCGGTCGAGCAATCGTGACTGGTTCGTTAGCGTCATGAAAAAAAAAACAGTCAAGTGCGAGTCGGGCTTTCACAAAGAAGGGTTCCGCACCATCTTACAAGAAAAAGTACAATAAAACGAGTTCCTTGTTTAATGGGGATTGGGGACACGGGGTCACCCTTATTTTTGTAATAAAATATTTCAAGTTCTTTAATGATGAGCGACAGATATACACACACATTCTGTGAACATTTCAACTCTCCTATTAAGGTTCGCGTGACGTAGAGCCTGGTGACCGAGAGCGGGCGGAGGCTTAGTAATCGGGTCTCGTTTGGGACCCTTCGGGTACGGAATCCTAAAAATACCTGGTGTCGAACTGTTTTGGTCATCGAATGCCTCTGGTTTTACGGCTGGGTTAGGATATCGATCAAATATGTGAAGAAATTATGGGATTGTTGAATTTAATTGCTCGCTAAACATGGGTAAGTATAAAACTTATTAATGTTTGTTGGCTGAACGGATTTCAATGATATAAACATAGTATAGCGTCACGCCTTTTCCCATACGGGGTGGCGAGGCATAACTGTGCCCACGTAATACTCCTTTCAATGACATTTGGAACAACATATACGGCCGTTTTCAATAACCTATCTATCTTCGATCTGCAGATAGGTAGGGTCAAATTTGACATAAGTTCCATAGCGCAAATGTCCAATCTAACTCTAGCACGGTGAAAACCATGGATAGAATGCGTTTCATCAAATAATTCCTTTGTCCAAACGCCTTGATCCAAAGGAACTATTCAGTGAAACGCAGTCTAGATAGCTTATTGCAAACGGACGATAAAAGTTTACAAACTTAGGGCAATTCTCTATTAGAGAGACAATTCTTTCAGAAGCCAATCAAAAGCCTATCAGAAGTATTCAGAAGCATGTCAGTACCTATTCCACACAAAAATCTCAACGTTGTCTGAAGGACGCTGGCATAAGAAGCATTGCTTGATTGAGTAAATTATCTTGTATTCAGTAGCATTAGAACCCTGGATATTTACTTGATATTTGATAGTTTTTGTCCCGCTAAAATGACAATGCTCGCAGATTGTGTTACAATACAATACAGTGTTGAGAAAGCGAGAATCATATGCACTCCAGGAGCTCTATTTTTCATTCGCTCGTGTCATATATAATGTATGACTTACGCAACGAGTGGTTCTGACTAATCGTTGCAGAGCCAATCGAATAGAACGAACGAAAATCGGTAGAAAAGAGAGCTCGTTTGCAAAAGAGCGATTGAGAAATAGAGCTCCAGGATCATGGCAAGTGTTGGAATATAGTCTCTGCCTCTTCCGGTGAAAAGACGAAGGCATATGTACATTCCTATATGTGTACAATCATCAAATTACCACTCTGGACTTACAGCTTAACATTCCTGTGCACGAGTTCAAACTTTAGACGTTTCGCCGAAGTGTCCAACCGGCTCCCTATAGACATCGGGTCGTATTGCAAGCTACAAGCGAATCGAGCACTCGGGAGTGTGTCCAATCAGATGTCTACATCATTATGTATCACCACCATTGGTCTACTCTACATTTGTCATCTTTTTACCCGCTGTCATACTCTGTATAAAATGAGGTGATATTGGGAACTGTGGTTGCAAAATTGAAACAAAAAGTAAACTTTAGAAAAAACCGACTTCCACAAACCCTATTTGATTAGATTGAGTTTAATACTAACTGTAACCCCTTATCCCCCCCCCCCCCTTGGGGAATTAATTTTGTCAAATCCTATATCAGTGCTACCCCACGCGACTAAGGAACCCCTGTACAAAGTTTCATGGCTCTAGGTCCACCGGTTTAGGCTATGCGTTGCCAGCCCGTCAGCCACGCGGCACGCATTGTATTTGTACCTAGTATTGAGCAGATCTGGTGGCCATATGTGGTCTTCATCAGCAGTTCCGCATCACAATATTATGCTATGTGCATTTGCACGAGTTATTATGAAAAACACAAAAATCACTATAGGTCTGCCTATAATATTTGAAGAGTTCTCTCGATTTCTCCAGGATCCCATCATCAGATCCTGACCTGGTGTCAATGGGACCACCCTTGAGGTATTACCTATACGCCGAAAAAAGATTTGTTCAAATCGGTTTATAATTGGCGGAGTTATCGCGTAACAAACATAGAAAAAAAAAAACATACGGGTCGAATTGAGAACCTCCTCCTTTTTTTGAAGTCGGTTGAAAATGGGAAGCCCTTTGCTTAGCATTTGGAAACTTAACGGTTACAATAAAGGAAAGTCATTATCTTTTTCGCGCGTATCTTGAGCGAGCTTTGGCTCCAGCTATGACAACATAACTGCACTTCCTGCTGTATAATTGGGGTCTTCTTCTGGGAAACTACCTTGCGCCATCAGCCTTGAGCTTTTAAGAGTCACGTCTTCATCAACAGCATTCCCAGGGGCTGTCAGCAGAATCTTATCTGACCATCGCAAGCTACCACTAGCTCCCACTATGCAAAACGACCGTTCGCGAAACCGGTCGTCCAGCCGTAAAGCCAGAACCGCAATGTGATATAAAACTTATAATATGCATCTATCTGCGGCCGAGACCAGTCTGGCTTATGTAACGGTAAGCGAGGATGGTGGCGGGTAAGTTGGCTTCGAGTTTTCGAGGTGATTTGGCTGAATGCACACACTTTTGAAATTAACTGCTACTTGATTAGTTAGTATCTGAACCGAAAAATACTAGATAACCATCTCGCTCCGACGTCTATGGGTCTCCATTGCAAGTTTGTTCGGCCTATGTCCTTATGAGAGAATACCGATCGATCGAGTCTACGCATAGATAAAATAAAGCTCACTATTGGAGTATTAGATTGAAAAAAGAAACATCCGGACGAATTGTAAACCTCCTCCTTCGGGATGAGACGGTTAAAAATGGTAGCCATGGTAGTGTATCTAAACTGTATGGGATCTGAATCGCTGAAATGGTTGGAGTAAGGGTCCAGGCCTTTACTCACTAGTGGGTAAGGAGGCTAGATAGATATAGATTATCAATCTTTATATTCGTTCTCCGGTTCTCGACTTCTACATTCTCCATCCGATAATAAAAAACTGTCTGCAATGCAATAATACGAGATTACACCTCAACTACGACATTCTTGTCCCTTTATTTGCCGCTCAATTTGCAGAAAAATAATGGACGCGGATTGCACAGGACCGGGTTGAATGGCGTGTACATGAGGAGGCCTGTGCTCCCTGGCAGGCTAATGATGATCAATCTGGTCTTAGGTTGGCTGTAGTAACACACGTAAATGAACATGGTACGAAATGCAGGAGTGGGTAATAGTTCGGTTACGCGCCGATCGGCCGAGGCAGGTTGCGGGCAACCTGCCAATACGTAGTGAACGCGCGGGGTAGCTGGGAATTTTGATAATTTACCAAAAAGATCCTTATCTAAGATTCTAAGATATCTAATTATGATAAAAGATTTTTCTAGGATTATATCAGGGCCCAGTTTGACGCCAGCGTACTTCGTTCTACTGTTCAAAACGTATACGCTTGCGCCAGTTTGACGCCAGCGTAAGGTCTTGGACAGTAGAATACGAAGTACGCTGGCTTCACGCTGGCGCTTTGGATTCCGGTTTTAGTAGAATACCAAATACCTCGTATTGAAGTTTGTGCCAGGCTTGTCGTATGTATGCTTATGAACAGTAGAATTCGGGCCCAGATTTGTGGTTACAGATATTTTATCCGGCACCCATCTAAGATTTGTCTAAACATTTTTGAACCCCATATAGGATAGTAGCCTCATAGCAAAATGGATGATTCACTGGCTAAGCATAGACTTGCGCCACTTTCCAATCTGTGGGAGTTTCTTAGTCCTACTTCTCCCACAGTGGTCCAAATCAGAAAAGAGGCAAAACATTACGTATTCTATGTAATGTTTGATAAAATGTGCAGAAATTAAGAATTTTTGAACTATTTAAGAAGTCGATTAAATAAATATTTCTCCAGAATCCTAGCTACACCCTTTTGCCACGACATGTGTCGGCGCGCGGCGCGTGCGTCGGTCGGAAGCTAGCATTATTCACAGTACGCAGAATAGCCGCGAATCTAACATTGATATTTTGATTTGTTTAGCAAAGAGTTGAACCACATCACTCTCACTAATATATGACTAACTTTGAGACCATTGGGTGATGGAAAACATTGCGAGGAAACCTTCATTACTACAGTTGCGGCGATAGTCTAGCCCCCTGTCACAGTTCAGAATTATAAACAGGCTTTTACTTTTTTGTTCATTTATGTTTGATGAGATGAAGCTTGGTTTTATCAAATCTTCCAAGGCTTATTTACTGAGGAAGATTGTACTTTCATAGGCTGCGCTGCACCCAATAATATTTTAGGCATTGTACTGTAGCCTGTTTCAATACATACAACAACTTAGTGCTTATCATTGTCCTACATATCAAATGTCGCTATCAGAAATGTGATAACCGGTTACTTCGATTAAACAATACAGAATAAAGAAGTGTAATTCATATTTAATATTTACTTTCTAACATAATAGGAAAGTAAGTTTTAAGTTAAGTTTTTGATCTTGGTTGTTAGGGAGACCATTCTGAGCAACTTTTACTATGAATGATGTTTGATTGTACTGTCTGCTCAATATTGAATTTAATTATTTGAATTTTGATTATGTGAATATGTTTTGTATGATGTTTGTAATTATTTAATTAGTAATTTTGTGTTTTGTTTGTGCCGCCTTGGCTCGTTTGCTGTAATGGCACAAATATAAAATGGTACTTATAAATAAATAAATAAATGAAACCGATTTGATCAGAGCAACTTTATTTTTCATTGCTCCATACATTTTGGTCCGGGCGGTCAGCTAATTTGTATAGAGAAGTGAAAATTTAAGTTGCTCTGATCAAATCGGTAATGAAAGTTGCTTAGAATGGTGTCCCTAACCCCCTAAAATATGACTACACCTTTCTGTTACACCCTGAAGTCATATTTTAGGGGGTTGTTAGGGACATCATTCTGAGCAATCAGCTTGATCAGGGCAACTTTAATTTTCACTTCTCCATACATGTATCCCTGACTTTGCTAACTGTAGGGACTATATTAGACAAGCAAAACATTCTGCTCTGTGGGTAGTGATTGCATTCATGATGGGAAAACCATTCTTATGAAGACTATTCACCTCAAGTTCAATGCTTTGTGGGAGAAAATAGTTATAATATGGCATTGTCACGGATAACAAAAGAAAATGTCTAGATTTGATGTAGGAGTCAATTAAAAAGTTATTTATTAATGTAACTTTTTATTAGTGTAACTTTTAGTTAAGGGTGCAAGAGATCTCTAGTCTCTGTCTACCCCTGTGCCGGGAAAAAGGTGTGAGTATTATACATTATGTATTAGTGGATCATTTTGCTTTAGTTTGGAATATTTATTATATTATTTTAGTACTCATTGAGATTTTCATGTGGGTTTCTCGAATACACAGAAACTAAAATTACTAAAATAAATAGAGTAAACCAGTTAGAAAATATGTATGGGTGAATATACAAAATTTGGGTAACATTTAGGGATAATTTGTTTACGATAATTTTTAAATCAAATCCCTACATATTCGGGTGTTTAAGATAGCTAATACAATTAATATACTGCTCGTGATCGGGTCAGTCACTTTTCAACGTAGATTCTAAGATATTTAGTGTTTTCTGAATTTGACTGCCAAAGGACTGACGAGGGTGACATAGTACTGATAATTGACTGCCAAAGGACTGACGAGGGTGACATAGTACTGATAAATTAAACAATTTCATAAGAAAAATATGACATTTATTAATATTTAGAGGTAGTTTAACTTAACATTACACATTTTCTATATTATTACCAAAAAATAATCAAAAATAATATGACTCTCTGTCTTAAAGATTCCAGAATTCCAGGTATATTGCACAATATTAGGGTACATGTTTTGTAGTTCACAGCCCAATACATAAAACATAGATTTGTTCCTATATTGGGTTACAGGACCATCGCTGAGAAAGTGAATATTTTGAATATTCGATGGTAGTGATGCCAGCCAGTGCCGGATTTGGGGGAGGGCAACCGGGGCGAAAGCCCCGGGCCTCCACAAACAGAGGGCCTCCACAAACGGAGGGCCCCCACAATAGAGACTTCGGAAAAAAAAACTTTCAAATTCCAACTAGGAAACCTAGTAGCCATCTTCCTTTGTTTTTTTTTTATCTCATACCTTTACCTACAATACTTTGTATATACATGATTATTCGATTATATTAATAGAAATCATTGATCTATATTTGTTCATTCCAATCAGGCAATCAGTAAAATATCAAAATCTCAAATTGCCCTAAGCACTTGCAATTTACTACCCATCTTGAGGGAGTATCCCAATGGCTCAATGGCTGAGTGGGGTGGTACTTGCCCGCAACCTCGGAGGTTGTGTATTCGATTCCGTGTCTCGTTTTTTTAAATATATATACATATAAATTAATTGCAGTATGTGAACAATTGGTGTTATTCAATTCTTAAACAAATCAATTATTATTGACTAATTGGTAGATAATTTTTTTCATATTTCTTTATGCAGCAAGGTATGTAGTTTGATAGGCAAATAATTATTATTGTGACACAATTAAATGCCATCAATTATTCACTCAAACAAAAAGAACTATGGAAAAGACCAATCTCCGGAACTATTTTACTATCAAATTTATTTTTATTTTTTTATTTGTAATTTCTTTATTGTACTCACATGACGTTAAAAATAGATTAACATAGAAAAAAAATGTACAAAGGCGAGCTTATCTCTAATAAGAGATTTCTTCCAGCAAACCATGTTGGGTAGGAGACGGAGATGATAGGTAAGGGGAAGAATTGCGCGTACAATAAAACTATTCTAGTACGTACCCATAATACATAGATATTATTATTACACATAGGTACATATAAGAACCTATTGCTAAGGAATAGACTACATACACAGTTACATAAATACAGCTTATATCGTATGAATACACTAATACATACCAGTATATATCTAAATTGACAATGAAAGATAGTGCTTCTTTAGACGGTTTTTAAAGATATTTAGTGATGGACTGTCCCTGATGGTGCAGGGAAGCTCATTCCACAGCCGTGTATCCTAATCCACAAATTCTTAAAGATCAAAATTTTAGAGCTACATTCCCAAAACTTGAAATTGCATTGAGAATGTATTTGGTTTTGATGGTATCAAAATGCACTGGAGAGCGCTCATTTTGCGATTTACTCCGAGAACTGGATTTCAGCGAAATCATCAACGATTTTTCGGCGAAAAAAGCTCGAAAGGTTCCGTTCGTTAACACTAAAATTTAATTTCAGATAATTCTTGTTTCCGATTATATTTATAGTATGCGTTTGTAAAATACTAAGGGAATATGGTTTCACAATAAATTATTTATTTAAAAACTCGACTGAAAAAAATTGTTTGTTTTCTTTGGAAAATAATTTGGGGCGACGGGGCCTCCGCTCCTTTGTTGCCCCGAGGCCTCCGGACCTCTAAATCCGGCCCTGATGCCAGCACAGGTTTCAGATGGGCCCAAATTGCTCCGGCGTTATGAGAAAGATTCGATGACATCGTGCAGTGTGGAACCTTAGAGCCTTTCAGGTAAACGACCACAGTATGTAATGAAATTTGGGTGCGCGATCCGCCAAAATGAAAGCTTTGGATTTCCTGATTGTACTTGGTACAAAAATTTTCTGAGAAGTCCATATGCACCAGGACGTCGTTTTCAGACAAACACTCTTTCAATTGTGTAATGACATTATACTGGTGTTGTATGTTAAAAGAATGCCGAAAAAATTTTGTTAAGTCGTTTTCAAGCTTTTTAATGAGATCTGCAGGTAAGATTTCTTGTGTTTCTTTTTTACATTTCATCACAAATCGTTCTTTCTTTGTTTTCAGATCATATATGGTCTCTTTTTTACTCACCCACTGTTTAATAGAGATAGGTCTTGAGTCATCGAATTCTGCATTGGTCAATGTTTTTAAGCGACACTCATCACATGTTCTCTCTAGACATCTTTCAGCATATCGATCGCAACAAAGCATTTTCAACATACTTTGATGATTACTCACTGTTGTGAGAATATTTGCCTTTCTTAGAGCATCAAGTTGAAGGTCCATGTTTTCATGGACCGTGCAAGCACAAGTATCGCGGTTTGTCAATTTAGGGGGAACCACCCAAAATGGCCGGAGTCGGGTAAATAGCGAATATCCAATTTTAATTGGGCTGGTTTTCAAAAACTTCTCATGAAGATTCTTCATACTGTCCTGTAAGTATCTTTTCTGTTTTCTAATTTGTTTCCGGGTCACAAATTCTTTCTTTCCTGCCGTTTGACGGCTATTAGAGTCATCTTCTAAAAATTGTTCAACAAATTTTTGCACTTTAGTTTTAACATCAGTATTTTTCTTCTTTGGGAGGTTATGTCCAGTCTTTTTATAAGTCACTGCTTTGTTTTTTATTCTCCATAATTTGTATTTATCTACTACCTTTCCAGATACAGCTTGTTTGAACTTTCTTTTATCTTCATGACTCTTTATTTTGGCATAGTTATCTTCTAACTGAATTCTAATAACCTCTCCGAAAAGGGCCTTCTTCACTAATTCCTTCTTTTTAGTAATATCTTCACTCATTTCTTCAATTCTGGTCTTTGGCGTTTTCTCAACAGATTTTACAACTTTCGTTAACTTCTTTTTAAGTCGTTTATATTTTTGACGCTGGGTATTCAGTTTGGTTGTCAGTATTGAAACCTTTGTTTCCATCTTTTTTAGTTGCTTATTTCTGGACTTTCTTTGTCTTTCGCTTCTCTTCTTTGCTTCTTTTGCTCTTTGGTCTTCAATAGGTCTTATTTCTTCTACTATTCGTGCTTCATCCTCAGTAGGTGGAGTATTCTGGCGTACAAAATTGTCAGTAGTATGTTTCAATACTTTTTGTTTTTGCCTGTAGTTGGATGAATATTTTTTCCATTTTTTTTTAGTATCTCGGTGCTCTCGATGTGTCATTTCTTTGACATTTTTTCTTTGCCCCTTGTCCTTTTTTTTAAGTATTGCAGCCTTTGTTTCTCTTTGTATTCCGCAAATTTAACGGGGTCGCTTTTAATTCTAGCTAAGCGAGCCTTCTCGGCTTCTCTTTTCTTTTTTAATATGTCTTCCCTGTCCTTAATCTTACATTGCTTTTTTTTTGGAGGCGGCATGATGTTTCGAACTGAAATAAGTAAAAAACTATGTTTACACAAGCTAAGAGTTGAAATAAAAGTATCTAAAGGAAAAAATACATCAGTACCCTGGAAACATGTCAGTCCTTTGTCGTAAAATCAGACAGAGAACTGACGCCAACGGACTGACGAAAAAGACATGAATTTGAGGTTATCATTAGAACCAACGTTTCTTTTGGTATTTTCGAATATCAACAAGCTACATTTTAATAAATCAAAGTTCACCATGTAGAAATTAAAATATATAACAGGTTTATAAGAAAATAGCAACTCACCAAAGGACTGAAATTTTGTCTGACGTGGCGCGTGTTTACGGGTCAAACACTACGCTAGCACTGGGACAGCAATGGCGGCCGCAAAATGGCGCGGTCTGCAGTTACTTCACTACTAACCTTGCAATTTGACAGGGATTTGAATTTTGGGTCTGGGATATTTAGCGGGAAATTCAAATTTGAACAACACACAGCGGACTGACGAATAAAACTGAACACAAACTTTCTTATTCTTTTTTACTACAATGATGATGATCATATTACATTATGAATGTTGTTGTACATCAATAAGTTCATCACAGATTGTAGTGAAATAGTTAAGTGTGCTTAAATTAAAGGTAATATTTGATACAGAGCCACTTGATTGCGCGCTTTTGGGATTGTGACATGCCAAAGAACTGACGTTTTGTGAATATGTATGCGGTGTTTTACTAAATTGTGTATAAAATATTTAGCTGAAATTGGGTGACCAAATAAAAGACCTTTAATTGTTTCAAAATAAAATAAAAATATTAACATAATATTTTAACACTTCGTTTTATTGACTTAATGACATCGAGTTACCCATTTTTTGTGGAAGCACCCGTATAATGATATTATGCTTTTAAATGGGAGCTTAATTAGTTTGGTCACTGATATTTAAATATGCCATTTAATTTTGTATGTACTCAGGTAGGTACACAAAAAATAGAAGGCCTAACAAAACATAAAACTACTGCATGACATCAAATAAATGCTTAGCTTTAAAACATTGTAATTTTATGTTTGCAGTAATGTCGTGTAAAACATTGAATTCAGATTCAGGATCAGAAGGCAGTGTTAAAGAGGCCAATGACATCACCGGGAAATTATGTAAAGTAATTTTGATGGTTCCATTCCATTCACAAGTGTTGACCATAGTGACCCTACCAGGTCAACCCAATCTCTGTACACATAACCCGGACAAATACGAAATACGGCTGAATAGACACAATGTCGCGCAGCGAGAGGTGCGCCCTAATTCTGCCGCGTTACACCGTCGAATACGCCCGGCAGCAATGACATCATCACCTTATTGAGATAGATAACGCAAAATTAGACTAAAACACGCCCTAAAAATACACGTAATTCAATAAATACGCTCAATATTTTATTTACGATGTTTTCAGTATACGTGTGGTCAAAGGTTGAACTGCAAAACGCTTTTACACAAGCTTTTGGGCAGCAAAAACGATTGTAAAGGAAAAACCGATCACAAAAAGTGTATCGGAATAATTCAACACCACAGGCTGAATGTTAACGCTGTCCCTTGGGCCTTGGACACTGGACAAGCGCTGATTAGCGCTGGCTAAAAAAAAACCTGGCCCATTCGTTGGCACCGAAGACACACCCAAATTACAGCGCTGTGATTGAATCGTTTTCACGCCCGATCGGAACCGTTCCTATGATAAACACGGAGTGGAACATGCAAAAGAAAGTCGACAACACGCCATACGTACCGGCAGATGAATCCAAGAGGAATATTTCCTTCTCTCCGTACCGCCACAAAAACACTCAACTCCACTTATTCTGTAGAACGACAATGTAACTTACACTAAGCACGAAATCGGCATAACACCATAATTGCAACACGCACAAAAGGTCCCTCCTTGTGATTTAGAACACTAGCACCACCGACATTACGCGTGAAACGCGATATTTTAATAATTTCGTTCGCAAAATTCTGACTGCACGTCGCCGCAGAAATCGATGTCGGCAATAGTTCGTTTTTTCGCCGCTCGCAGCGTCGCTGTCGCTGCACGCGCACCCTGTCAGTAAAGAGGGCGCCACTGACGTGAACTAAAAATGTTGCTAGCCGCAGCATAAAATTTTCCTCATGGTTTTAATTTTTTTAAGTAAAGTATTTATTTATTTACTAAGTATTAAGTATTTTAACAAACCTCTTTAACGCAATTATACATACTGGACGATTCCCAAAAAATATGTGTCACTCGGAGATTGTGCTTCTTCATAAAAAGGGTGAAAGGTCAGATATCGGCAACTACAGACCAATCAATATTGTTTCACATCTATACAAGGCATTTATAAAAGTGATTGAACGCCGTATATCTGGCCTGTTGGATCAAGCACAACCACCTGAGCAGGCAGGATTTCGTCCAGGCATGTCCACCACCGACCATTTGCACTCCCTCAACCAGATCATAGAGAAACACCAAGAATTTCACCTTCCTCTTTATCTTGCATTTATAGATTATAGTAAAGCATTTGATAGCTTGACACACAGATCAATATTTAAAGCATTGCACACCCAAAAAATTCACGATTTTTACTGTAGATTAATTAAACTTATCTATGATAACAGTACATCCGCTATCAAATTACAAACCTCCGGCCCTTCTTTCCCAATTCAAAAAGGGGTAAAGCAAGGCGATCCGCTTTCCCCTAAACTCTTCACGAGCACATTAGAAGAAGTTTTTAGAAAAATAACACCAGAATGGGAACAGAAAGGCATAGAAGTTGGCGAAGCAAGGTTAACCAACCTTCGCTTTGCCGACGATATCGTGTTATTTTCTCGTTCTGCAGGAGAGCTACAGTCGATGCTACAACACCTGAGCATGGCAAGCCTCGAGGTGGGACTAAGGATGAATATGTCAAAGACCAAGGTCATGACAAACAGCACTGAGCATACAGTGGACGTGGATGGGTCAAGAATTGCATATGTCCAAGAATACATCTACTTGGGCCAAATAGTCTCTTTCCAGGCCAGACAAGACAAAGAGGTCGAAAGACGAATTGGCAATGCCTGGAAAAGTTATTGGTCCATGAAAGAGCTCATGAAGGGAAATCTCCCTCTTACTCTGAAGCGACAACTGATGGACATGTGCATTCTTCCCATCCTTACCTACGGAGCTCAAACTTGGTCTTTGACTGACATCCAAAAGTTTAGACTCGAGGTTTGCCAGCGAAATATGGAGCGCAGTATCTTGGGGGTCCGGTTGCTGGACCGTGTCCGGAACACCGAGTTGCGCTCCAAAACTAAAATAAAAGACGTAGCAGAAAAAGCGGCCGAATTGAAGTGGGACTGGGCCGGCCACGTTGCTCGTATGCAACCGGACCGATGGGCCAAACAAATGACACTCTGGGTCCCACAAAACGCAAGGCGAGGTCGAGGCCGCCCTAGAAAACGTTGGAGTGACGAGCTGAGGGACCACAACAAGAACTGGTGGGAATCGGCCCAGGAGCGCGATGCATGGAAACGGGGAAGAGAGGCCTTTGCCCAGCAGTGGGATGATATAGGCTAAATAAAAAAATAAAAAAAGTAAAGTATTATTTTTCGGATATTGACAAAATTAAATATCTCGAACTTGTATCGCTGACTCAAATCCAGATCTCTTTCAAACAATATTTTTTAGGATGTTCCCCGAATTCAAATAACAGATATTTGTTTTTACGAGAGCTGTCAAATAAAGCGATTTTGATTGTGGTTGTTTTTGAAGGATTTAATCCAAATCTGTAGTAACTATAGTAGTTTTTAATTGCAATACCTACCTGTCAGACAAACAGAATTGAGCAGATTCCTTAAATTTAAAAAGAAAATTGAGATATGCTTATAGTTTAAAATATGTTCAAAAGTATTGTATATTTCAGGGGCTTATTCTTTTCAGCCAGAGGAGATTTAGGTAAAAAGCAATTAAGGAAAGACGCAAAGAAATAAAGTCATAGTCATAGTCAGTCGTCATTTATATCAATAAAGTTGTAGTATGTATGAGAAAGTCAGCTTTGTTTGTACCGCTCTTGCTAGATGGCGTTCGTTGGTATATTGTGTTTCTAGGGCAGGCGAAAAAACGTACAATGACCTAAAGTATTATGTTAGCGTCGAAAGAAAACGATACGTATCGCCCTCTATGCACTTCTGTATCGTTTCCGCGTTGTGTTGCGTTTCGTGGTACGGGGTGGGGTGAGCGACGCTAACAGTCAGAGATAATAAACATGTTCAAAATTGGTTCTAGTTTTCGAGTGCGAGCTTTTAGTTGCTCAGGTCCAAAACCATGTATATATGTAATTAAACATCTTTCAGATATCAGCAAACAATTTTATTATAAATAACATACATAGATATAAGTAATAAATAAATTTTTTAATTATAATTTTATTTATTCCCTACATTCATACGACTGATAATTGAACCTCACCAAAAATGGTTGGTGATCACTGTGGTAGGCACAAAAGTCAATGTCCGTGTTTTCGCCTGCCCTAGGAACACAGTATAGCATTGATCACTCTAACAGACTCCATCGTCAAATCGTCATTGATTAATTATATTTTGTAATAAACTCAACTTCTTATTGTTTCACATTTCATAGCTGCTGGTTGATAATATTTAATTTGATGCCTCTAAATAAATGATAGATGAATAGATTTACACCCACCTAGTCCCTACCCATTAGGTAAATAGATAGTAGCTAGTGCAGTACAAAATACAGGATGACATTTAATTAGCTGACCATATTTTGGGGAATGATAGTACCCACCATTATGAACAACTTTCTCTATGAAACATATAGTCGCAAACGAAAAATACTTTTCATCCCCCAGTACATTGCCCAGAGCTGATTTCAAGTTACTACAGGAGACCCAAAAATTGTTTTCGTTTGAGACCCTATGGTTCTTGGGGAAAGTTCTTCATAATAATGGGTTCTATCATTCCCCAAAATGGTCAGCTAATTAAGTGTCACCCTTTATACTTGTGACAGTAACTTTATCAAATCTGTGATAAAATTCATGGATGAAAACTCCCTATTTATTGTGAATCTGTGAAGTTGAAGAAGCAAGAGGTTGTTATTGTTAGTTAGTAGAGGAGTTTTAGTCTACCTTTTGACATTGTGCACTAAGCTACAAGCGCTACCCTTATACGACTCATTTCGTTTGTTTTAAAGCTTTGTTGTTGTCTAATTTACTGTCCTAAAACTCCAGATCGTATTCCAGACAAAATTATTACCCCATTTTCGAGATTATTATTGTTTACTGGTATGTGGCATAATGTTTTTGGATCCAGTCCAGCAGGCGCCACACAAAGAAGCTAATTTAAAAAAAATAAGCGTTTTGTTTATACTTTGGAGCTGGAAGCCTGGAATGTGATGAAAGTGCTACGATGATAAAATGACACTTATTTTATTCAGCGTAAGGAAAGGTGCGGGGGAGGCAGTCGCTCACGTCCGAAGGAATTACTTGGAATCCACAGCCCTTCACGTCCTTCCCGGGTAGTGCTAACGAGCGACAAATCATCATCTTCATCATAGTCATCAAATCATCTCGAGACATTATAATTTCCAGGTTCTCAAATGAGAACCTGACCACTTGACACTGGCAAAATTAACCTCAATCAAAAGAGGGGAAGGACTTTAGTTCCTGACCTACTGAAATTGACCTTGGGAGGGGGGAAGGGGGGAGGGGGGAGGTGGGGGGATGCCCCCCCTACTACTCCCCCCGAACGGAACTGTATAGTTTCTGAGTTATGATTTTTTTAATTTTTGGAGGTTACATAATATAAGGACTTTAGATCCTGACCTACTGACCTTGACCTTGAGGGGGAGAGGGGGGGGAAGGGGGAGGGGGGCAGATGCCTCCCCTACTTCTCCCCCCCCGCGGAAGTGCCTAATTGCTGAGATATGATTTTTTAAAGTTTTGAGTTATGAAGTTTTTTTGCACTGTTGGGCGGGGGAGTTGGAGGGGATGAGGGGTTGAGGGGGGGTTGCCAGAAGTAGGGGGTCGCCTCGCTCCGCTCCGCTTCGCTCCGGCTCCCGGTTCTGCTTATAAGTGTGTACCTAACAAACCTATCTTTAGTTTTCAAATAGGAAGTAACCTATAATTGATCCAATCGGATTCAAAATGGCCGCCCAACCAACAAAAACTCGGACAGACAACACCCCAAATGCACTCCGTTTCAGAAAAATTACAACTTTTAATTTATCAAAAGTGATATTTTACGTTTAAAATAGATTCATCTTTTCAAATATGCATACAACGAAACGTAACTAATGTATTTTGACCACAGACCATAGATTTTGACATATTTTTTGCGTTTTGTTACATAATTTTACAATATTTTCAGATTTTCAAAAAATCATATCTTAAAAACTACTAATTTCCGTTACCTGAAACTTTCAGGAAGATGATTAAATGACCCCAACTATACGCTAAAAAAGTTTTGACAGCCTAGTCAATAGGTCAGGAACTAAAGTTGAGCCAACAAGTTTTATAGAGCTTATAACATTACGCTGTCGGCAGGGCACGATTTGTATAGACGTCTCACTCATGATGGAACGACTAGAAAGAGACAGTGAGTCAGACAGGGCCCTGCTGACAGCGTAATGTAATAAGCTCTGACTTGATGCTCACTTGATGATATCTGCCAAAACTTTTGGGAGATCCAAAAGCCAAACGAACCACCATTACCGACTTACAGTATCAAAACGCAAAACAGTTATTTATTTTCCAAAATGGCGGCTGTGTAGTTGGCCGCGTATTCGGTTTTATCTCTAATTTTAATGAAACTAAACTTATCTGACTGAAAACTGAGGTAAATTTCCTTCCTAATATTCTTCAAAAACATCCAAAGTATTTGAAATGCACTTACTGTCCTTCTCACATTGTTGTCCCGTAACCTGTTACAAATAACCTGTATCTGTCCAGGTTCAAAAGATGGGCCGGTCGCCAAGTCCGCGGCGGCGCGATGACAGAAGACGGGACAGAGAGGAGAGGGTATCTCGCAGGGACCGGCGCCGGGAGCGCACCCGATCTAGATCACGAAGCCTCGAGCGACGGCGCCGCTCGCCCGACCGGCGCCGCTCCCCCTCCCCGCGCCGCCGCCGGTCCTCCTCCCCCGGTCCCTCAGCCACCGCCTTCGTCTCCAAGCCAAAGAAAACCTTCAGCGAACGCCCCATCATAACACCAGCTGAACTAGAGGGCAAGTCACCGGAGGAACAAGAGATGCTCAAAGTCATGGGCTTCTGCGGCTTTGACACAACTAAAGGTAAGAAAGTTGATGACAACGTTGAGGGCGAGGTGCATGTGGTTCTGAAGAGGAGGTACCGGCAGTACATGAATAGGAAAGGTGGATTCAACCGACCGTTGGATTATGTTGCGTAGTTGAACCTCAGTTTTTGTTAACCTATTGGTTTCTCACATGTGCAGTGAGATTTGTTTCTTCGGTAAGCTCATGATCACACCACACGGAAATTTCCTGAAAAGTTGAGATCTAGATTCTACATGTCATTGTGTTGTTATGAGCTGACCGTAGATCAAACGGACAGGATTTTAAAGAGATACAGAATATCTGTATTTACTGACATGTGATAGGTATTATTAACCAGGGTGCATTGCGTTACAATTTGTGTGGGATGTTAAAGTTTTCTGTTACATTGCTAAAACAAAAAGTAAAATAACTTTTGGCAATCTATTCCTAATAATATTTATAACTGTTGTTCCATAAACTATTTGCTAACTTATTTTTTGTTGGAGGTTTATTTGTAAGAAATGAGTCAATTATTGGAACATTCTGGTTTTGTAACTTTAGATAGTAGCTGTGTTCTTCAATGTTACGCGTCTCACATGTTTCGTCATTACATGACACTGGCATAAATTGTCTGGCATAAGACAGATTGCCATGAACTAACATTGAAGTTGAAGTTACAAAATAAATTATGTACAGTAAATTCATCAAAATCAAAACTCACACACTCTAAAATTATTTACAAAAAACTCAACATCCCAACAACATTGTAAAAGGTTTAGCCCTATACTGCTGTGAGTTTAGTTAAACCTAGGTTTAAGTGTTATACAATTTTACTCTCATTGTTCCATGTTTTCTCAATTTGTGGTCTTGTGGCTTGGCAGTGTGGCAGGTTTTTCAAATAAGTATGCAAAGTCATTTGCTACATAGTAATGTTTGACCGAGACATTCCGCAATTTGCTTGCCAGTGTCGGTTGGATGTTAGTATTTTACCTAATTGGGCATTTATTTAAAACCACGACCCTTTTGAAAAATTTACTTTTCTGCAACTTTTACATCATGTCTATTCAGAATCACAAGCTCTTCTCTCACCCTGATATGAGAAAAAGATTGTGACACTTTTTCAAAAGGGTCATTCTTTTAAATAAATGCCCATGTACCATTTATTATCAAACAAATGTCATTGCTGCGCCACAGATCACAAATCCCATGTTGCCGCAAAATCTATCCAAATTGCAGGCCATTTAACATGGCCCATTTCACACATCCACAAACATTTTGCGGCAACAAATTCGACAATAGTCAGTAGCTCTAGATATAAGTCCGTTAGTTCAGTGCCCGCGCGCGTTCGACTCGCGCGGGAACCAGTCCAGCGCTCGGCGCAACAAGATTCGCGCAGAAATCACTCCGCTGTCGACAAAAAAGTCTGCTGATCTACCGTCAGCCATTTTGAAAAAACTATCTCAACGTCCCAAAACAAAACGTGGCGAACGCCCAACGGAGAAAGTCCATTATTTTGAGATCAGATTTAGCTCTCCTTGGATCCTTTAGGTGACCTCATCACCTTTTTGGGTTGTTTAGAGAGTCTTCTCTAGACTCACCAGAGTGGGTTGATGGGCTCATCAGCCCATGGATTCTCTCAACTCCTCGAGGCCCAAAGATATCTTTGCTAAGACGCAAGATGTCTTCAGAGAAATCATATCAAAAGTTTGTTACTGTACCCATCCGTGGTGCTGCAAAGACTGATTGTTGTATCAATTTCACTCAGTTTCTTCCTTTATGCTTCGTATATTATACTATACCGTCTAGTTCACCTGTTGCCAAACTAGGTGGCGCTAGCAAGTTGACGGAAGAGAAGTAAAGACTGCCCCATAAGACTGACGTTGGCCGTGTTTAATTTTAAGTTGACCCGTCCGGTGCGCCACACTCTTAAATAGCCATAGCAATAGATTCATAGTTATTTACTATACACAGTACTACCCCCCACCCCTCAACATACCCCTATCCTCCATATACTACAATAGTTAAAGGCTGTGGTGCTATAGTGTTATGTTTTCATCGTGTTGCGTAAGGACTTCTTGATAGTTTTGGTAATAACTCTCTGGACATTCTGTTAGATCAGTTTACATCTGACGGGGTTGGACCAGAAAGATTTGCCATCAAATTAAGATATGTTCTAAAAATGTTTCTCCTGACATGATGTACACATCGCACTATGCCACCCAGCTGCCATAGACCATAATATACGATATACACAGGTTGTTTGAAATGTGATATTTTTTAAATATTATTATTATAAATGCGCACACGCACCGTGCGGGGGCGCGGCCAGCGAACACGCGTCGGGAGAGGAGTGATTTCTGAGCGTCTGTCACGACATCTACACTTTTTGAATGAATCGAAGGCGGAAATTGCCTCGAAAATGTGAAATTTACGAATACACCTATTTCTTCACCATCCAGTTCTGTCACCTCCTCCATACATGGACATCCACCCGAGAAACTCCCATTAATGGGAGAGGGTAAATTCCCTTAATTCCACGAAATATATAGGAATTTACCCTGCTAACATAGATCTAGGGGTCTATATCGGGTGGATTTGCTCATCTACATATTGTCATTCGAGTTGAGTAGTGTGTTACCATTCAGGAACAAAATGTCCATTCCGGTGCGGTAACCACATCCTTGGGGAGTGGACAAAGCTGGAACAAAAAAAAAGATCGGGAGTCAGGAAGCAGGGAGGCTTTTGAGTTAGCAAGAAAAGGATACTCACATTTGGTGTTCTTTTCTATATTTTTTTTTTATTTAATCAAAACAAATAATACAAATATTGTTAAAATTACTTAAGTGGCCACTGAATCCTTAACAGGTTTAAGTGTGACCACTGACCACTGTCCCCCGCTTTCTATCAAATTCAAAATCATATTTAGATTTTATGTGAAAGTCCTGACTCTTATTTCAGTTTAATCTAGACCTAAAGATTTTTATTATAATTGTAACAACAATTTTTGCCATTCCTGGTGAATTATGTCGGGAAATAATTGTTCCGGGTCTAGAGAAAATTACCAACTTTGTGAATTACACAATTCATTTGAAATTACTTACATGAAATTATTGATTGTTTCTGAAAGTTGTACTTTTAAGTTTAGATTTTTCGACAGTTATTATCTCAGAATTGTTATCTGACAACACAAATGATTCATTACCATGTAAATACCACCGATTTAATTTATTTGTATCTAAAATAATACAAAAACTAATCCATAAGTGAGTCCATCTTGGATTTGGTAGGTATGTTTTGTTTATGTAAAAAGATGTACCTATGGTTTAAATAATACTGTTTGTAAGCAATTACTTAAAAGATCCGTAAAAATTATAGAAAATATTGACGCCTTGGCAGTTTAGGCTATCAAGATTTATTTTGTAAATTATTTCTGTTTGTACATCATCTATTTTTTGTACCTTATGTTAGCCAAGGTTCTAAATTATATTTTAATAAACACTTGTATTTGAAATTGTTTTTTAAATACTTGACCTTATTGGTTGTTATATTCTCTACATATAGTTTAGGATATTTTAATACCTAATTACAGGTGTAACAGAAGGGTGTAGTCATATTTCAGGGGGTTGTTAAGGAGACCATTCTGAGCAACTTTTACTATGAAACCGATTTGATCAGAGCAACTTTATTTTTCATTGCTCCATATGTTTTGGTTCGGGCGGTCAGCTGATTTGTATTGAGAAGTGAAAATTAATGATGCTCTGATCAAATCGGTTTCATAGTGAAAGTTGCTCAGAATGATGTCCCTAACCACCCTCTAAAATATGACTACACCTTTCTGTTACACCCTGTATACTCATTTTTTTTACAGAATGTGGTCTAGTCCTAAAAAGTTACTTTAAAAAGCATAAAAAAACTAAGATGCTTCATCAAATTCCATATTTATTTGAGCTAATTGTTAACATTAATACAGAATTTTACTTTATCATACATAAGGGTCAGTAATAACATTCTTATACCTACAACCTACGTCATCAACTATTTGCAGCTCTCATAATAATTCTAAGGGCCCGATCCAAATGGTCGCGATTAGCCCTAATCCATGTAAAATGATATTAATCCGTCACTTACCCCCTTATTAATAAAAACTTACTTCGGGACTAAAGTTAATCTGGGAGTAAAAGTTTTTATTAATAAGGGGGTTTGATTTGAGATTAACGGGACTGTTTGGAAGAGGCTATTTATAAGCTTCTTGTAGGATTTTACATTGGATTTGGACTTCATTATGAAGTCATAAAGTTCAATATATTTTGTTGGAACATATTTCCCATAAGTATATACTTAGATCCTTAAACTAATAACAAGAGCCTCAGTATTCAGAAGCAATTCATATGGATAATATAACTAAATCTAATATAAAGCAGACCAACAAGCGGAACACATTTATAGTAAAACGAAAATATAAAATTAATCTGAAATAGGAACTTTCGGCGATACGAGATCAAATCCAATCAAAATACGTTGGCTAAAATTAATTAGGTACTAATATATTATCACCCTGTATAATGCAAGACGATAAAACATATTTATTTATACATACAGGGTTACTTTTAGACTCCTAGCCAAAAGTTACACTTCTTTTAGGGATATCATTCTGAGCAAGTTTCACTAAGAAACCGATTTGATCGGAGCAACTTTATTTTTCACTTCTCCGTACAAATCAGCTGACACACTCAGGCCAAAATGTGCTGGGAAGTGAAAAATAAAGTTGCTCTGATCAAATCGGTTTCTTAGTGAAAGTTGCCCATAATGATGTCCCTAAAATAATAGTAACTTTTGGCTAGGAGTCCAAAAATAACCCTGTATAGGTACTGAAACAAATTATTACATTAGAATCTTTTACTGTATGTGTATTGCACAATAAATTACTCACAATCACAATAATTACAAATACTTACAATAAGTGAGTATGTACATCCATTTTAATTAAAACCACAACAACATGATGTTATCAAATCGTTCATTTTCATTCCAACTCTTTCATTTAATGATGATGATGTCTTCCAACTTCCAAGCCGTATCCGGCCACCACGACGACTGCTTTATGAGGTCCCTGGTTGGTTTGAGGAGCATATAATTAATCCCAATTTTCTTTTCTTTTGTACCTTACTTGACCGGTCCGTTTTCCTGGTCATTTTGAAAAATCAAGGTTCAAGATTTCTCGAAATACATCATTTGGACCGTGCTTCCCTACTTATCCGGGGCATTTGACTGTTTGGAGGTTAATGAACGTTATACTCTGGCCGCTGAGAGTATGCGATCCTTATCAGCAGGATCGCATTCTCTCATCGGCCAGAACAGGTTAGTTAGGTTTGACTTTTGAAGTGCGTTTATGAATAATGATCTGTTTGTTCTGTATACATAATGCCCGTTATGTTGTTCTTTAGTTGGTTCGAGATTGTCCGGGAATATTATAGAACGCTCTAGAACTTACGGGAAACTTCTAGAACGTCCGGGAATCTTATAGAACGCTCTAGAACTTTCTGGAAACTTCTAGTACGTCCGGGAGTCTTATAGAACGCTCTAGAACTTTCGGGAAACTTCTAGAACGTCCGGGAATCTTATAGAACGCTCTAGAACTTTCGGGAAACTTCTAGTACGTCCGGGAGTCTTATAGAACGCTCTAGAACTTTCGGGAAACTTCTAGAACGTCCGGGAATCTTATAGAACGCTCTAGAACTTTCGGGAAACTTCTAGAACGTCACATTAGAACTTGCGAGAAACTTCCAGAACGTCCGGGAATCTTATAGAACGCTCTAGAACTTTCGGCAAACTTCTAGAACGTCCGGGAATCATAAAGAACGCTCTAGAACTTTCGGGAGACTTCTAGAGCGTCCGAGAATCTTAAAGAACGTCCTGTAATCTTTTAGTACGCTCTAGAACGTCCGGGAGTGTTGTAGAACGCTTTAGAACTTTCGGGAAACTTCTAGAACGTCCGAGAATCTTCTAGAATGGCCGGGAATCTTCTAGAAAGCTCTAGAACGTCCGGGTAACTTCTAGACCGTCCGGCAATCTTCCAGAAGGCTCTAGAAGGGCTGGGCCTCGTCCAGGGTGTGCAGCCAGTTGAAGATCATCATGTTGCGCTCGTACTTCGAGAGGGGGCGCCCTCGCTCGCGCTCCAGGTCCGCGGCAGTCAGCGCCAGGTGTGCCGCCTCTGCGCCGAGTGGGAGAAGTATTGTCAACTACTAACTGGGTAAACTTGATACCTGAATCGTGAAGCCATTACGGCGTTCTTGCAATTGCATTCCAGCGAGGTCTGATGTTAACTCAACCGGGTAGTATACTTTGTCAACACATGCTAGACACCACCTCCCCGCATTTACCAATGGCCGTTCTACACTCTCGCCGAGACAACATGAGGCATGCCGAGGCGGAGAACGTAGAGGGTACCTCTCGCCGCGCTCGGGGTGCCTCGTGATGTCTCGCCTGCTCTCGCTCCGGCGGCGGTTTTTGGGCCCGAGTCAAAGGGTCTCGGCATCTCTCGCGAGGAGCCCGAGAGCATTGCACTAGAAGCGGTGAGAGTGTAGAGGGCACCTCTCGTGGCAGGCCTCGCCCGAGACATCACGAGACCACTCGGCGAGAGTGTAGAACGGCAATAAGAGAAGTGACAAAATATGTCTCAATTTTCTAATTAATAGCTCAGGTTCATTACGGTAGTCAAGATGTAATGCGTGTCAATTGTGAAAAACTAGACGCATGTCAAGCAAGATGTGTAGTGACGTTTACAGGGGGGCGCCACTTCTACGCAAATTAGTGCAACAAACCTGTCACCGCAAACCAAAATCATCGCCAAACGATATCGTTGGCAAGCTGCGGCTCGTTTAGGATACGCGTCACATTTCTGACGCACGTCACATATTGATGCACGTCACGGACTCACGGCCACATACCTGGGTGGACGAACCTCGAGTGTGGCATCTTGTGCTGTGGCACGACGAGCGAGGTGGGGCCCGGGCCCGCCACAGCCGCCACAGCTGAAACAGCCGCCGCCTGCAACGCCACAAATATTTGATGGTCATACATAGCTTCTGGCCCTACACTAGGATACCCTGTGTCGTGGGAGCCAGAAACAGTGATATCACAATCCACGACCTGGGACAGGGAGCACTTATCCAGTGGAGAGCGCATAGATACATTTTCGTTTGAAACAACTTACCAATTTACGGGCGGCGGGGGACGAGGTAAGAGAGCTGTGATTGGTCAGCCGCTGCGAAACTGGCGGCCCGTCATCGTACATAGGTTGCGTATGCGAACGTTTGTTGAATACAACAAACGTTTGGCGAGCCGCATTCCCCCGCAGGCGCAGTCAATTGGATATATAGTCTCTGACCTGGGATCATTACTTTTTGCTTTCTTTATCCCCAGCCGGGAATCGAACTTGGGACCTCTCACATGGTAGTCAGAGTCCACAGAGGTCGTAAAAAATTGTGGGATCTACAAATGGGATGAGTAATCGACTGACAGTAGGGCGAGCGAAGCGTCTCCGTTACAGCATCGGCAAAAATGCTTTCGTATTTCCGTCTGTTCCTCCTTTGTTGTGTTCTAATGTACAATAAGGCTGGATTTACCAACAAAAAGTTATGCGAAAATAACTACTTATCCCGGGGATAATTTGTATGACAATGACAGTTCAAAATGAGGTCTTTCTATGAAAAAGTAGAAGATACTCTCGAGCAAAAAGTGACTCTTCGTTGGTGAAATTCGCTCTAAGTCAATTTATTACAATTACAAGCATGTATGAAATGGAGAGGCGTTCTTTTGCAAAATTTTTACAAGTCCATGTCCCATACAGAATACTGCACAAATTATTCTAAGTCTTTTCTGGCATTATGCGTTTCTGGCTGGTTTTGAAACACAACTCACCAATTTAGGGCGGGGGACGAGGTAACTTAGAGAGCTGTGATTGGTCAGCCGCTGCGGAGGCAGCTGAAAACTGTCACTAAAGCAATGGCGGCCCATCGTACATACGTCGCATACAACTAATGTTTGGCGAGCCGCATTCCCCCGCAGGCGCAGTCAATTGGATATATAGATAGTTTCTGCGTGAGACTTACCTCCAGGTTGTCCAGATTAAAGTCTGACTGACTCATCCGCTCCAGCGCCTTGTACGTCGACATCAGTCGCCGGTGGATGTAGCTCTGACGCGCCTGGAGAACATATTATACAGAATGAGAGGTTTCCCAGGTCGACCGAGATCAGTCGCCGGTGGATGTAGCTCTGACGCGCCTGGAGAACATATTATACAGAATGAGAGGTTTCCCAGGTCGACCGAGATCAGTCGCCGGTGGATGTAGCTCTGACGCGCCTGAAGAACATATTATACAGAATGAGAGGTTTCCCAGGTCGACCGAGATCAGTCGCCGGTGGATATAGCTCTGACGCGCCTGGAGAACATATTATACAGAATGAGAGGTTTCCCAGGTCGACCGAGATCAGTCGCCGGTGGATATAGCTCTGACGCGCCTGGAGAACATATTATACAGAATGAGAGGTTTCCCAGGTCGACCGAGATCAGTCGCCGGTGGATGTAGCTCTGACGAGCCTGGAGAACATATTATACAGAATGAGAGGTTTCCCAGGTCGTATGTACGAAATGTTTTTTAAACATAAAAAATATCTTCACTGTCGTGTAAATAACAACCTCTGAGCTCGGCGTAACCTTACAAATGTAGGGTTCTCGTCGCTCGAGTTGCCTTGCTAGCCGCGGGAAGTCGGTATCCGCCCCCGTTCCGTACCTTGTTGTCGCCCGCGTGCTGCGGCCGGCCCCGCTGCGGGGAGGGCAGCTGCGAGCCCCCCCCGCCCCCCGCCGCCGCCCACGTGGAGCAGCAGCGCGACTGCGCCTGCGCGAGCGAGCACAGCGCCAGCGCCGCGCCCACCTCCGACACGGCGCTGCACGAGCGGGGGAAATCGTAAAAGAACAAGTTCTCACTTATGCCCGGTCTCCTGGGCGCTGATTAATTAAAAGCTAACAAGTTAGTTATAACAGTTTCAGCCAATCATGTGCGGCTATCTTGAATAATAGCGGCAAGTGATTGGCCGAGGCTGATTTAAGCATTTTTTTAACTTTATCAGCGCCCAGGAAACCGGGCATAAGTCAACACAGGAGCCAAGTGACTAAAGCTATAATTGAAACAAAAAGTAAACATTAGAAAACACCGACTTCCACAAACCCTATTTGATTAGATTGAGTTTAATACAAACTGTAAACCCTTATCCCCCCCCCCCCCCCCTTGGGGAATTAATTTTGTCAAATCCCATATCAGTGCTACCCCACGCTACTAAGGAACCCCTGTACAAAGTTTCATGGGTCTAGGTCCACCGGTTTAGGCTATGCGTTGCCTGCCCGTCAGCCACGCATTGTATTTGTACCTAGTATTGAGCAGATCTAGTGGCCATATGTGGTCTTCATCAGCAGTTCCGCATCACAATATTATGCTCAAAGTGTGCACTGTGCATTTGCACGAGTTATTATGAAAATCACAAAAATCACTATAGGTCTGCCTGTAATATTTGAAGAGTTCCCTCGATTTCTCCAGGATCCCATCATCAGATCCTGACCTGGTGTCAATGGGAAGGTAAACCCTTTCAAACAAAAAAATAATTTTCCAAATCGGTCCATCCATTTAGGCGCTATCGGGGCACATACATAAAAAAAACATCGGACGAATTGTAAACCTCCTCCTTTGGGAAGTCGGTTAAAAAGGCCGGAATTTGGAGGATGGCTTTATTGACCGAGCGAGCGAAGCGTCTCCGTTTCAGGATTGGGCAAAAATGCTTTCGTATGTCTGTCTGTCTGTGTGTTCTCCTCTACAGGTCGCGTTCTCAACTGATTCTCGTGAAATTTTGTGAGCAGGTTGGGTAATTAAATTGTAGGGGCGTGCCTCGCGGGGCAAGTCGGCGTCGGAGGCGCTCCGGCGCAGGCCGAGCTATATCCCCCGTCACTCACCCCCTCAGCTCCGCCTCGTCGGTGGAGCCCCCTTCGCGGGGCAGGTCGGCCTCGGAGGCACTCCGGCGCAGGCCGAGCGCGGCGCGCAGGGCGGCGCAGCCCTGCAGCAGCAGGCGCGAGCCCGCACTCAGGGGGAGGGAGGCCGGCGCGCGTCTGGGGGGGATATCATGGACGATCTTTGTAATTAGCTTGCAGCATACCATGTTGGGTATAATACAAAATCTAGCGTAACGTTTGATTTCGTTGACCTAGAAGTTTGATTTTTTCCACAGATCTGATTTTTTTTTATTTTCATCTTGATGCCTCCACATGTTCTTGATAAAAAAAAGGTCTTGGCAGACGGACAACGAAGTGGTCCTTTAAGGGTTCGGTTTTGTAGGTCTCAAAATGTTATTACATAATCGTAAATATCAACATTTTGTAGCAGCATCAATAATCTCACCACACCTCGGACACTCCATAGAACGCTCTTAAAATAATCACCTATTACTACCACATAACCATATGATGTTTGTATACGTGCAAATGTGTGCGTAAACTTTGCTAGGGGTGGTGACGCGGCAAATGCAGCGATATTAAAGTATACGCGTCGTCACTCGTCCGGCGTTCAGCCCTGTCTATTGATCCTTTAACCAATCTTTTGACGCCAGCGGTGGGGTGCGGTATCTGAATAAGCGCGGGGAAGGGAGTGGCCGTTCTGTACGGAGTACTATTATCTCTTCTGTGCTATTACTTAAACTGTACATAACTTACTTGCCCAAGTTCTTGCTGTCCGGATTGGGACTTACACCTCGGAGGGTGCTGGGGTCCGGCCCCTGCCCCGCCTGCGATGCCAACATAAACTTGTACATATCAGGCAGCCACATTATTTATTTATTCAAAGGTTACAGCTTAGAAACAGGACAAGTTACAATACAAAACAAACAAAGGACAAATACATGAGGTATTGTATATGGCACCGTGAAATTGTCAAAGCCTGTCTAATCTAAAGAATTTTAATTTGTTAGACTGTAAATTGTCAAAAAATTGTTTACAGTACGTACTTCTTGTTATATTACTGAAATGATGAATGCCTGGGCGAAGTGGTGGGGCTGGATCGGTGAAGGATAAAGAGGGTGAAAAAAAATAATGCTAAACCCTGTCAATTTCGTTTACAAATCATCAGTTTATAATCTTTGTCAATTTTGCGAGTAAGGGCTTTTGCTCCTCGGTGGGGACATTAATGGGCTAAATTTACTTTACTTTATGTACCTAAATACCTAATAATTGAATTATGATTGAACTTCGTATTTTTGTGCCGACTTGGCATTCCCTGTAATGACACAAATTATTAATGTAAATAAATAAATAAATACCTATTTCTTGTTACTACAAAAGATTAACTTGATAAATCAATAGAAGCAGGCCAACCTTGCATGCCAGCATCCTCAGGACCTTAGCGTCGGAGGCGGCCGAGCTGACGCTGAAGAGTGACAGGTCCGTGGTGACACTCTCGTGGGACGGCGACCGGGGCACTCCGGAGCCCCGGTGGGCCTCCCCTGGAGCGCACATGTCGCCTGCAGATCCGTGCAAAGATTTTAGGAAAATGTGAGGAATCCTGCTGCAGTGTATAAAATTCTATTATCAAAAATTCTTTATTTCTAACAAAACATAGTCTCACGCCTTTTCCCATATGGGATGGCAGAAGCACAATTCTTTATTTCTGTAGATAATAACAAATAAAAAACACATAAGTTTTTGCCTCTTCCCTACTTTGGACCAATGTTGAGAAGGGGCAAACAACCTCCCATAGTTTTTTTTGTCTCGGCCTCTCATTAACATGCGTCAAGCCTACCTGTGTCAAAAGAAAACTGTAGTTTGAATTGACTTTAGGTATATCTATATTGTGCTACAAAGTGCTACACGGCGTAGCATATTGGCGTTAGCACACTATCAAGTTCCAATTAATTTTGTTAGCTCACCAAGAGTTTTGGTCAAAATGGTCAAATAATACAAAATCAAATTCTCTGATGAATACTGTTATTTTGATATGAGTATAGTTTATTTTGTTGTACAAGCAAGAGTCATAAAATTAATGATGCAAGTGCAAGACCAAAGTTGGTAAATGCCGGGGCTCAACTTTAGTTCCTGACCTATTGACTAGGCTGTCAAAACTTTTTTAGCGTATAGTTGGGGTCATTTAATCATCTTCCTGAAAGTTTCAGGTAACGGAAATTAGTAGTTTTTAAGATATGATTTTTTGAAAATCTGAAAATATTGTAAAATTATGTAACAAAACGCAAAAAATTTGTCAAAATCTATGGTCTGTGGTCAAAATACATTAGTTACGTTTCGTTGTATGCATATTTGAAAAGATGAATCTATTTTAAACGTAAAATATCACTTTTGATAAATTAAAAGTTGTAATTTTTCTGAAACGGAGTGCATTTGGGGTGTTGTCTGTCCGAGTTTTTGTTGGTTGGGCGGCCATTTTGAATCCGATTGGATCAATTATAGGTTACTTCCTGTTTGAAAACTAAAGATAGGTTTGTTAGGTACACACTTATAAGCAGAACCGGGAGCCGGAGCGAAGCGGAGCGGAGCGAGGCGACCCCCTACTTCTGGCAACCCCCCCTCCAACCCCTCATCCCCTCCAACTCCCCCGCCCAACAATGCAAAAAAACTTCAAAACTCAAAACTTCAAAAAATCATATCTCAGCAATTAGGCACTTCCGCGGGGGGGGAGAAGTAGGGGAGGCATCTGCCCCCCTCCCCCTTCCCCCCCTCTCCCCCTCAAAGTCAAGGTCAGTAGGTCAGGATCTAAAGTCCTTATATTATGTAACCTCCAAAAATTAAAAAAATCATAACTCAGAAACTATACAGTTCCGTTCGGGGGGAGTAGTAGGGGGGGCATCCCCCCACCTCCCCCCTCCCCCCTTCCCCCCTCCCAAGGTCAATTTCAGTAGGTCAGGAACTAAAGTCCTTCCAATGCCGGGATGTTTTACGTGTTTTTGGATTTGAATTATTGCAAATATCTAACGCCAATAAAGCTGCATAGTTTACTGCATCATTGTACTATATATTTTGTTATTTATTTCCACAAATATTTGAATAAAAATATGTAAAGTATATTGATGCACGAAGTAAACAAATAATATTTATATTTACACACCGGTACTTAGAGAATCCACGGCGGCGGTCGTGTTTGCACAGATTTTACACAAACTACTTCTTCTCTTCTTCTCCCCCCTAGTCTCTTGATAAAATTAAGTGAAAAACTTCGATTTTCCATGCAAATTGCGATTTTCCGCCCGAAAATATTACGTTACGCGAGAAAAGTTGTTCACAGACCATAAAAAACTTGGAACGTCAAAACAGTCTATTCACAGATACAAAAGTTGGAAACTCGTGCTCAAAAATATATTTTTATTCAAGCGTTGCCATCTATGGGATATTTTTGCAAACATTTTATTATTTTCTAATTTCTCTAGATGGCGCTGATACCTCACTCACGCATTTCTTTCACGCTGGCAGGCAGCCGCAGTTTTCCATTTTCGTTTGTTTTGTTTTGTATTCAGGTGTTCATGAAATTCTGTATTTGCATGGCCTTATAGATCTTCACACTGCACTATCATCAGGAAGGGAATATGCTGTAAGTCTGTGAGTACCTATCATCCTTTTCCTTTACTTTCTTGGCTTCTCGTCATCATCGAACGGTTAGTTCGTCCAGTTTAGTTGTTAAGAACCCAAGAGGACCCAGTATACCTACATAAGTACTTGAAACCGAGGTCTCTAGGTCCAGACGTGCCGAGCTTTCATGTGGCTACTTGACTGAAGGTAACTAAACTAA
Source organism: Argyresthia albistria (assembly GCA_963457715.1). Taxonomy (NCBI): domain Eukaryota; kingdom Metazoa; phylum Arthropoda; class Insecta; order Lepidoptera; family Argyresthiidae; genus Argyresthia; species Argyresthia albistria. The sequence goes on from OY735282.1 coordinate 6,330,589, forward strand.
CCTAAAGGTCTCTACTCACGGTGCAATCTGTATGAGTCGCGATTTGTTGCTGCAACTTGTATTTCTTTCTCTAATAATGTTATATTGACGTTGACTAAGTAATCTGTATGATTTTATGGTCAATAAAATAATTGAACTTGAACTCTGTCTATCTTCCTGTTATGTCCTTCTCTAGCATTTGCAAGGCGACCTGCCTTCTATGAGTTGCAGCGACAGATTGCAAGCCAGATGCAACTTGCATCGTGACTAGAGAAGAGAGAGCCCATAAATTAGACTTCAATATCTGGTTACCGAGCTTTGCCCGGCGGTTGGTGGTAAAAACACAATAAAACATTATATTAATAAAATAGCTGCAAACGAGAAGCAAGGTAGGCTTTACAATGGATAACTAAAGGTATATCATGAAAAATAAAAGTCAATTTAATTCAAAGGGTGCTCTATGTCCACTACAGCCAATTTTCGTTGCACTGTGCGGCGTGTCGGGGCCCAGAATTAGGGCTGTAATGACGAATAAATTAGGTACTACAACTTCGATAGGAGCATTTTGTGTGACTTTGTCTACCTACCTACAAAATTCAGGCTGTACCTAAATACTTACCGAGGACGTTGGGTAGCTCAGTTACACGATCAAATTAGGTACATACATACAATGTCCTGTGCGCTATGTTTCTTTGTCTATGAGTCAGGGTAACCTCTCTCTCCCCCACCCTATCCGAGAAAGAGAAGAGAGTTTATTATCAGCCTTCGCTCAGAGCCATAGAAGTTTGGCGCGTGCTGCTGTAGCTACTTCATTGGCCCGAAGTCTGTCCGTCCGTCTCCGAGTAATAATCGGCCATGTCGGTTCCGCACCATATCGTCGTAGCAAAAAAGTACAAAACATCACGTGTCTTGTATGGGGACACCTTTATTCTTTCAATATTTCGTGTAGTTCAGTATTTGTTTCTGTAGCAGCAACAGATATACATGTTCTGTGAAGATATCAACTTTCTAGCTGTTACGGTTCGTGCGATGCAGCCCGCTGACGTAGACAGACGGATAGACAGACAGCGGAGGTTTAGTAATAGGGGTCCCGTTTGCCACCCTTCGGGTACGGAACCCTAAAAATTAAAGCTATAGCTGCATGCGACGATGGGCTAGCCCTATGGACACGGTTGCCGTGCGGCCCGTGCCGTGCTGTCTCGTTCACATGAACAAGGTTTACGCACGGACGCACGGACACTATCGAAATCCCAACAATCGCCATAGAGCCGCCTTTCCCCAGGGAGCACTTACCCAGTGGAGAGCGCATAGATACATTATCCTTTGAAACACAACTCACCAATTTACGGGCGGCGGCGGGGGACGAGGTAAGAGAGCTGTGATTGGTCAGCCGCTGCGAAACTGTCTGGCGGCCCGTCATCGTACATAGGTTGCGTGCGAACGTTTGTTGAATACAACAAACGTTTGGCGAGCCGCATTCCCCGCAGGCGCAGTCAATCGGATATAATATATCTCTATTTATGTATCTCTCCGCCGCACTCAGAGAGATTTAATCAACCATTAAGTCAAGTTCCAAATTTGAATTTACATACAAAATCCTTTACCTAGTAATCCTTAATGAGTTAATGACTCATTAAATGACTCTGGGTACGGCGGTCTATCGACTATATTATAGTCTCTGCCTTTCCCAATATGGGGTGACAGGAGGCACTAGTGTGCCCACTTATATAACCAGTTATTCTATACATGACAGGGGGGTAAACCCATCGCCCCGTAGTTACGGAGCAATGTAAAAACTTTGAAAAAAATAATTATTAATTTGGCACAACCCTGCCTTTGACACAAATAAGATTTTCAGTACATGAACGCAGCGCCATCGCCATTGCATAGCAACCACACGGACATAGAAGTGTATAGAACGGGCATTTCGAATAAAAATAAAACAACATTATGTATGTATTTATAAAATATGGAGCTTTAGGTCTATTAGTATTTAAAATTTCTCATTTTAATATTTGTGTACGACTGTATGTTTCCTGAATAAACGGAAATAATATAAAATAAAACATTAATTTTATTTCAATTTAATATATTTACAATAAATGAGATGATAAAAAGTATCCAATCGCACAAAAACGACGGACGGAACCAATTATGGCTGAAATTTTACTACAAATTATACATAGATTTTATTACTTTTAGATCATTTATATTTCTAAAAGTCGAAAACATTAGCTTTTATTTAACAGCTCAATAGAGGGCGCGAGCAAATCGTCTGTACCCTGCGGGCCTAAATGCGAGCTGGGGCTTCACAATTCAGACCACAGCTGGTACAATCTTTCCGTCTGCCTGCCTGACTGACTGCCTGCCTGCCTGCCTGTCTGTCTGCCTGCCTGCCTGCCTGTCTGTCTGTCTGCCTGCCTGCCTGCCTGCCTGCCTGCCTGTCTGTCTGCCTGCCTGCCTGCCTGCCTGCCTGCCTGCCTGCCTGCCTGCCTGCCTGCCTGCCTGCCTGCCTGCCTGCCTGTCTGTCTGCCTGCCTGCCTGCCTGTCTGTCTGTCTGCCTGCCTGCCTGTCTGTCTGTCTGCCTGCCTGCCTGCCTGCCTGCCTGCCTGTCTGTCTGCCTGCCTGCCTGCCTGCCTGCCTGCCTGCCTGCCTGCCTGCCTGCCTGCCTGCCTGCCTGCCTGCCTGCCTGTCTGTCTGCCTGCCTGCCTGCCTGTCTGTCTGTCTGCCTGCCTGCCTGCCTGCCTGCCTGCCTGCCTGTCTGTCTGCCTGCCTGCCTGCCTGCCTGCCTGTCTGTCTGTCTGTCTGTCTGTCTGTCTGTCTGCCTGCCTGCCTGCCTGTCTGTCTGTCTGTCTGCCTGCCTGCCTGCCTGCCTGCCTGCCTGCCTGCCTGCCTGCCTGCCTGCCTGCCTGCCTGCCTGCCTGTCTGTCTGCCTGTCTGTCTGTCTGTCTGCCTGCCTGCCTGCCTGCCTGCCTGCCTGCCTGTCTGTCTGCCTGCCTGCCTGCCTGCCTGCCTGTCTGTCTGTCTGTCTGTCTGTCTGTCTGTCTGCCTGCCTGCCTGCCTGTCTGTCTGTCTGTCTGTCTGTCAAAGTCAAGACCTTTTATATCGGAAACGCGTGGACGTATCAAGCTGAAATTTATATCAATTGTTATGGTCTGTGGTCACATATAGCTGTGAAAAATCAACCTTCTAAGTCAACGCAATCGAACGCTACGACCGTTTATTTATGCCGTAAAATTGTTGGATTTTTATAGTGGACCCAAACCTATAGGGTACTTCCGTTATCCTACAATCGTGGCACAAAGCAAGGTCTGATTCTTATAGCAGAAGTAAAGGGAAAAATCTGAAAACTGCTCTGTCTTTCTGCAAAAATATGTAATTTGGTTTACATGGATGACATCGTACTTTAGTAAATTACACCAGTTACGCTCTCCAAGTGTGATCGGAAATTCGGAACCCTTGGTCCGCGAGTCCTACTCGCACTTGACTGTTACTGTTGTTTTTTTTTTATTTATTTGATACTATGTTTTAATTTTAATTATCAATTTGTGTAACTAATGATGACATTTATATACAGTGTATATAAATAATTTTCAATTTACAAATCTGACATGTAACTAACACTTACAAATAAATATGTTTCAATGTAACAGTCAAGTGCGAGTAGGACTAGCGAACTCGTTATAGACTCAGGTCGCAGAATATAAAGTAAAAAAAAAGTCAGAGGCGAGCTGCTTTGATTACTAAACTGTTAAAAACCTATACATTAATCCAAAGCATTCTAATATTTTCAGTTTTATGTATATTTTTACAATTACATAACATCATCCATCAACAATATCCATAACCATGAAACCATCATTAATTAAATCGATAAACAAAAATTATTCAAATAATCTCTTCTAAAACGTTACAAAAAATAACAGTTCCTTCTAAAATTCTCATAGTGCTCAAGTACTTAACGTTCCGAACCATTTTAAAATTAAAAACTTTACTCTCTATGTGTGCGTTGCGTAGCCTGCTCACAAGTCACCGGAAAAAAAACTACCTAGAATAAACCGTAATAAAGGGGAGTAAAGGTCAAATTCGGTTGTGGCACCTGCTGTGCAGTGATAACCTAGCGCACTTACATAAATTTAAAAGAAGTATATTTGTAGTATATAACTGGGTTTGATGTGTGAGTCTGTGATGAAAATGTATGGATGAGGTGGCAATTTAAAAGGGTTCGAACATTTTTGTATGAATGAAATACAAGAAATACTGGGATACTTAAAAGTTCAAGTAAGTGCGCAAAGATTTCTCACAAAACTCTTTTGAAAAAAAAATGTCATAAATAACACGCTGGGTAGCGTAAGGACAAAAGAGTTCTTGGAACAATATTGACATTAAAATTATAAAAAAAAAATGACATTAAAATTATTTTGACAGTGGGTACCAAGACGTCAATGAATGTCTAATTTTTGACGTTGGTACCCACTGTCAAACTAATTTTAATGTATTTTTTTTTTTACAAAAAAATAAAAAAAAATGGCTCCATTCAACCGGATAATCGGCTGATCTGAGAAATTTCAGTTTGAATACGTAAATAAATAAATAACTGAAATACGTATTCAAACTGAATTATCTCAGACGACATTGTGTCAAAGAATATTAAATAATTTACTTTGATGTTTGTAGTTAAGTACACGAAAAATGTGACATTCCTTAAAGGGAATTGTAACTTTAGGTATCCCGGAAAGGTTTGATGTTGGTTATATGTCATTTGCGTTATACAATTTAATATTTCGAATTCGAAAGATATAGTTTAAAAAATAATGCGTTACATTTTTATTTGGATAATTTACCAAATTAAAAACTAACCTAATCAATCCATAACTCAGCCTTAAAATTAATAAAAACAGCATCGAATTATGTTATTTGAAGCAAAGTTTATTATTATTTCCCCTCAAAAAAATTGGTTGCCTGTAAAGTCGGTATACGGGCGAAAGTTTTACGTGACAACGACTTTGAGTGGTAAAATAATTTTAATGTGAATATTCATTCGTATAGTAGGAAGAAGGATGAAATAATAGTAACAATTTAAAACATTTATTTATACAAAGAATTATATTTAAAACATTAATTTTAAATTAAAACATTAATTTATACAAAGAATCTCGCACTGAATTTCATATTAACAAAATTTTATTTTTACCTTTACACATACATACGTATTTATATACAAATATACATACAATAACTTGCAATACATTTCTCGACGGTTAACTGTGCTCGAGTGGAAGGGACGCGTGCCTTTCACTTTTTATGTCTGTCTCTCTCGCTCTTAGGCGGGCTAACCATGCCCGAGTGGAAGGGACGCGTGCCTCTCACTCGCTCTCATTGTGAGCGCATAACGTGAGCGGAGCGTAACGCAGTTTCTTGAAGTGTCACCCGGCAAACCAATTTATAAGACGTTGTCACGTCAAAATATATACACGTGTATAACGTAGGGATTATTTTATTTAAGTTTAATATTTGTGACAATTAAGCCAATGCCAGGTGGACACAAATATACATATTACAAAATACATATACTCACAATAAAATTATGTGTTTATTTAAATATATCAATATTTTATATTGTTGGGGTTGGCCACTATAATTTTATAGCGTGGTGGAGTATGGCTCAATATTACTCGTATCCGAGTAAAGGCCCGTGCACTTCGGTGGGGTCATAGATGGGCTACATATTTATTTATTTTATGTGTTATATCCACACTAGTCTCTCACGTCGTGAAGCGAGTATTGTACTTGATTGTGGCGCGCATGTCCGCTGGCTGAATGCAAACTAAATCGCTCAGGGTTGCCATTTGAGAAATATAATATTTTAAGGAAAAATATATAATAAAGTAAGAATTATGATAAAGATGTACTTACGTATAAACTAATCATAATATTCTATAATTAAATGTATTAAATACCTGCATACTTTATTGCACGATACATTGTACAATAGTGCATGGAGAACACATGTACAAAGACGAGCATGCTGCTCCATCAATATTATAATTTATATATTTATCGAGGGCATCGTCTACCGACGCTTTAGGGAAGCGAAACTCTCCAGGAAGAAAATCCCTAGTTAGGCTTTTAGTTAATAATGTAATATAGTCATATGTATGTCTTTTGTTTTAAGGTACCTATTTATCAATATGGGTTTCTTTGTTACCTGAAATAAAAAGATTATTATTATTATTATTCGTATGGCAGAAGTCGTCTCTTCGGTTTATTTCCTTAGACTTAAGTAGAAATATACAGAGTGACATTTAATTAGCTGACCATATTTTGGGGAATAATAGTAACGATAATTATGAACAACTTTCCCCAAAAAAACATATAGTCGCAAATGAAAAAAAAATTCGTCCTCCAGTACACTGCCCGGATCAGCTGATTTCAAGTTTTTTCGTTTGCCACCATATGTTTCTTGGGGAAAGTTCTTCATAATGTTGGATACTATCATTCCCTAAAATATGGTCAGCTAATTAAATGTCACCCTGTATAACATAGTATTGTTGTTAAGCCCCTTAAATAATTAAAAAAAAGCTACGGGGGAATTTATTGCCCTTCTTTGCTCCATCCCTAAGTCCACAACTTCCGAACGGGCGGTAGTATACAAAAAATATTATTATCATATTTAGACGTTGACTAAGCAATCTGTATGATTTTATGGTCAGTAAAAAAAAACTGAATTCAAGAGATTTCTTCCAGCAAACCTAGTATGGACAGAAAATAATTAGGCAAGAAATCGACAGAAAAGTAATTTATTAATCCTCAGCATGTGTCGGCGTGTCATTTACCTCCCCTGAATCATTAAAATGTCAATGATCATCTGAAAAAAATTGTTACTAATCGTCTTTCTAACAAAATTTATGGAAGTTTATAATTATGTGAAAAATTTACAAATCTTTATTATCATGTTATAAAAATAGGTAATTATTTAATGCACCCTACAAAAATATCATAGAATACTCATAATAATGCATAAAAGCGAGCATATCTCTCTCTTTTTGTCCTATGTAATTTTTCTCTGAGCTGAGATCTATTTTAGCAAACGCTGAGTATTCACAACACAACAAAATCACGGCCAAAACTAAAACATAAGAAAGACAGCGCATTGCGAGTGACGTGAGTGAACATGCTTTGTGTTGGCACTTTGTAAACTTATACTGTTACTGGCCCCAGAGTAAAATATTACTACTAAACATTCATACATGCACTAAGGATCCCTAAAGACGAGAACAATGCGATTGTAAATCAAATCCATCGATACATTCCCAGTCTTTAAACTGCACTAAAGAGACGCGGCCAATATGTGTCTTTGATATGATTGAATCGTTCATCTATCATTTATTTAGATGCACAGACTTGTATAATATCGATGGTTGGATGTTATTATATTTAGATCTTTTAGCTGGACCGTACTAGAGATCATATAAATACAAAACAATACCAAACTAGTATGGCTTTAAAAAGTAAAAGTAGGTATGTATAATTACAACGAGAACTAGTAGTTTTACACATATATTCTTTTAAATGTATTATTAGAACATTACATTTTCAAATCTCGAGCCAACCCTGTGCCCTTATCAGCACTCACACAGAGGCAGTCACGCACACACAGACAACCGAATTAGGGGCTCGCACGACAACAGATAGAAAATAATTCTAGGTTGCTAAGAAAACCGTGAAATATGCACAAAAAAACATGAATATTTTATTTATTTAGATTTTGGTTACGTGGACACTATCGAATGGTTAAGGTTTTTGTTTGTTGCAGATTAAAAAGTTATAGATTTGCAAGAAATTATAGAAAATAAATTATGGCTACATTTGCAGAATACTCTTATGTTTTTAAGCGAAGAGCAAGGGAGAGGTTTGCTATGGTTTATTCTATAATATAAGAACACGCAGTAGTCATCATATATTTTCTACAATTTCTTACGAAGGCGTAACATAAATTAATATTGTATTATTTTGTTTTGTGCTTCTCAACAAAACGTGACTTAGTTAACGCTACATGTAAATAACGTTGCCACAGAATAACTCGGAATTAAGGATTAGATACGATGGAATTAGGATTGTTAGGATAGATTATTTTTATTTTATTTACATACTTGTACAAGTAATTTGATGTTGTTCACTTGGATCTACCTATTGTTGATTTATTTCTCCTTTCCATCCTGGGTTTGCTGGAAGAAATCTCTTGATAGAGATAAGCTCGCCTTTGTTCATGTTATTTCCATTTTTAATTGTCATATGTATTGATTTGTGTGCAAAAAACTTTGAAATATTAGTTTTTTCAAGGTTCCGTAATTACTAAATATTACATATAAAATCTCATTTTTAAATAAAACACCCATAAATATTTATGTGGTAAGGAAGGACAAGGTGTCGATCCCTTTATGATATAATAATAGATTCAATATGATAATTAATTCGCCATGCATACGAATAAAATATATGCCTTAATACCTGTAGTATCATCTAAGGACGAATATAAATTGAAGTTCAAAACAGAAACCGAATAAAAACTGTAGATCATCTCAAAATCTTTGTATCCATAAAAAATATCGCATTACTCGTTGCGTGCGTGTGTGAGTGTGTATGTGTGTATTGACACGTCAGCTGCACGCACACTTCCCTTGATTTGTTGATCTATAATAAAACTGTCTAGGGCTGCCACTAGACTCTAAAGTTTATTCGTAATTCGTGTAACATGCGAAATATTTACCCAAACGAGACTAGCGGAAGTGATTAGCGATTATTACTCGGGAATAGGAATAAGTGGGATGGCAATAGTGCGCTCGCAGCTAATCTGATACAACGTAAGCGCCAAAACGTAAGAAAAATATCATAAAAAATAAGCTATCTAAGGGGATTGCATTACAATTTATAAATCGTTAATAACAACAACTCCCTACATATTACCCTGGGGTTCGCCAGGCCTTTCTCAGGGACATTTGGCGCCGCTTGAGGGACCGAGGAGGGTTTGACAACCGCTCCGTTTCTTGGTCCAGAGAATCTCACTCGTTGTGCAGCGCGGGAACGCTGCATGCCAGTGTAATGGGCACCTTTGGGCCGGGAGATTTGGAGCGGTTTGTTTGTGTAATTGTGTTGTCTTTGTGTTTCTTACGAAGCTGTTATTGTGGATGTTTGACATTTTTTAGGGTTCCGTACCCGAAGGGTGCCAAACGGGACCCTATTACTGAGACTTCGCTGTCCGTCCGTCCGTCCGTCCGTCCGTCCGTCCGTCCGTCTGTCACCGGGTCCGCCTGCACGAACCGTAATAGCTAGAAAGCTGAAATTTTCACAGAATGTGTATATCTGTTGCCGCACCAACCACAAATACTGAAATACGAGAGATATTACAAATTGAAAGTGGTCTCGGTACAAGATACGTCTTCACAACACGCTTGAAAAGTTTATACCAAGGCCATTTTGTTTTGGTAGGTAAGCCTTCTTTTAATGAAACTAAATTTAAATGATATGGCAATGTCGTCCCCGGACTTCTACAAAGACTTTAAATATTAATTGATGAATTACGACGTCTCTATTTATTATGTAGAACTTTTAGAAAATAATTATAAAATTAATAGTTTTTAATTACTTTTGTTGTCATACAAATCTCAGAGCACAGAAATTATTTTTTTCCTTTTGGCCACTTCAAGTTTGGCTGCCAGTGATATTTTAATTAAATACTCTTTGGTGCGTTGAAATGATGTTTTGCAGTCTGCATGACATTGACATAATGAGTGAGTGAACCTCATTGTACGGAAATTGTAGATGGGTGTCTCACGTTTTCCAGTAGGAGTAGGTTGTAGACAGTGCTGCTTACGGCGGCGTTTAGTAGGTACTAAAGGCCCTAAAAGCGCGGCAAGCTTTGAATCAATTCAAATGTTATTTTTCAACTAGCTACAAAGTTATTCTGACATAAGATGATAATTTGAACAAAACTTTTTGGGTATTTCATGAAAAATACAGTTACAGATCACACATATACAGGGTGGAACAAACGAATGGGCCCTGGAGGGAAAGTACCTTAAAATCTCAAGATATCCGTCCGTCCGTCTGTCTGTCACCAGGCCGTATCTCATGAACCGTGGTAGCTAGACAGTTGATATTTTCACAGATGACGTATTTCTGTTCCCGCTATAACAACAAATACTAAAAACAAAATAAATTTAATATAAAGGGGGCTCCCATACAATTAACGTGTTTTTTTGCGGTTTTTTTGCGGTTTTTTTAACCGACTTCCCAAAGGAGGAGGTTTACAATTCGTCCGGATGTTTGTTTTATTTTTATTTTATTTTTTATGTATGTGCCTCGATAGCGCCTAAACGGATGGACCGATTTGGAAAATTAGACCGATTAGACCTATAGTGATTTTTGTGTTTTTCATAATAACTCGTGCAAATGCACATGGTAAGCATAATATTGTGATGCGAAACTGCTGAAGAAGACCACATATGGCCACCAGATCTGCTCAATACTAGGTACAAATACAATGCGTGGCTGACGGGCAGGCAACGCATAGCCTAAACCGATGGACCTAGAGCCATGAAACTTTGTACAGGGGTTCCTTAGTAGCGTGGGGTAGCACTGATATGGGATTTGACAAAATTAATTCCCCTGGGGGGGGGGGGGATAAGGGGTTACAGTTTGTATTAAACTCAATCTAATCAAATAGGGTTTGTGGAAGTCGGTTTTTTCTAAAGTTTACTTTTTGTTCCAATTATATAAATAATGGTACGGAACCCTTCGTGCGCGAGTCTGACTCGCACTTGGCCGGTTTTATTTTTATTGTATTTTTTTTATTAATGTATTTTGTAATTGTAATAAAAAAAAAACTAAATATTAATAATAGAAACATCTTATTTACTGCTACTGCGGTATAATAGGAAAAAATATTGGAAAAAAGGGTTGACTTTGGATTTATTATCTATCGAGAAATTTTTATCCAAACATGTTTTCCTTTCTTACAACCCTAGATTATACAGGGTGACATTTATTTAACTGACCATATTTTGGGGAATGATAGTACCCATCATTATGAAGAACTTTCTTTCAATAATCTTATCTTATCTTATCTTATCTTATCTTTCCCCATGGAAATATGGTCGCAACCGAAAAAAATAATTGAGTCTCCCATAGTAACTTGAAATCAGCTGATCGGTGCAATGTACTGTTCTTGGGGAAAGTTGTTCATAATTTACTATCATTCCCCAAAATATGGTCAGCTAATTAAATGTCACCCTGTATAGTCAAATTCCGAGTATGTATTTCCTGAAATACGCATGAAAAAAGCACGCCTTATTTATTCATAGAGCGCCATAAGTAGATACATATTTTTATTTATTCTATACGGTGCCCTGGGCAAAAGCGTCACCGGTTCGAGCCCGAAAGTATATTCATTATATTATAATAAATAGATGTGTTCAGTTAGAAATGAATTAATGGAAGGTATTATTTATTATTTTTATTTATTATATTTATTAATTTTGGTTATTAATTTGGAAATTTCTATGGCTCTTTGTTTAACAGTGCGGTCATTCGTCATCCATTTAGTTTTACTATGGAGAGTCTGAATTCTGTCACTATGGAGTATGAATTCCGAGCTGCGCTCCCGGACAAAGATTGTAGATGTAGCTCAGAAGGCTGCCCAATTAAAGTGGGACTGGGCCGGTCACGTTGCTCGAATGCTGCCAAATCGTTGGGCTAAGAGAACCACAGACTGGCTCCCAGTAAATGCAAAGAGAAAGCGTGGCCGACCCAGGAAGAGATGGAGTGATGAGTTGGCTCTATGGGATAAAGAGTGGAAGGAGACAGCTCAGGATCGAATGGAGTGGAAGAGGGGGAGAGAGGCCTTTGCCCAGCAGTGGGATATTACAGGCTCATAAAAAAAAAAAATACCCACAACTAGGACATTTGGCAACTTTATATTAACTGGTTCGCCGATAGATCTTATAAAACAGTAGTTCGCCATTGTTCGGTCGTTTGAGCGGTGTGCTTCTGAGAGTGAAGGTGTAATCTTAAAATTAAAAACTAACTGTTCAGTGTAATCTGCGTAAAAGTACCCGAGCTGTTCTAGTTAACTTTTACTGTTCGAAACGCTCTACACTTTATTTCCAAAAATAATTAAGCACACTCCCATACGGGGTAGCAAAAGCCATCCAATATTTGCATAAACGTGTAGATATAACACTCCCAAATAAAAAGAAAAAAAAACAGAAAAATAAGTTTTCCAACACAGATTAACAAAACGCGTATCCCTTTTAAAAAATATTGTCTTAATTAATTGGCTATTAATATCTGGTAGCCCTGACCCAGCACGCACACTGTGACAATAAACTTCGTGTCCGCACACACGCACACAAGCGCGCTTGTTAGCGGATATATGAAACCGAATGCTTGTCAAACTAAATGGATACGGCCTGTAGGGATGTGCGGGGGTTTCGATATATCGATATGTCTGTTGGCGACGAAACAAGGATCTCTTACTAGAGATAAAAGATCGCTTCTGTACACTTTTACTATTTATTTTTGTCCAGAGTATTATTAGGGTTCCGTACCCGAAGGGTGCCAAACGGGACCCTATTACTGAGACTTCGCTGTCTGTCCGTCCGTCCGTCCGTCTGTCTGTCACCAGGCTGTATCTCATGAACCGTGGTAGCTAGACAGTTGAAATTTTCACAGATGATGTATTTATGTTGCCGCTATAACTAAAAATACTAAAAATCAAAAGAAATTTAATATTAAGGGGGGCTCCCATATAAGAAACGTGATTTTTTTTGCTCATTTTTGCTCGATATTGATAATGGTAGCAGGTAGACGCTTAAAATGTTCCCAATATATTGAGTATATTATTTACTTAAAAAATAAATAATTAAATTAAATATGAATTAATATTTAGGGGGGGCTCCCATACAAAATGTTTTTTTTTTTTTTGCGGTTTTTTATAGATAATGGTACGGAACCCTTCGTGCGCGAGTCCGACTCGCACTTGGCCGGTTATTTTTGTGTTCAATAAAGAAATTATGAAATTTTTAAAGAATCTAACAGTCTTTCAACGATCTTTTAGAGCTTGAGTGGTGGGGGTGGGGCGCGCGGGCGCCACTTTAACGCAACTTAATGCAACGAGCCTGTCATCAACACCTTTAATTTCTCTTCATAATATATCTAGCCTGGTGGCCCCCAATTCTCGCGCTATCGAGATCATCTCCCCAGTCGAGATATCGGTTTTGATACCGCCAAAATCCGTCGAAAACGATCTCGATTTATATTTATTTCTCTCTCTAACACATGAGACTGTCACTTGTGTCAGTTTAGGGGCACCTAAGCACTACGCCCTCCCAAATCGGTGTCGTAACTTTAGGTCAGCCTAACGTCGTTAGTCGTGAACACGTGTTTTTGCTCTAGGCAACTCCTAAATATTTAGGCATCTGATTAAGGCGAGTCCTATTGGTTAGTGAAAACGGGTGATAGTGATGTAGGTCACGTCTATTTTCCCCAAATAAATAAAATCCACAATGAATTCTTATTTTTCACATACAAAAAAAAATATAGGTACTGTAGCTACTGCGAAAATCCAAAAGGCAATCAGATTCAGTGTAATAAGTGCAGTTCATAGGAAAGTTTTTAAGATACCCATAGCGCGTATTTAAATAGCTGTGATTTCTGCTAAAAATAAATGTTGAAATAGTTATAAATCGTAATCGTACAATTTGTTTTATTTTTACTTATTATATTTTATAGGATTTAATACTTATCGATTTGAGAATCGACTCGCGTCAATCCTTAGCGCCCAGGCAGAGCCGCGCGCAAGGTATGTTCGTATTATTATTAGCGTCCTAAGGACGCGTTCAAAGTGTTACGTAATATATATATATATGATATATATATTTATAATTATTCATTATTCATAGGTATTTTCAGCGTATTAATATCTTAGTCATTTCGGAAAATAAAAACCGGCCAAGTGCGACTCGGACTCGCGCACGAAGGATTCCGTACCTTTATCTATAAAAACGGCAAAAAAAACATGTCTGTTGTATGGGAGCCCCCTGTATTTTTTATTCTGTTCATTTTTTTGTATTTTCGTTATGGCGGCAACAGAAATACATCATTGTGAAAATTTCAACTGTCTAACTATCACATACTGCCTTGGTGACAGACCGACGGACAGCGGAATCTCAGTAATAGGGTCCCGTTTTACCCTTTTGGTATGGAACCCTAAAAAAGACTAAACCATTTTAAATTTAACAGCTCCAAAGCCACACATTTCATACATCTGCGTTGAAAATATTGCTTATAAAGTAGGTAAGTAAGGAAAAGACAAAAATAAAATAAAGGACTGAAAGAAGTTGATAAAATTTCTACAGGTTTCATCATTCATAATTTCTTTGTTGCATACATATAATTGTGAAAACAAAATATAAAACAGAGTACAAAGATGCGCTTGTGTCATCCAGCAAACAAAGGACCAATTATATAGTTTGATAGCTGAACAGGGGTAGGTATATCATCTACCGTATATGATTATTTAATAAAGTGTATATTCTAAATTCTAATGTATATTTGTGTTGTGTGTTTTGTGTAAAATAATAATAGTTGTGTAATTTTCTAATTTCTTTATTGTACTCACATGACATACAGATAGCTATGTATATATATATTATATTTGTGTGTTACTGTATAATTTAAAACTTGAATAGGTACCGGTGTACTTCAAGGAGTAAACGGCATACTTTTTTGACGACAAAAATATCTTAATCAGCGATCGAATAATGTCTCTTTGACTATGATTTTAAGGCTCTAATTCACACACCCGTCTCCTAAGGAAATGCTAAACCTACGATTTAACCTGCCACTCTGTCCGCCCCCTTACAATGTCGTATACATATGTAGCTGTGTTTGTATAGCACATTCAAGGACTGTACGAAGCTGAAAATTTAATACTCTCAAGTCAAAGCACTTTCTGGCCATAGGGTATTTTGCTACTTACATATTTTTGTAACTTCATGATTTAGGTTTACCTATAAAGTATTACCTTTTTAATGAGAAATTCCTTTGTGAAACATGAAGTATCTGATTCGTATAACAATACTGGCAGTTTCAATTATATTTTTACTAGCATTTCGATCAATTTATAATTTAGTTGTCTATTTTGAGACACATCCGAAAAACAGTCAATTAGATATGCCTATTAGACATTATATGTATATATAGTACCTAATATTAATTTCACCTATATTTTTTTTCTTACAGAGTAACTTATTTATTTGGTTATTTAATTAAGTCATAGTTTCATGGATGTATTTTTTAAATTTAATTTCTTGTGATTCAAATATTTATTTGATTTTTCTTACAATAATTTACAAACTATATATAATTACATAAATGATGATTATAGAACCACTTATTTGTTGAAAGTCTTCCAAATTAGCGTATTATGTGATTTTCCCCTCATCTTCACGCAGAGCAGCTTATGGGGCTGTCTGCCGATCGATTTGAGTGACTTTTAGTTTAGTTTATACTCGTATTACTAACTCGTAGCACAAAGGTAAACAACGGACAACAAAACCTTTGATATTTGTTTTGACGTTCATATGAACACACAATTTTTGTACTGTTCATGGTGTATTTTTCGCCACGAGACAGTAATTCGAGTATAAAAAATATCATTATAGGGTATTTATAGCCAGTTATGAATACTATCATTAGGATTGTTACGTCCTAAACCTCGGACAAGGTTCTTAACAAAAATGCCTGTAATGGGATCAAAACGCGACCATGTTGAAATCGAGTTACTATAATTTAATTGGATTTCTCTTATTTTTTTGCTTAGTTTAGTTAAAGTGGTTCATATATAGATTGAATAATTTAATTATTCCTAAGAACTGATCAAGTATTGTACATGTATATGTATATAAAATTAATACATGTGTTTATCTTAACAATATGTTATCCACATTTTAACATTGTATGTCGTCACAATCTGCTATGATATAGACTTCAAAGAGTTTAGAAGTGGCGAACACATCAGACTTTATGTCTTGTTTCAAGATCTATAAGCTATGTTAAAGTATAAGCCACGAACCTTCTGTAATTTTATGTACAAATAATATTATTTACTTCGACGTCTTGAAATTATCCCTTAGTAACAAAAAAAAACTGTTGGTTATTTGTAGGAAGCTTAATATATAAATATGTACTTGTGCACGTCCAATTTTAATTTGTATATTTTATAATTAAAATATGCTTAACTGGTTCGCCGACAAATCTTATATAACAATAGTTCGCGATTGTTTGGTCGTTCGAGCGGTGTGCTTCTGAGAGAATTAGGGGGTAAAGAATTTTCTCTCAGCCCTAAGTTAAATCGATATTTAGTTATTAGAAGGCAAGAATAGAAACTATTTAAATCAATTGTTGTAAAGAATCCAACGAACTTGAATTTTATTATGATTTAAGATTTTATTTTTTTCAATCAGGCTTTATTCTGTGGTGCCTCCCAAATTAATATAGATTCTTCTCCAAGAACTTTTATGCTTATAACAATCCGCCATATAAAGAAATACCCATTGTTTTTTGATGTTGTGTATAGTAGTTATATATGTAGTACATATATTTAAATAATAATTATATGTATTGTACACATGGGTCTACTCCTGCTCAGCAATCCACCTGTCTCATCCCTATTTGGTTTGCTGGAAGAGATCTCTTATTAGAGATAAGCTCGCCTTTGTACACGTTTTCTATGTTTTTTACTGTCCTATGTAACTGTTTGTGTGCAATAAAGAAATTATAAAATATGAATTGTAATAATATATATATATTTATATATGTATATTGTATGGTAATAATATTGTCTGAAATATGCTAATAAGCCAACTCTAACAGCTTCTTATCACCGCGACAACGGTCGCCAAGCAAAACGCACACACTTACAATCAATGCGACTGTGTGCGTGCCCGTGTATATGACAACTACTCTATCATGCTACGTTAGTACGGATACTCTCACTCAAGTATTATTGATTCTTTGTCTTGGATGACATTATTTTTGTTTGATGTATGGAGTTTAAAATAAAGGATAGGTTGTTTTTTGAGTGACGAGGTATTCGATCTGAACAATTATCCCTTTAATTTTAGAAATATACATAGGTATTATTCAAATATAAGTATGAACATTACTCTACTAATCAATGCTTGCGATTTCGAAGGATAATAATTATACGATAATTATATATTTATCTTTACATTTTTGTTTTAAACTACTTACAATATTGTAACTAAAGTTACCTAAAGGTCTTTATCGTTGTTTTTTGTATTATTCGTATGTATCTGTAATGTTTTCACTGCATTTAAGATAAAGAAACTAATAATCATAATAAACCATCCAAATGAGTCGCGTATCTAGTAAATGGTTTACTTTGACGAACGAATATTTACCTAATTAATTACATTAATTAGGTAAATATTATTATTTGTTTGCATATAAATTCAATTCTTTCAATATTCCATACTACGCTATCACCCAAATTGAAGATATTCCGGTTTCATATGACTACCACGTCACACACACGCTCACCTACAAGCGAACACACGCACACACGCGCGCATCACGCCTGTGTGACGTCACGGACAAACGCACACCACCGTACACAGATGTATATGTAAACAAGTATAGATAGTATACACACCTATTTACGGACATGCAACGTTGGCATAGACACAATATTGACCTGCTGTGTAGAGCGACTGCTTGGATTAATACTTTAGAAGGTTACATGTAGGGTCAAAACCTCAAAATCAAGATGACAAAAAATATATATTTCAATTTTGGTTATCCTGTTATGTTAAAATATTTATTGTTTTGCGCCCCCAGATTATTTACTGCGGAAATATTAAAAGTAGATCTATCATTAAGAAAATAATATAGTATATGTTATGATAACTTCTGGTTAATTAAAAAAAAAAACATTAAGAAAAAATATGCATATTGTAATTTACAAGTTGTAAATGAATTAACTCAAAATGAGAAACTTCT
This sequence comes from Argyresthia albistria, assembly GCA_963457715.1. Lineage (NCBI taxonomy): Eukaryota > Metazoa > Arthropoda > Insecta > Lepidoptera > Argyresthiidae > Argyresthia > Argyresthia albistria. The sequence continues at coordinate 6,348,652 of OY735282.1, forward strand.
TTGTTAGGGACATCATTTAAACTGCAACTTTAATTTTGAAACTGATTTGATCAGAGCAACTTTATTTTTCACTTCTCCATACAAATCAGCTGACCCATTCAGGCCAAATTGTACCAGGAAGTGAAAAATAAACTTGCTCTGATCAAACTGGTTTCATAATGAAAGTTGCTTAGAATAATGTCCCTAACAAAGCAGGTTCTATTTTGCGTTAATTCATTTATACCTTGTATAGAATTTGAAGTAGTTTGAAGTACTTACTTATTGATAAATTAACTTTGACTTTTTTATTTTAAATTCAGATATTTTTTTAGCACGTGGGGTAGATATTAAATAAGTTAATAATTAGTATCCAAACTAAGTTGAGCAATCACCATCACATAAAAAGGTCAAGTATCAAGACCATTTGGTCGAGTTGCACTACGTTTTCCGATTTAGCACTAAAACTGGATAAGTCAACGATGAAGGTTTTTTGTTCATGTTCATAGTTGCATACTTTTATTATTGTTTATATGACTTGTTTATATTTTGATTTTAGTGTAACATCTTTTGCATTAGAGTCATACATAATAAAATAACAAATAAATATAAACTTTCAAATAATAACCAGAATAATAATTATAGGTTTACGGTTAGGTATTTTATTATTTATGTCGGTAGGTCCTTATAAGTTTTTGTTTAAGTATGTAAATTGCCTTAGTAGATTGAGCCAGCGCGGTGGAGTATGGCTCAATCTTACTCGGATCCGGGTAAAGGCCTGTGCCCTTCGGTGGGGACATTAATGGGCTACATATACTACTTTACTTAGTAGATTCACATATTGTATAATATTTTGTATAGGTACAACGTTGACAATATAACATACACAATAGTACATCTATCTATATATATATAAAAATGAATTGCTGTTCGTTGGTCTCACTAAAACTCGAGAACGGCTGAACGGATTTATCTTATCTTAGTCTTGAAATGTTCGTGGAGGTCTAGGGAAGGTTTAAAAGGCGAGAAAACATCGAATAGTTTCCGGGAAAACCCTAAAAACAGCCCTTTTCTATTTCCCATACAAACGTTTTCTAGAGTCAATTTGAACTTTATTTCTATTCAATAAAGTTCATATTAAATTGAGGCAGTAGGTACGAAGTCTGCCGGGTCAGCTAGTAACAGATATAAATAAAGCCACTTTACCTTTTAAAATTTTGAATCCGCGCAACGTTGCCGACACTAAAATATAGTCATGTGTTTGATATTATATTTATAAGTATACTTAGGACCTTGGCCTTGTCAATACGAAGCTAATGAAGGTACCTGTTGCTAAGCAGAGAACATCAAATAAATATTCTATTGCCCGGTTTCCTGGGCGCTGATTAAAGTTAACAGGTTGGTTAAATCAGCTTCAGCCAATCACGAACCGTTATTATTCAAAATGACGGAACTTGATTGGCCGAAACTGATTTAACCAACCTGTTAACTTTAATCAGCGCCCAGGAAACTGGGTGTTAGTCTCTATAATTTGCTAAAAATGTGCGTTTCATAGTTTAGCCGACTTAAAATAAGTATTGTGGTGGGTGACTCATAAAAAATATGTCATACATATCATACATTACCATACCACGGTGGCGGGCGGTGCAGCGAAATTAACTGGGGCGCTCTGTCATCGATAATATACTATTGAAGTCTGTGGGCGCTGTGCTCTGTGAGAAACGTCGTCGCTAGCGTCAACGCTACGCGAATGACATTTCATACTGGCCATTTTAGTCAGCTTGGTTTACATTTTAGACAACGGTTCAGTTAAGTTTGTATGCCATAGTATGATGACTGTATAAATCAAATATCGAAATGAAAAAATAATTTGCTTAAAAACCTTGTTAGATTTCCAGTATTCTAAATGAACGCATGTTATATTCTGAATTGCTACCTTATACGGATAAATTTATTTGAGTTAGTTTTGTTGTCATGTCAACAATCATTAAATTCCAATATCACGGTTATTATTCAAACCAATTGACAATCGATGCAAAACAGAAAAAAAAACACGTTAAAATCCTCGAAAATAGATAACACATTAGTGTGATACCATCTTTACAATTCAAAGATACAAATAAGTCTGAAGGAGACAAAAATAGCAGAAACCCTAAAGTGCGAGGGACTGGTTAGATAACGCGAGAGTGAGCGACATACACGGCTATCACTTGGTAGTGAAAGAGATGGGGATATAATTAAAACTTTTGTCGCGCTGGCTTTCGAAGGGAAACGCGAGTTTAAACAGGGAATACTTAGAGACTACTTTAAGTAAAAAAAATATATTAGAAAACCTAATTAAAAAATATGTTATCTCTATATTATATCTTTTGTATTATTTATTTATTTTATTTTATTGTTCAAATTAAATTGTCCAACATTACAGACTAATCCAATGTGCTGTACAAATTCTATAAATATTAACGATTATATCTTTTTCTTGGTAAATGTAGCTCATTAATGTCCCCACCGAGGGGCCTTTAAATAAATAAATAAAATAGCCTTTATTTCCGAACTAATTGAGCATTAACATAAAATTTCATTTTGTATTAATATTACTTAATCATTATTATTTTTATTTAAATTTGTATAGAACATGAGTTTTGTTGTTGCGTTATACTTATGTTTGTTTGAAGTGTCTCTTACTCTTGACATTGACAGAGGCCTCCTCTAACATGTCCTGGCCACACTACAAAATGTCTCTGATTTCAGAGTATCTTTTGACGTATGCCTTTTCTAATGCTTTCCACTGTTTTCTATCACGAGTAACTCTTCTCCAGGGCCCGAATTCTACTGTACACAAGCATACCACAAGCCTGGCACAAGCTTCAATACGACGCATTTGGTATTCTACTAAAACCGAAATCGCAATTCACAAGAGCCAGCCTGACGCCAGCCAGGCTTGTGGTATGCTTGTGTACAGTAGAATTCGGGCCCAGTTCGTTTTTGCTGGTCTATTCTGCCTAGTATATCGGTAAGTCTCGTTTTCTCTCTGAGGTCGATGTTTCTTATTTTCTCCTGGCGCTGTCCCTGCTATGCTCCTCTCCATTGCTCTTTGGCATATAGCAAGTTTTTCTCTCAGGAGTTTAGTGAGAGCCCATGTCTCACAACCATATGTTATGCATGGGAGGATGCATGTGTTGAAGGTTTTTCTTTTCAGTGCCATACCCAGATCTTTTGACTTCATTATTTCCTTTAGAGCCCAGAATTTTCTCCAACCCTTGGCAATCCTTGTATTTATCTCCTTTTCTATTTGGTTTTTCGGTGATGTGATTTGACCTAGATAGGTGTATTCTTCAACATATTCCAAGGTTTTGTTGTTTACTGTAATATTTATTTTAGTGGAGTTTGTTATGACCTTTGTCTTGTTAGAGTTCATTTTTAGGCCAGCTTTCTCACTTTCGTCGCTTAGATTCTGGATAATTTATTCTAGGGTTGCAGGGTCTTCTTCGAATAATACTAGGACGTCGGCAAATATTAAACCGCCTAGGTTTAATTTCTTTCCGTTGATTTTAAGGCCGTACGTAGTTGTCCCAAACAAGCTGGCGAAAAATGTTTTCGAGTACTGCAGAGAAAAGTATAGGTGATAGCGGGTCTCCTTGTCTCAATGCTGAATTCTTTCCCCAGTGTTTCTAGTTGGATTCTGGCCTGACTGTTGGAGTAGACATTCTTTATTGTTTTGGTGAATGTTGGTGGTATGCCTTGCTGTTCTAATGTTCTCCAGATGTAATCATGACATAAACTATCAAAAGCCTTAGCATATGTTATGAAGGCGACATCAATGGTCTTGTTGTATTCATTACACTTCTCCAGTATCTGTTTTACTATGTGGATGTGGTCGATAGTAGAAAAACCTGTTCTGTACCCTGCCTGCTCCACGGGTTGGTGCTCGTCTAGCAAATGGCTTACTCTTCCCAGTATAATTTTTGCGAAGACCTGAAATGTGTACAACATTTGACATTAAACTTATTGGTCTGTAGTTCTCTATATCTTCCTTCTCACCTTTCTTATGTATTAGTATAATGTGAGATTTAGCAAAGGAGGATGCAAACTCTATGGATTTAGCCCATTGCAGTGGAATGTTGCCAGTTTTTAGAATGTCGTTGAATATGTTTGTTAGAAGTGATTTTATTTTTTCAATTGTTCCCTGCATTAGTTCATTGGTGATTTATCAGGACCTGGGGATTTCTGTAACTTTTGGCTTCTAAGCGCTTTTTCGACCTCGCTTAGTATTATCTCAGGAAGAGTATCATCGGTTGTTTAATTGTTTGATTCGCTGTTGTAGTTTGGTTTTGATGTTTGTTTCTCATAGAGCTTACTGTAGAAGGTTGTCGCTAAGTCTTTGATGTTTTTCCTCTTTGAGGTGGTTGATTGGTTTCGTTTCAGCCTTGGGATCCATTGTTTGCCTGATTCACGTAATTCCTTAAGTGCTTTTCTGATGCCTCCGGTTTTCAAAATGTGGTGTTCAAGTGTTTTGAGTCTCTTTGATTTGCGGTCTTTTCTGATCCCTTCTCTAATTTGCTTACTTACTTTTGTTATCGGTTTGAGATTTGCTCTTTTTGATTGGCTAGTCATATATTCTTTCCTTTTGTTTATAAGCTATATAGTTGTATCACTCAGTTGGTATTTGGGGTTACTTGCTTTCCTGTTGTTCATGCAGTAATGAGTGAGTTGTTTTTCTAGCGTGTCATATTTTTGTGTCACATCTAGGGTATTATTTGCTACAATTTTTCCTGTTTCCTGGAAGTTTATTTTGTCCGGTAGAACAGTTTTTAGCTGTTGTTGATTGGTGAGACTACGGTCTTTTATGTGTTTGCGAGCTGTTTTTATTGGAGTTTTGTTTATAAAGCACCGTACAATTCGATGGTTTATATTAAAGTTCAGGTTTGTTACAACACCTGTATCAGTAAATGCGTTTGGTTTGTTGCTGTTATTATATAGTCGATCTCGTTTCTGTAAGAACCATCTGGGGATATCAATGTCCATTTGTTTTTTATGTGTTTTTAAGAGTTAAGTAACGTTAGGTTGTGCTCCATCAGGAACTCGACTAGTCCTTGGCCACTACTGCTTCTCTTGCCGTGTCCGTATTCTCCAAGCACGTATTCTACATTGCTGCTTCTCTTGCCGTGTCCGTATTACCCAAGCACGTATTCTACATTGCTGCTTCTCTTGCCGTGTCCGTATTCCCCAAGCACGTATTCTACATTGCTGTTTCTCTTGCCGTGTCCGTATTCCCCAAGCACGTATTCTTCATTGATTTGTTTTTCCCCTACTTGAGTGTGAGTGTCTATACTTAATATATATTATGAAGCCCATTAATATCCCCACGGAGGGGCACGGGCTACCTAAACATAATATGAATCCGTTACCATTAATATTAAGTACAGGTGGCCCGTGCCTCTTAAAAAATAATAATGTTATGTCATGTAAGAAAACTTAATAGTAATTTTATTTTCAGGTTCCAATGTTAAATTCCTTCTGACTGATGTCGCCACAAGTCTACCCATATGCACCAGTTCAGTGTTCAGGTGAGTCAGCTTATTCATTCACTATCCTAATAGCTGGGCGATGGGTTTGCTTGCCCCCTGTGAAATTGGGTTCAACATTGGGTTTTGAACTGGCCAAACCTGCCGCTGCCACTATGTATGGGATAAGGTGCGATAACGTTTTTTTACCAAAATAAAAAAATATGGGAATAACAACACAGCTCCATTGCACTTTGCGTTCTCGTTTTTACCAACTCGTACATATTTCAATGAATTCCCGTTTAGACCTTTTTTTACCGAGTTTGTTGAAGAAATACTCGTGCTTTGTCGATTGATTAATTGATGAAAATAGTTACATTTTTAATTGCTAGACTTTTAACTATTGTCATGTCGCGAAGACTTACTAGAACTTTATTACAAGTACATATCTGCAATAAATATATACGAAAATATATATCTTTAAAATATATAAATATGTTCTACAATTAATATCGTTCTTTTTACCTTACATTATTGATTGCAAAAGTTGCATTTTATTGTCCGAACATTCATATAATTTTGTTAACTAGTGGTATGTTAGTTATAGTATGTGAGAAACTCAGAAAAATAAGATAAGATATCAGCATTCGTGACATGTCTATGAGTCATGTAATAAATATATAAAATAAACTATTTTTATACAAAACAAACGGTCCGTATCAAACAGCATGTTTACACAATAGCTGTTAGAATTCGTACAAAAAATTATCAGCACTTAAACATTACTGGCCGAATGCACTGACGGCTTCTCAATTAAAGTAAAGTTTAAATGTCAAATTGGCTGAACGTGGGCGCCACTGCACATCTACGGAACCGAATGCGACATGACGTAACGCAATTATATATATTTAAACCTATATAATATATGTATATTGTGTCAGTACAAGTACAAAACCTTTGACATGTAATATTTACTGGGCATTGTTTACCTTTTTGCTAAGAGATTAGTGATTAAGTAAAAGTGTAAAAATATATATTAGTAACAATAATTCCGTCCCCGTGTGTCGCCGCCCTTGCACATTCATTTGGTCGGAGCGAATGGTACGCGGGTCAGCGGGCTCACACTACGCGGAAACTATTATTAGATTTCACAATATTCCGCTTTTTGTATTGCTGAAATAAAACGTTGTGGCTGTCATTCATTTTTAGATTAGCTTTGTGGCCGTCTGTGTTTCTAATGAATAAATTTAGATTGATAGTTTCTAAAACTGAACTCTAACTAAACACAATTCATACTATGTATCATGTCGATGTTTCTCAAAATTCGAACATAATTTATGTATAGCTCGCGCGCGACCAAAATGCTTAGGTTTATAGGGTTTAGTACCCGAAGGGTGCCAAACGGGACCCTATTACTAAGCCTCCGCTGTCCGTCTGTCCGTCCGTCCGTCAGAGGGCCCTCCAGCACGAACCGTAATAGCTAGAAAGTTGAAATTTGCACAGAATGTGTATATCTGTTGCCGCTCCACCATCAAATACAGGAATACAGGAAATATTAAAAAAAAGAGGTGTCTTCATACGAGACACGTACTTTTTTGTACTTTTGGTACAATGATGGTGCGGAACCCTCCGTGTGAGAGTCCGACTTGCACTTGGTTGATTTATTTATATTACGTTGCTCGTATCAAAAGTTAGTAAGTGACACAATTAATTTCCAATTTAATTTATTGGTGTTTTTCATCATTCGTACTATGGTAAATAAAACTATAAATAAACAGTAATAAATACAAACTTATCTAAAAGCAAATATATTCGATGTAAAATATTGAAAGATAAGAAACTTCCCGCCGTGTGGCGCCGCCGCGTGTCGTATCCATTTGGTTGAAATTGCTCTTAAAGGCGCGTTCATACTGCGCTACTTTAGCGATTATTTATGGATATTGTTTTAGTTTCCTTACACTTTACTTTTTTGGATCCTTAGCTCTGGCTACCTCTTGTTGGGATTACTGTCGTGAATATATACCTATGCAAAAATCTTATTTTTTTTTAAATATTGTAGGGTAAATTGACAACCTATTAGGTAATAGTAGTATGTAATATCCTACTAAAGATTCAACAGATAAATCATAAATATCGTATATTTCGATGAATCTGTCACATGGAGCTTATCGGGGGTTATAATTAAACTGACCACGATATTTCTGAAATGCATTCAATAAGATATTTGTTGATATTTAAATTGATCTGATGATGATTTAAATATAATTTATTCGAATACTATTATGTTACATCGTTCTACAGCTACACTATACATATTTATGCATATTATATGAATAGTTCCCATACCATCTGGTATTTGTTTACATGTATGACGGACGAGGCTTGTAGGTACATAGCTACAATGACTAAATAGTATAATACATATTAGTTATAGTTTATAAGAAATAAACAACTTTTACTTTTTTTACTATTACTATATTTACTTCGTATTTTCTTTATTATATAAAAAAAACATTCTTATTTTACAAAGGTGAGCTTATGTCTAACATCTAACAAGTTACGTGTTATTGAAATGGAGCAAACCCATCGCCCCATTGGTACATCTGTAATAGCAACACGCTAACTACGTCTGTCCGGTCAATGGCCTCAGTTTTCGGCGGAGATATACAATTTTAGAGTCGTTTTCACCCAATAATAATTTATATATTTCTGAAGTATATATTTTAGCGATTCAGGCTTAATATAAGTAAATTAATCTAACTTTGTACATAATATTATTCAAAAATCTTGATTCATGAATATTCGTGATGTATGTATGTATGTCTAATAAAATAAATGAATGTCTATTGTTTGGATATCTGCAGTTCTAACCTATTTGTCCTGCCATGTTGTTAATTTTAAGGTTAGTTAAATAATATTTAGTAATTTACACAAGAATTGACGCCGCTATCAACGAAATTATAATGGCAGTGGGTGGACGATACCAGCTCCATACTCGACGAATATTGATTATCTTGTTACTTAGCTCCGGCGGGGAAGAGAGGGCAACACTATAATAAACAAAATGTAACAAACATAGCCTCACAACTTTTTTAGGGTACCCGAAGGGTGCCAAACGGGCCTCCGAGACCACCTGTCTGTCTGTCTGTCTGTCTGCCCTGTTCGCTGCATCTCATGAACCGTATGTAAACCGTGAGTAACCGTGATCAAGTAGTACCTAGTAATCCGTAGTAGGTAAAGAGTTGAAATTTTCACATAATGTAATTTTTTGTAGCCGCTACAGCAGTCAATATTGGAATGAACACACTTTACAAGACTAATGAGAGTTTTTTTTTTCGTTCAATGGTACGGAACCGTTCGCGTGCGACTCAACCTTGCCCTTGACCGATTTTTTCCCATACGGAATGACACAGGCACAAATGCGCCCACTTTTTGCCACATACTGTATGATATACATAGATCGATATTTCTTTTAACACCCACGACGGTAGCGTAAGGACAAAAGAGTCCTTGGGAAAAAAATGACATTAAAATTATTTTGACAGTGGGTACCAAGACGTCAATGAATGTCTAATTTTTGACGTTGGTACCCACTGTCAAACTAATTTTTTAATGTATTTTTTTTTATAATTTTGGAGAATGACAATGGCTCGAGTTAACCGGTTAAATGCATTTTTGTATTCAGGTTTCCTTGTGATAAGAATACGATTTTAATGTGCTCTAGATAATAAAATAACACATATTCCGTCCGAGATACCTAGACTGGTGCAGGCCCAGATTCATATTATAAATAGTAATGGCCTATTTCAGGAAGTACCGACCGATAAGGGTAAGCTCTATTTGACATATTCATCTGTCATTCACCTTAGGGCTTATCTGGACTTCATAAAACAGGCTTTCATTGCATAAAAAATGTGAGGAACAATTTAGTTTAAAGTTTTTTGTATACATATGTGTATATTTATATTCTGATAATTTATATATGTAACATTACCATACGTTAAGATCCCATGATCGCTTGTCCAAACAAATATAGGTACATATACATAAATACACATACATAATGATACTATACAGTAATTTATACTCTGTATAGTAGGCAATAAAGATGAGTTTAGTTTAAGATAAATCCTTGGCTTATTTGAAAACCGAACACGTTCTTTGTCTGTGTGAGTAGGCCCGTTTCACACTAGGTGCTTTTCTTTATTTATATTAAAATCCATAATGATGACAAATTCATAGTGAACTTTTATATTTTGGTTGATTGTAAAATTTAGAATTCTGTTTGTTTTTCATTCATTTATATTATTAAAGTTTTTGTTAGGTACTTATACTTAGTGAAGAAACATGTGTTATTCGTCTGTCTTGTGTTTATATTTTTGTTAAATAAGTGGACTGACAATCGATAAAATGCTATATTTATTTAATCAAGTTTAAAAACAAAAGCTTACGATATTTTTTACTTTTTCATAAAATCTTTGAAACTAACATTCCACATCATTGTATGCAGTTTACATTTAATACTCTTTGGTTTCGTGTTAAAATTTGCATTTGATATGGTATGTAACAATAAAAAATTGGAATCAACAAATCTACCACGGTATGGCGTGCTTGCTAAAATTTGACCCTCCTAGTATTTATAGACCCGCCATTTTTTTTTGGGGTTCCGTAATCAGTACCCAAAAGTCATGAACCGATAGACGAAGTGGCAAGTTGCTAGATCATCGCTTGATAGAAAAAAAAATGGATTCTTTAATACTTTGCTTTCATATTGTGTGTCGTATACGAATTATATTGTATTGTAGTACACTCACACAAACAACATGAATCATACTGATTATATCGAATAATTAATAACACGTGAATAACACAACACAAGACTGCTACATAGATCTAATTAACCCTTGCCGTAATATATATTTATGTAGAAAACTATTTCATATTATAAAAAAATATATATATGCAAGTTCCGCTGAAAGGGTTCAAAATATGCATATGCATATAATCCGGTCTCTACTTATCAGATTTTAAATATATTTTTAATGCAAAATGCTATAAGAATGTTGTTCAGATAGCCTGTCCCTAATTCCGTTGATACGTCCTATTTTTCTATATAAATAAATGAAGGTGATTTACACAACTTAACGATATAATTAAACGTAATAATAGTAAATAATGAGAAGTTAAAATGTCAAATGGCTTCGTCACCAACGTGGCATTATTTTGTTTTCACTCTTCGTTTATAATACTCTGTGCCAATCATTATATTTACCTACGTAAAAAATATTATATACGTCGCTTTGGTTGCTATAGAAGATCTCAGAATATTCGGCCGACGAATTTGTTACAATGGGTGGGGGCGCTGTAATCGGATGTATTTTGAAATTTTTCTGTTGTAATGTTTTTAGGATATAATTTATAATCGTTTATTAATTTCTTATATTTTCATATACATTTCTGATACATACATATTTTTGTCGATTATGTTTTATTTAAACGAATGTAAGTGTTTTCGTTTATATTTAATGTTTAATAATATTTATAGATTTGTCCTATAAATTACGAAAGCGGAATGTTTTAATTTATTTGAAGTGAGAATGTGAAAGGGAGCCAACAACTATTAAATTTACATTTACAGGTTAAATTATTATTACAGATATCACTTTAATTAAATATTTATCAAAATATTATCAGTACTAATCAGAATAACATTGGTAGATTAAAAAGTGTACACACAATAATACTTCATTATTGTGATACTTATTTACAATTTACTTATCTTCAAATTACACCCATTTACTTTATTTATATTAACGTCAGTTGATCAACCTAACGTTAATTTTAATCTTAGTACTCAAATCAACCAGCTTCCTCAAACTACCACCGAAAAAATCTAAAGGTCCGTTCACACAACGCGTGTGAGCGGGTAAGAAATACTTAGCCAACAGATACGGGCGAGCCGCGTACCGAGAAGGCCGTGTTTCGTCTCAGTGTGCACACCCCGTTAGCGCGAGTTTTGACTTATTTTTGTCAAGCGCCATATTGTTTGATTATCCGATAATTTGGTAATTTTTATTTGTCGATATTATTTTATTACAGTTGTGACGTGGCGGGTTGAGTCTGCTGACTTAACAATAACTTTGTGTACCGCGGTGACATTTTGTGATAAGTGTGTATGCCAATGTGTGCGTGAGAAGCACTTGTGTAATTATTATTATTTCGGATCCTTTACCGCCGATCGAATAATTTGTCTCAATTGATTCGATGTCGCAACGTATTCGAGTACTAAATCGGGTTTAAAAAAAAATATCTTTGGCGAAAACGGACAATGGATGAAGTGATTTAAAAAAACGCTTGTGCTAAATATATTCCGCTGAATTAGCGCGGGGAGTACTCTCGCAGTGTTTGTGCTATATTTAATGCGTCTTACGCTACAAGCTAATTTCGAAATGCACTTCTGTTTATAATAAAAACAAAGTACAATGTTCGGTCTGTGGAGAAATGCGAGCGTTACGTTTCTGTGATTACGTCAATGTCGCCTTTGTCCCCCCGGATTACGTAAAATTATGGAAAAATCTTCTTACAAGGTTGGTCTGTCTTTTATTACTTATTTATTAGACTGTAAGTGGTGTGTGCTTTTACTACTTAAAAATATATATATATCACATTTTATTTAATTGACTCAAAACACTATATATTAATAGTAAGATTATGTGTATCCTATGATGATCACAATTGCTGTAGATCTACTTTATTTGGGTGACGTCATCCATTGTCTCGATGCGATACGGCGAGGTCACGTAGGATGTTCTTTTTTCCTAATCTGTTTTTTTATTACAATTAAAACTGTACGATCTTGAACGACCGAAAAGGTCGCACATTTATTCGTCAATCTTTCGTAATTTATCTCTATGGTTACCTATATTTAAATGAAATACTAGTTTATTAAATTTGGTAATAATCACTTCTTGTTGCAGAGAATACAAATCAACATGTAATGTTTCTTTGAAGTTAATAAATTAATAATAATATTACTAGCGGTTGGCAACCCTGCCGCCCTCAAACACAATATCAGCAGAAGTTAGAGATGTGGCTCAAGTTTTTATCTACCGATAACGATATTTTGCTGGATTTATTTTATTGATTATTTGCTGATGATGATAACTTGATAACATTTATCTCGATTTCTTATTAAATATATGATTGCACATTTAGTGTAAAGGTCAAACCAAGTAGATTACGATAGGTTATTGACATCGCGTTGCTACCGTCCAATGGAAAGTAACCAAATATGATATGTTTCTTTATTAAAATAATTGTTTTCTGTAAGTTAAAATATATCATAAGTATAAGAATAGAAATTAATTTTACTACGCACAACTTGACTAGGTACATGTATTTGAGATATTTTATCGTAATTATACCTAGTACAATTTAAATACCAATCTCTATTTTTTTGTATGCAATGCAACTATGTTAATTGTCGTATTTAAAAACGAGTATTACAGAGTATTAAATTTTCTAATCTTAACTTGGTTTGCTGTGAGTTGCTTGGTTTAATAAAATTGTGTAATTATGAAGACTGTGAAATTTTAAAAGTATCGATAAGCTATTTATTAAAACATCGACGGTGGTGGGTGTCGTCACTATCACACTGCGTCGTCGAGGCCGCCGCTCGTCGGCATTAAGAGCCGTTTTATTTTTCCATTTTTGTCATTTTTTGTTACGAATGTGTAAACCGAGAGTTACTGTATTGACGTGTGTATCCCACGCAAGATTTCCTAGTGTAGTGCTGGTGTCTATAAAATGTACATTGAGACGTTCGTTACTCCACGGCTGCGGCGATGGGCTAGCCCCCTTTCACGCAAAATGGAGTAATTCATTGAATCACTGGCTAAAAGTGGGCACGGTGGCGCCTCTGTCGCCCCGTATGGGAAACGGCGTGACTTTGAAAAAGATGATATTTGCATAACAAAGGATCAAGACTTTTTAGATTCATGAAGCAGCATGTTTTAATCTATTTATTTTTACCAAAATAGTCGAGGCTTTCCAGTTTATACCATGCCGGCCGTTACGTAATTATAAAAGGTCCGTTGAAAAATAAATTAGCTAACAAATGATTAAAATTATTTACAAATAAAATGCAGACCTACTTAAAACATTATATGCAATAAGTTTTTCTTAAATTCTTTCACTTGCCCATTTTGCGATATAAGATATAGCAGTATAACTTAAATATGCTTAATTCATTCAATATTAAATTTTAATGTATAACAATAGATTACAGACTTAAAAATGTAAATTACATGTCCAAATACGAGCTTATCTCGAAATATTTATTTCAATTGTTAGAAAACGTACTCTTGGTATAATTATTTGTTTTCGTAATCGGTAGATTACTAATTTAATTAATTTCCGTAATTACCTGCATTAACTACCTATCTAATTAAATATTTATTAGCTAGTTACATAAATACCCATTGAATTTCAAATTTGTTATGTGTACACATCTTTATTATATACATATATATATTATAGTCCAGATCAAGGCTTTAAAACTCGAATCGATGACATGAACAATAAATGACTACGTTTATCGTATTGGCACTTTTTGTGTGTGAGTTATTTCGCATATGAGAGTTTGTCACATTTGTATATTAATAAGTTCTCCGTATGAAACTTTTGTGTCCTAATCACGAAATCCTCAAATATCAAAACTCGCCACTCCAAGTACATTCAAACATTGCTCTAAGAAAATCGATCGAGACCCTCGACGACCGAGTATGAACTCTATGGCATTCGCGATAAGGTACGAAATGCCTTATTGCTTCGATATTCTAATATGTAGAAACTTACCTGCCCTTGTGAGGTAGCTATCGACTCTCGAACAAATGTCAATTGATGATTATTATAACTTTTATAAAAAAAAACGGTCAAGTGCGAGCAGGACTCGCGCACCAAGGGTTCCGATTTTGTTTTTCACGTAAAAAACTAAAGTATGATGTCATCCATGTAAACCAAATTGAATGTTTTTTTAGAAAGATAGTTTTCAGATTTTTCCCTTTACTTGTGCTATAAGACCTTGCTTTGTGCCAAATTTCATGATTATAGTCCTGCGGGAAGTACCCTATAGGTTTTGGGTCCATTGCGAATACTATGAAAATCTAATAATTTTACAGCATAAACGGTCGTAGCGTTCGATTGCGTTGACGTAGAAGGTTGATTTTTTCACAGGGATATGCGACCATAGACCTAAACAATTGATATCAGCTTGATACGTCCACGCGTTCTTGATATAAATAGTCTTGACACACAGACGGACGGACAACAAAGTGAATTGAATAGTGATCCTATAAGGGTTCCTTTTTTTCCTTTAAGTATCAGAACCCTAAAAACAATGTATTAATATTGATGCCCCGATCGTAAATCGAATAAGATTAATATGTAATTTTACATTAATTAATTTATCTGTTGAATAGGGCTTATCGGATTTATTGAAATAGGCCCTTAAAGTAAGATTGATAGTATTGTTATTTAAATTTAGCCCATAGGTATCATAGCATGCAAAATTTTTATTGATCCCAGTAATTACTTAAATATATTATAAACCATTTAATAATTTGTTGATTCCATAACATTCCGTTTATTAAGTAGTTATATCAAGGTTTTTTTATAACATTATTATTTCAACACTTGTGTTTTAATTTGAAAATTCATTCATTCATTTCAAAGTTCTTTATTGTCAGAAATAAATTATTGAAACAAGTACACTAGTCTTTAAATACTTAGCGACAATACAACTAAAGGTAGGTTCGCTTAACAGGCTGACAGCGCCTTTTAAAGCTTAGGGCTATGGAAAATCTAGTTAAATCGTGATTACGGAAATTTGAAAATTGCTGACTGCTAATCCTTAATACCCTAGGAGGAACCTAGTTGATACCATATAAACATAAACATTTACATACAGGCACATGCATTGCTTCTGGCCCCACACTAGGATACCCTGTGTCGTGGGAACTTGAAACAGCGACATCACAAACATGTAAACATCCAAAGACCCAGGTGATGGAATACCAAAATCTACAAAACATAGATACAAAGTCAATTTACCTACGGGTTTAGACCTGGAAACGATAGTACCCATCATTATGACTACCATTAGTACCCTACACACACAAATCTATGGTTGTCAGTGTTTTTTAGGGATCTGTATCGAAATTGTGCAATGGTCTATTTACTGTAGATTTAAAAATACAGGTAAATTTAAATGATCAAGTGCGAGTAGGACTTGCGCAAAGGTTCCGATCACATTTGGAGATAGTTACCTCGTATCTGGTGTAATTAGGTTTCTCTCTAAATAAAAAATAAAAGTAAATGTATTGTAAATATAAACCAAGTAAACCAATTAAAATTATTTTGCAGAAAGACAGTTTACAGCTTTCAGTGTTCCCTATACTTGTGCAATTAGTTTACTAATTTAATATTATTATTTAATGTTGTTTTTATAAAGTGTGATGAGCAGAAATAAAAACAAATAAATGAATTAGTTTAATAAAATAACAAAAGTTTTTAAACTCTCAACTAATCTTAATATTATCTATTGTAAACCGATTGTTTCTATTAAATAATATAAATTATTGTTTCAAAGAAATTTCGTTAGTTTTACCAATAGCACAGATTAATAAAGAGTTACGATTATGAATGCCAATAGCTAGGGCGATGAAAAACATCGTGAGGAAACCTTCATTATTCCAAAGTTGCGGTGACGGGCTAGATTCGTGTGGCCGAATGTGGGCACAATTGTGCCTCTGCCACCCCGTATGGGAAAAGGCGTGACGCTATTATAATAATAATAATTATTATTGTCACTCTACGTCCCGATAATGTATAATTAATATTATTTCAAAGTAGTTTCG
The DNA here is from genome assembly GCA_963457715.1 of Argyresthia albistria. Classification (NCBI taxonomy): domain Eukaryota; kingdom Metazoa; phylum Arthropoda; class Insecta; order Lepidoptera; family Argyresthiidae; genus Argyresthia; species Argyresthia albistria. The sequence goes on from OY735282.1 coordinate 6,365,048, forward strand.
TTAGTTTTACCAATTATTTATTATTGCTACGGAACCCTCACAATGTAGAAGCCTTATCTGCGCCGCCCATTCTTCTTGTGTGCACGACACAGTCTTGATACTTTCGAAATCGTTAATATTGAAAGAGATAAGATAAGAAAATAGACTCGATTAGACAAATAATGATAGGAAATGCTTTATTTTGCTGATTAGCGTGTTAATGACATTAGAATACATAGATACATATTTAATAAATTGTAATAACATTCTAAAAGTGGGCACAGTTGTGCCTCTGCCACCCCGTATGGGAAAAGGCGTGACGTTATGTTGTATAAAACTTGGCAACAATATTTAGTGTTCTAATCTAAGATAAAAATATCCTCTATGTATTGACACTTCTGTATATATCATAGTTTTAAATACCAATATTATTTGAAGTAGAAAAGTAATAAATCCACGAATGTCGTAATTTTAACGACCCTTGATTGAATGCTTTAGCAGCACAAATTATATGCAGAAAAAGGTAAAGTATCAAAACGTCGCGGGCGCTTTAAATACAAGAAACGCTGGAAAACGTAATTTCATGGCTTTGTTCTGTACTTTGACCGCCACGTATTGATACTTTCCACACATTTATTTATATTTAGTAAACAGATGTTTTTTTATAAATGAGATCCGGTTTATTTAAAATACTGTAAGCGTTATCTTGTATTACTCTTACAGCCACTAGTAGAAGTCCATATAAACATCTATGGAATGCCACTCGGAGTCGTATGCGAGAGCAGCGTTAACTTGCGTCCTAGCAAGTGGCACTTACGCTTAGGTTAGTTAGACAAACGTTAGTAATTGGCCCCACACTAAGCAAGTATTAGGATTGTTTACCCCTAACCCGAAATAGCAGCTCACGGATTACAGCTAGGGTTGCCAACCGTTTTTTTAAATTAATTAAATTTATAAGCGTCACGCCTTTTCCCATACGGGTGGCAGAGGCACAGTTGTGCCCAGGTTCAACTAATACTCTATTTTGCGTGACAGGCAGCTAGCCTATCGGCCGCATTTATGGGCAAAATTTATCTTTGATTGTTTTTCAATATATATGTGTATTTTCCTTGTATAAGTTAAGATTTTATGTCTAATAAAGAATATGAATATGGCTGTCACTTATACTTCTACTTTATTGCACAAAAACAGAATACAGACACTTGTCTCTAATAAGAGATCTCACTTCATAGAGCAAGTGTACTATTTAATTGTAGGTAAGTACCTAATTATTATTGATAACTAGCTGACCCGGCAGACTTCGTACTGCCTCAATTTAATATGAACTTTATTGAATAGCAATAAAGTTCAAATTGACTCTAGAAAACGTTTGTATGGGAAATAGAAAAGGGCTGTTTTTAGGGTTTTCCCGGAAATCATTCGATTTTTTCTCGCCTTTTAAACCTTCCCTAGACCTTCACGAACATTTCAAGACTAAGATAAGATAAATCCGTTCAGCCGTTCTCGAGTTTTAGTGAGACTAACGAACAGCAATTCATTTTTATATATATAGATAGATATGTTTTCAACAGCCCTGCCTAGAGTATGCCAATAAGTGTGTGAATCGTATGACCTAGGGGAGATTATTAATATCCAAATAAAAAGACATTATCTTTATTTGATATTTCATATACCTGTGATATATATCAAATTCCTCAGATAAACGTCTACAACAACAGATATACATTATCTGATCTGAGCATTGAAAAAGGCATTTATAATTATTTATTTTGGCTAGTATTTAACTGCAAATCAAAAAATTCACGTTCTGTATAAAAATAATTCCCAATCTTAAGCAAAAATACTTATTTCACAGCAAAATAATCATATTTTTACATGTTATATTAGTAACAATTTTATTTCGCATCGCAGTAGTAAGCATCGCTATTTATTTAAAACTAAAGCTTTTTTATGAATGCATATCTAATACTAATAATTAACCACCTCACAGCAAATCTATAACATTTTTTTTTCAATAAAGCAGCTATTTAAATTATATATTTCACATAAAATGATAGTTTTCAGTCAGAAAGTGCCTAACCTATATAGCAACCAATTTGGTTTTGTGAAACTACATGGGGTTGCCTCGCTCCGCTCCGCTTCGCTCGGCTCCGGGTGGTGCATAAAGTTGTGACCTAACACATCCTATCTTTACTATAAGCACAGAAAGTGACCAAAAGCAACCAAGTCGGTTTTGTGGAAAAACAAGAAGATGGGTGATACTTAAAGTTATGAGTGTGAGTGTTATGCGTCGACGCCCTGGTTAATTTTCCGTGCAATCGGTATATTTGCTGTGCAATCAGTATATTTGCTGTGCAATCAGTATATTTGCTGTGCAATCGGTATATTTGCTGTGCAATCAGTATATTTGCTGTGCAATCGGTATATTTGCTGTGCAATCGGTATATTTGCTGTGCAATCGGTATATTTGCTGTGCAATCAGTATATTTGCTGTGCAATCGGTATATTTGCTGTGCAATCGGTATATTTGCTGTGCAATCAGTATATTTGCTGTGCAACCAGTAAGTATATTTAATATCTTAAACATATTTCTGTCGAGCACAAGAGGAAAAAATGTACCAGAGAGATGATGTATATTTTGGAATTATTTTTAGCACTAGTTTTGTTCAACGAATGGTTTATTTGCAGTGAAATAATTACTTTAATGTAAAAAATATTTAATTGATGTAAATAACTTGATGGGTGATGATAAGTTATTTGCTGTGCAACTAAAAATATCCCATTTGGCTTTAATTCAACGCAAACCATAACATCAAAGTAAAACACATCTAAATTTAGAAGGCGGTTAAATCTATTGCATTAGCGTCAGTGCGGCCCTTTAGCGAAAAAAGTTGGCGAAACGTCTTCCGTCTCGCTCGCACGTATGGAGGCGTCTCTTTCGCGCCGGGGGCTGTTTCAATTTTATACTTATTGATTCAGAGGCCGTGCGATTGACGGTAGCGTTGGCAGAATAAGTTGGTAATGAGTTTTGATTTTATTTTGTTCGCGACTTGAATAACTAGTGAGTTACAAAAACATCTAAATCTGACGCCTCTATGGCGCAGCGGTTGCGCATCTGCCTAAAATGCGAGAGGTCCCGGCTTCGAATCCCGGCTGGGGACAAAACAAAACAGGTTTTGGATGTTTACATGTTTGTGATGTCGCTGTTTCTGGTTCCCACGACACACAGGGCACCCTAGTGTGGGGCCAGAAGCAATGTATGTGCCTGTATGTAAATGTTTATGTACGCAAAGAGTGACTGGCTGAAAGTGAGTACAATGTGCCTCTGCCACCCCGTATGGGAAAAAGTCGTGAGGCTTTGTTGTGTTGTATTATCTAAAGTTTTCGAAGGGTCTTGTGGCATTTCACAATTTGTATTAATATTTTTTTCCATTTTACGTTGTAAACTGCTGTGAAACAACTAATAAATATATAAATAAATAATAAAATACCAAATATGTAAACCATGATACGTAAATTAAGTTTCTTAATTTTATATTCATGCGTAAAATGTTGTTAGTGGATATAATATTACTTTATATTTGTTATTTATTATTGTTTCACATATATTTTTTAAATACAAAAAATATATAAATATCTATAAGTAATAAATAATTATCTTCATATATTTTCAAAATCCCCAAAAACATACAAATACCCCTTTTATTAATAAAAGCTAATCCGAGCGATGTAACGGGACAGAGCTAGATTAATAAGGGGATAGTAACAATTATAAACATTATCCATCGAGAAGTTTAAAATGATATAACTATTTTCTTACACTTCGTATTTCGTTGCTGTCGGTACTCTTGTTAAAATGGCCACATCCGGCGTGTGGATTGTTCCTGACTTGTGCTTCATCGTCGCGTTTTAAAAACACTGCATTATGTTATACAATACTGTACAACACGTTACTGTACTTACTCATAGTACGGTGCAGTCATATCATAAGTTACATGGATATGCAGTTTAATAAACGGTCAAGTGCGAGTTGGACTCTCCAACGAAGGGTTCCGCACCACCGTTATCGCGGCGGGAATATTCAGTTCAATTCTTTATTGCACACAATAATTTAAACAGTTACATTAAAAGAAAACACATGTACAAAGGCGAGCTTATCTCTAAAAAGAGATATCTTCCAGCAAGCCAGCCATGGGACCATATTCGGGACGGGGCGGGCGGGGGACACACTTATTTTTTCAATAACTCGTGTTGTATGTACCGGCAAACGGCAGATATATACTACGGTTCGTGTATATGTGTCGGTATGGTTCGTGGGATGGAGCACGCTACGTACAGACAGACGGACAGCGGAGACATTACAGAGGAGACGCTGACAATGCATATGGTATCATGATATTTAAACGAAGTCTTGAAGCAGGTCTTGGTCACCGCAGTTTTTAGGGATCCGAACCCGAAGGGTGCCAAACGGGACCCTATTAGTGAGACTGCGCTGTCCATGTAAGAAAAACAATGTCCAAAGGCGAACTTATCTCTAACAATAGATTTAAATAAATAAATAGATGTCCGATTTGCCCTCTTACAATGGCCTTCTATAGAGCCATTAGCAATGTATGTGCCCGTATGTTACCATCCACGTCTGTCCGCAGCTGGTCGGCGCGCCATGCGGTCAACATGGCCAGTATACCTTCTACAAGTCGCTGCGAGTCACCACTGCCGATCAGGACAAGCTCATCGCCGTCGGAGACTTCTTCTTCGTGAGGATATGGCAGGACTCCGAGCTCGTCTCCATTGGTCAGTTCATAGTTAATCAGTTCTTAGTTGGCCAATTCTTAGTTGGCAAGTTCACAGTTAGTCAGTTCTTATTTAATCTGATTTTAATTGGTCAGTACTTATTTCGCAAGTTCTTAGTTGGCCACGTCTCAGTAGGCCAGTTTTTAGTTGGCCAGTTCTTAGCATGGCCAGTACAACTTCTACAAATCGCTGCGAGTCACTACCGCCAATCAGGACAAGCTCGTCGCCGTGGGAGACTTGCTTACTCTTGCTTAATTTGTTCTTAGTTAGTTAGGACTTGATCTGTTCTTAGTGTGTCAGTTTCTAGTCGGTCGGTTCTTAGTTGGACATTTCTTAGGTGGCCGGTTTTTGGTTGGTCAGTTTTATTTTACTAATACTTAGCTAGCCAGTTCGAATGTGGAGAGTTAATTTTCTTAGTTAGACAGGTCTTAGTTTTGTTCTTTTTCACGAGTACATGGCTTCACTCCGAGCTAGTCTCTATTTTCACGAGTACATGGCTTCACTCCGAGCTAGTCTCTATTTTTCACGAGTACATGGCTTCAGTCCGAGCTAGTCTCTATTTTTCACGAGTACATGGCTTCACTCCGAGCTAGTCTCTATTTTTCACGAGTACATGGCTTCACTCCGAGCTAGTCTCTATTTTCACGAGTACATGGCTTCACTCCGAGCTAGTCTCTATTTTTCACGAGTACATGGCTTCACTCCGAGCTAGTGTTTATTTTTACCCACTGCGGGAGATCGCATTCTCCTGTTGATTGACCATCATCATCATCATCACCACCTGGTGTTTGTTGCAGGTGAGCTGCAGCTGCTGTGGACGGACCGCGTGTCCGACCAGACGCTGGTCAGCCTGCGTCTCTACTTCCTGCCCGAGAACATTCCGGAAGGCAGGAACGGGCATGGCGAGGCGAGTTGACTATCATACATAAGTACATACGCTATCAGCGGCCTCCAACTTTTTTTTTTCAATTTCCGTTTTCATTCGAATACTCTATGGTGAGTTTTATTTCACCATTAGTTGATATAAGACAGTCATGGTTTTTTTCGGAATCGGCAATCGGCATATCTTTAGAACGCCACGGTCTTAGTATGTTTGCGGTTTAAAAATATTTTTTTCGAACGAAACCTGTCTCATCCATAACTGGTTTGCTGGAAGAGATCTCTTACTAGAGATAAGCTCGCCTTTGTAAACCTTTACTATGTATTTTTGTCCTATGTAATTTTTTTATGTGCAATAAATAAATTATGAAAGATATAAACAAATGCAAAGCCTATCTAAAAAGTGATAAAAACTATGAACAAAAATATTTTTCTGCCTAGTGGAGTCTCAATCTTACTCGTATCCAGACAAAGGTCTGTGCCCCCTCGGTGGGGACATTATGGGCCACATTTATTTAAATTCTAATAAATAAACACATAACATTAGTCATCACTTTTACACCTCACCCACCCTGTACAACTATCACATATACAACTCAGAATTTGACAATAAAAATCAAACGCCACAGAAATATTAACAGGATCACAAAAATCCGCCGGTTTCTGGGTCGATGTCGCCGTCCCGCTCGCTCCCGCGGGAGGGGTCACCCCTCTCGCTCTAATCCCGGTTTGGTAACGCCAACTATTTCATGGATGAAATTACAATTCGTGGCGGCTGGTGCGAGTTGTGGGCGGGAGCGGGTTTTGAGATGATTTTATATTTTTTTAAGACAAAAGTATTGTTATATTTTATGCAGGTAAATATTCAATATGTGTAGGTAATGTCTAAAAATAAATGAAACCGGTGGAATTCAGAAAACCAAAGTGGTAGAAAAGTTTAGTGGCTGCTGCTGCTGAGGTAAATATCGTCAAAACTGCAATTTAATCTAGTATAATACTTTTATACATTAAAACAATTTGAACATATATTTTATATATCGTTTTTAATTATGATTATGTGTTGAGAGTTTGGGTCCCAAGATGTAATTTATAATTAGAGTTAAATAAGTAGGTATAGTTAAAACTAGATGGTTATTTTTTTAATGTAAAAAAAATATTTGTTTAATATAATATACACCTGAAGTAGTTTTATGGTTTTAAAAAGATAATACAAAGACTCATGATTATTCCGCTTCCCTACAACCTAGACCACAGCCGCCATCCACTGAAAATAAACAGCAATTTGACTCTTACGGCCTTTGAAATAAAAACTTGTTTTGTATCGTCGAGGGATATTGGATGAGATGCTCTACTATGGGGATTTTCAAGTTAGATTGTCTGACTATGTGTGCTTGATATTTTGGTTGACTAAAATTTAAATTTAAATTAAACTTTTACTTAAAAAAAGAAACTTGACCCAAAATAATATATATTACAATCATATTTTTCAGATTTTGTCCGTCCGTTCATTCTAATCTAGATTTGAACTTCAGAATCACATCGAATGACCTGAGCACAAACATTCAAACTTGACTAAATAAATATTATTTAAATAATAAATAAATGTTATTTTCACGTTTCAGTTTAAAAATGATGTGAAAATTTTACATATGATTGAAATTGTACGTTGTATTATTTATCATTAAACATTAAAGTTACTTGTGTACATTCAAATTCATGTTTACATTTAATTGGAATTGCGACAAATATGGAATATTCAATTAACTTCCAGGCATAGCGAATGTATATCGAATAATAGTCTGAAAATAAAACACGTCACCAGTCAGTAGGTAGTCACCACGGCTCAAGACCGTTTGGTCGCATCCACGTCTTTAGGTACTTGTGTGCGAAGTTAGCATGTGACAGCTATGTCGTGGACACAGAACTCTGTGGAGTTGTAATGTCACCTATTTTTAAAGCGTTGGCAGAGGCTAAACTCTGTTATACCTAATTAAACTTTTGACAATTCTGTATTGCTTTGCTTACAGCTTCCAACGATCTCTTAGCCTGCGTTGACAGGTGGAACTAACGCATTTTGACGGGTTCGTTGTTAAAAATGCTCCGTAAAATTGGCGCCCTCTGTAAACTTCACTCACGCCCGAAAATCTCGTTGGAAGACTGTACAGTAATTGAAATATTTATTGTAAAAATGTATGGGTTTTGATTTGAGCTGCCAAAAGTTACCTAACTCGGTTTAAAATCGCCGTTTATTGATTTCGGCCCCCACGCTTGTTGACTGGTTATTTAAGTTTTCTGATGTCTGTTTTGTGTCGTACAATAAAAAGGAGTTTACGCCTAAAGAAGAGCTCCTCAACATAACATAACACAATATTACGTCACGCCTTTTCACATTAATGCCCACTTACTTTTAGGCATCAGGTATTCAATCGTGACATGGGGCTAGCCCATCGCACTGCAGCTCCACAGCTTTCCTAATTCTCAATTATTATTTACCAGCCGCCCAGAGTCCGTAGGGTTGCCAACCCATTAGTATAGTGGAGAACACACAAAGCTTGCATTTTTAAGGGTTTTGAAAAGCATACTTCCGACGTCCATGTCATTAGCGGGTTCGAATCCCGGTGCTGACCTTGTGACTGAAAGGGCATCGAACCTCTCTGGGATACCTAAGTTGAAATTCCCTAAAATTACAAATATTTATGTTTGTTTACGACAATTTTTAAAATAATAATTGTTGTTCTTGATTAAATTTTTGATCGATTGGCATATGTTTTGTAGATATACGGAAAAAAACTAATTTTAGTTACTTGAAGGTTTAGGTCAGTATCCCAAGCTCCGTACCAAAGTAAATTACTTCGTAGTGAATTTGATAAAAAATATTCGACAAACTGACAGGATGCGGAAAATGTTTACAAAATGGCGGACACTGTTGATATACTTTATTGATTTATAGTTGTCTCGGTATCTGTTACATATACCATATATTCTACTTAATTCTGTAATTAATCTTAATGATTAATTAATTACAGATGAGGTAAATATAACAAGTGAATAACCAGTTTCATCCATGGCGTCATCTTTATTTTCGTCTGGCAATGACATTGACACTCTTTGACAAAAAAGGCGTAGGCGCTATGTGAAACTCGGAATTAAAATAATCTGCTAAGTGCTAGTTGGACTCGCGTTACGAGGGTTTCGTACGAAAAAGCCAGCATTACAATTTTCGGATCTCTAAGACTTCTGCAAGTACCCTAAAATTTAGTTTTTGATACAAACTTTGCACCCCAGATTTAGGGGGTTAGGAGATTAAAGTTGTGGATTTCGGAGTTTTTATGGGATATGATATGGGTGCACACAGAAAAACGGCTTACTTGAAACTAGACAAATATGCTTAAGTCAATGCATATTTATTTTATTCAAGAAAATGGTAGTCTCATATATACTGAAACTAACATTGTCTTAAAAATAAATCCTAGATTCTCTTGAATAATTAATTTGATTTAAGAAACTACAATTTCGTATTGAAAAAATATTTTCTGTATCATAGATAATCTGATTTTGTTGATTGAAGAAAATCTATCGTTTTGAATGAAGACTTTTTTATTATTTAGCTTAATATTATTATTTTTTTTAATAAGAAATCTAAAGCTTTTATTTTAAAAATATGTTATTTTTATTTCTAGAATTTAGAATTCTTATTTCAAAAGCGTACTGTATATTAGGAAAACTACCAATTTCTCGCTTTAAGATCATATTAATCTTGATGGAAAACGATATATATTTTCATCAAGAATTTATATTTCTTTCGATTCAATATATTTTTTATTGATTTTTTTCTTTTTTTCTCTGAGACTACTGGAAATAACCGGGTAAAACTTTACCATGTGCTAGGTTAGCAGTATCGAACAACTTTCCCAAAGGATCGTAGGTCGAAAACGAGATAAAACTTTCATACATATCCTTGTACACAGGATATGGCAATACACAGAAAGGTTTTTTTTTTTTTATTTCGACCTATATTCCTTTCGGAAAGTTCTTACATAAGTTCGGATATAGTTGGCCTAGTACACAGTTAAAATTTTACCCGCTTATTTCCAATAACATAAACTGAAATCTATAATTAGTTGAACAAATCACAAACGTATTTCAGAGTATTCATTTATTGTCATCTTAATAACACGTTATACGATGTTTATAGTTATAGCTATGTTTATACTATGTATATAATCAATAGCTTAATCATATCAGTTACAAATCAGCCTTTCAAACTTATACAAAATCTTATCAGTTACAAATCAGCCTTTCAAACTTACTGTATGTAATCAGGAACAAATTATTAATCAATTTGGTAACAAATAGCATCCATAACAATTAACGTTACTGTAACCTAATTATATTAGGTTAGGAACAATAAACATCTTTGAAAGAAATGGCTCTAATGAAAAAATGGCATTCCGACGTTGTTTTGAGATAGTAAATAATGGATTCATTAAATGAAATTAATACCATCGATTGTCAGTAGAATGTAGTTCGATATAAAGAAAATTTATTTCTGTTAGGACCTATAATTATAAAAATTATATCAGAAAATTTACTATCTCTGACTGTCGGAACACCAAACTCTTACAATCTCGTATCTTACAACGCCAGGTAATAAATCTTAAAAAATAAATCTTGGTTGGTATAATGCGATTTGTTTAATTTTTGCTGCAAGTTGTGCATTACTCGTCGGTTGTAAGTTACTCGAGTAATGTTCTATTTTTACCTAACCTAACTTAACATAATAGTCTAAACCAACATTGTGTACAATTGTTGGCTGATTGTCGTACAAATCTTTGTATTTAATCATTTTAGTCTGGCGTGTTTTTTCTACTTTATAAGCCTTGAAATGTGGGTTAAAAAATAAAGATCTCAGGTAGAAACAACCAAACATTACTTCGTTTACATCTGCCCTATAGTATATTTTGTCGATTTGGTAGTATTGAGGTTCACCTTCAGAGTCATCTGATTCACATGATATAACATCATTGACATTATATCTGATGCCATTGCATTCGTACCACTCTACACTAAATGTGACAATGGCTTCATCTTGGTTTGTTTCAATACCGACAAGTTTGCCATGATATACATTATCTATTAAACCCTTTTTAGTCGTTAACTTTAACCTTTGCTGTAGCTGGCAACGTTTGATCACAGACAACGGAAGATCTATTCGCGATGTTATAGACTGACAAACTTTTTTCAATTCTTTGTGTTTTGATTCATATTTAAACGCACTTACAAGTATTGGCGGACCGATCTTTTTTATGATTGTTGGATAGTGCAATAAAAAATGATGTTTTGGCTTTAAAGTGCTTTGAAACAGGTTCAGATATTGCTGATGATGCTCACTGATGATGCTCTGCAAATAGTCCAGCAACTCGTAGGTAAACGTTTGGGATGTAAGTATATTTGTGATCTCTAGTAATAAAAGATAATAAGTCCAAATAGGCTCATCTGCGTTTACAAGATCGCCTACAATAAAAACGAAATTTCTAACCAGGCATAACATCTCAGTGGCTGACATAGTAATGTGCTTGTTAATGAGATGTTGGCTATTTATGGGTGGCGGTTTATTCTTTTCACATGAATGGTATTCTGAATATTTTAGTCTGGAATTTAATTGGTCAAGTGAAAAATATTGTTTTTCAATCAAGCTAGCAATAACGTGTGCCATGGCATATCTGTGTACTCCTTCCATAAGATCATGCATCACATCGAGAGTTTGGTTTTCGTAAATATGGAAACTCGGCAAATCGTTCCATACACAAACCTCTTTGATACCTTTTCGGTTCAAGACATTATTTTCGTACTCAGGAACTTTGCGAAGAAGGTCGTTGTCCTGCTCTATTTGTGTTTCTGAATCAGTTTTAGTGATTAAGCAAATTCTGCAAAAGTTTGTAGCCATAAAACTTTCATACAGGCCCATTATTGAATGAAGACCCAAGTTATCCCCTGATAAAACTGTTAATACAAACTTGACTGTAACAGACATGTCAGTTAGCTTAACTGTAATACCAACTTCTTCCAAATTTTTTAGTTCCTCTATGAGAGTTCTAAAGACTAGCGCATTGCCAAAGTGTACTCGGTCCTTTGAGTAAAATAGCTGAGTCAAAAATATATTTTCCAGTCTACTAGACATGTTTGGAGGAATGGTTGCAATTGATACGTATACAGCACCTAATTTGTACTGCCCAGCATGGCTACCAAGTGGATTTCCCGACTCGAAATCGTCAAAGTATAGAATTATTGGTAAGGTTATGTCCTCTTTAGGTTTCGATGACAAAATCTCTTTCCACAAAGTTCCTTGCACAATATTTCGAATAATCTTATTATTATCATCACTTTCAGACAAAAGAATTCGCTGATAGTTACAGATTTCAGTTAAAACACCTGGCAATTCAAGAAAAACCTGTAACTGTAATTTTAAAGGTATTACATACAGCTTTCTTTCCTTTAACGTCATTACTATATTTTCATTAACCGTTATCCTATCTGTAGTAGTTCCCAGAATAACTGTTTTAGGTTGTATGTAATTACCGTCTGTCGTGAAATGTTTCATACGTTTATATTCTGTGTTTAAACTGTCAAATGAAATTTTAATATCTGAAAGTATGTTTGTAATAATACCGATTTTTGTGATTGGGTCATGTTCAGAGTTCTTTGCCGTTTTGTCTATTTCAGATGTTAAACTATTTATCAAGTTCTCAACTGATTCGAAAATAGTTTGGACTACAGATCGAGGCAAACTAATGTTGTTATAAAGATTACATAAAAATAAAACCAAGTTTTGTTTAATTTTTTCCTGAGATGATAAATCGCATTGGTCAGGAAGGTCCCTTGGTTCCAGTGGTTCTGTAGGACTTGTGTCAACAATACTCGTAACATGGCGTCCATCGGCTGTATTATGTGTAAAATTACTTGCTGATGAAGTACTGCTACTATCAACACTACTGCCGTGTAAATCATTGCCTGCATTCAAATGATATTTGAAACTGGATTTAGTATTATAAGTTCGCTTACATTTTTCGTATGGGCAGACGAAGTAATTATTGATGTGATGGGTAGTTTCTAAGTGAAATATGTATTTTTTTATGTCGTCGAAATTAAATTGGCAGTATTTGCATAATAATACCATTTTGGCAGAGTATATCCTCAAAAATAAGTAAGGTACTTAAAAAGTTAATCAAAAAGCTAGTCGAGCTTGAGCATGAGTGTAGGTAATATAGTGCAGGAAACTAGGCCCAAACTACTACATCACTACAAGTTTAAAACGTCAACAATGGACGGCACAATATTGTCATATTTTGTTGTAATCTTGTAGACACACCTTTGTACTACAAGGTGTAAGTGGCTTGAGGCTTTAGGATACTCAGCATGAAAAGCATGAAAAGATTTGAACAATGTATCGAAAGCCTTCGCGATACTGTTAAATTTATATTTAATATTATCGATTACCAGAAGTGGTGATTTAGGTTGGTAAATGGTCCCTTGTACGATTATAAAAGGTTGTAGATTCAGTTTTCTTGCTTTTGCCTTCTGTTTTTGTTCTGTTATCGTAGTGTCTATATCACCAGGGTTCTGAAATCCACAAAACAATAAAAATGAATACCGGGGCGCAAAATGACAAAAGCTAAAAATGACAAACGATCGCAAAAGGTCAAAAGAGCAAAATACCAAAAGCGCAAAATGCCAAAAGCGCAAAATGACAAAAGCGCAATATGACAAAAGCGCAAAATGACAAACGTTTTATTAGAGAGAGGGACATGAGGATTTCCTATGTCTGACATCTTAGTGTATGTATGTATGCATGCATGCAAGTGTGTGTGTGTGTGTGTGTGTGTGTGTGTGTGTGTGTGAATGTGTGTGTGTGTGTGTGTGAGGTGTGTGTGGGTGTGTATGTATGTATGTATGTATGTATGGATGTAGGTATGTATGGATGTATGTATGTAGGTATGTATGGATGTATGTATTTATGTACGTATGTATGGATGTATGTAGGTATGTATGTATGTATGTATGTATGTATGTATGTATGTATATGTATGGATGGATGTATGTATGGTATGGATGGATGGATGGATGGATGTATGTATGTATGTATGGATGTATGTATGGTTGTATGTATGTATGTATGTATGGATGGATGGATGTATGTATGGATGTATGTATGGTTGTATGTATGGTTGTATGTATGTATGTATGGATGGATGGATGTATGTATGGATGGATGGATGTATGTTCAGCTGTCTAGCTAAAGGGGAAGTTAAAAAATTTTTAGGCACAACATTTTGAATTGATTGACAGATGGAGGGACACGTGGGTGACAATAGGGCTCCGTTTGGACTGTTTGTACTCTTTGGGTACGGAACCCTAAAAAGTGTGTCAGATATGTGTATGAAATAAGATAGATGATAAAACTTACCGGGCAGCAAACGAATATTGAATCCAATGCTTCTTGTGTAGTAAATTTGACTTTTTTGTTCAAGCGACCTTTTGGGGGAAGCAGATGAACCAATGCCTTTATCTGTCCAGGTATTTTCACTGTAAATTATTAGGTACATTAGCAGTTTATAGCAATGGCAATATAGCAGTTTAGAGCAGTGGTGGCTCAATTGGTAAGAGCACGAACTATCATGCAGATAGTCCGTGGTTCGATCCTCAGCTGTGGCATGTACCTCTGAATTTAATTTCATGTGTGTATCCCAATTCGGATCACCTCTCGGCGATGAAGGAAAACATCGCGAGGAAACCGGAACACCTGAAATAACGGTGTGAAATGGGCCCGGGGCACCTATTACTATGACGGCCGCTATGGCCCACGTACAATGGATCGTAAAGGACTAAGTGCGGAAATCAAAGCATAGAACATAGAATAGGTACAATTAAAGCTCGATGCTTGGTAAGACAAGTAAAATTGAGATCATTGCGTCTACACTTAATAAAATATAAATTTGACTTACAATCATCATCCAGCTCTTCTAAAGCGCTCAAAATGCTGAGGACGTTTTCATCTTTCGACTTTTTGAATAAAATCAATTTTGTGAAGAAATCATTCCAGTTCATAAAGAATTTTAAGCCTTTGTCCGGGTGTAGCTCATCAAAGTCTAAATTAATCTGTAAGAAAATGAGTGGTTAAAACTGAGGTCACACCATAAGTCAACATCATTCATTAAGCATTTGATTGCTAAAGGCTAATAGTATAATATGTATAATTGTAAACAGGTTGTAACAGAAACGTGAAATAAAACTTAAGGGGGTGACTCAGCTGATGATAATGAACAGGAACTCCCTTAAGTTTCATTTCACCTTCCTGTTACACCCTGTATGTATAACTATGGTTAACTTGTATAATCACATCTTGTTCCTAAATTTTAGTTTCCTTAACAAATAAAATAAAATTATGTATAGCATTGCTTACCAATTGTTCGCTCCTGATGTCGTTGAGTATAGGCCATTGAACAAAAAGATCGTGTATGTTGACATATGTTGTGCCATCCTTACGTTCCTGGGATGTTATTTTCCACCGTTTTAATACTTCATCCCAAGGCTCAGAATTTTCTTTGAGCCATAGCTTGTCTTCGTTCAATGTTTCTATATGAATAAATTCTGTGTTAATAAATCATATATGCAGAGAGCAGTATAATATTGTGATAGAAATGTTACCTTACCTGCTGTGTCAGTACGAGCTGTTTTAGAACTTGCGTCGCTGTCAGTTCCAGTAGTAGATGGCCTCTTTCTCTCCCCGTACTTGAATAGTAGGTTCCGCACTTTGTCAACTAATTTTCCTTTTGCAACCACTGGTTTTCCTGTAGGGGACTGGCCTTTTCTTACTGGGTGGATGAAATATGTTCCTGCATTTTCTTTAGGGAACAACGTGATGATCTTCGCAGCTATTATATTATATTCCTCATGGCTTATTCGGCTGAAAATTTAAAGTATGTATCTGTAAATTCTGACATTATCAAAACTACGCCCACCAACCATTGGACATCTGATTTCATAATACGAATCTGAGCACAAAATAACCCTGTACATAACATGTGAAAAAATATATTTTCAGATTTCGGCTTATGTTCCTTTGGGTAAGTTGTTCAGTATTATTGACCTGTCACGCTGTTAAAGTTCCATCTACTAATTTCCAGTAACCCTTCGTCTTTTCACATAGTATTTCTGCTTCACCGCATTCAATGTATTGTCTCTCATTGTCTGGTAAGGTTGGCTGGAAGAGATCTCTTATAGAGATAAGCCCACCTTTGTGTAAATCTTCTCAAATTGTTTATAATTATTAAGTTTTGTGTGCAATAAAGGACTTATATAGTCTGTCTAGCATCTTCAAACAGCCAGGAAAGTCGCTTGTGACAGACTGACGGACAGACAAACATAATATAGGCTGAGTAATACCGGTTCACCTTTGGTACAGGGAAATGAATACTTAATTGAAATCATCCTATAAATTAAATACTTACCTGTGGACTGCGTGAGTGTAAATATGTTTTACGATAATTTCAGTCAGCTGGTTTCGTTTACAACTGTCCAATGTTCCAAAGGTATTATAGTAATTAATTATGTGGTTCCCTCCAGCTGTTGTCTGTAATAGGGTCTTCAGATCAAAATCTGGGAATGCCCTGGTGATGATGACATCAATATTCCCAGTACCGACACACTGAGAACTATCTTGGTGGTTATCTTCAGTGGGAGGATCAGACAAGGCTTGGCTATTGTCAGCGCAAGGATCAGACAAGGATCCACCAGCATCACTGTTTGTTTCAGTGGGGGCCTGTAAGAGTGTTACATAGTTAATACTTTCTTTCTTACCTGCAATTGTGAATGTACGGGACATACTGTCGTTGGTCAGTCATACTCAAACATAGGTTAATGTATGAATAGAACACACTAAATTGACTTAATTTTGAATTAGAATAGATCAATGCATCTCATAGGTATCACTTATCATCCTAGGACTAATGAAATAAATCAGCAAATGATCTTCAACTAAACTTACTTTTACTTGATACAATAGGACCACAAAGTCCACAAACATATTATTTACTTACATAAGCTGTTATCAGCTGAGCCAGCTTAATTCTTGTGCCCAAATGTGGGCACAGTTCTTTTAAATGCTCTTCAGATAATGATTGGAAGAGGTCCAAAGTTATACCGTTGCCTGAAAAGTAAACATTATTTATTTATTTTGTACATAGTTACTGAAACACAGGGTCGCGGTATACCAAAGGGGGGCGGAACGCCCCCTCTCTATGCCCTCATTCTAGCTAGACAAGGGTAAAAAGGTATGGCTTTTTATTTAGGGTGGTCACAGGTCACAGAGGCCCGACCCCCAATCAGGATGGAGGATGCTCCGGTTCGGATGACTAGTCCAGCTACCGAATTGTGCTTGTATAACTATTCAAATATAGTGAGAAACCGTTTCGGATACAGGGAGCCTCAGAGTTTGCTGATCTGTATGCCCCATAGAGATTCACATACACAACACTAGCAGTAACCTATACTTATACAACGTATACTGACTCCCAAATACCGAACATATATATAGAGCCCCATCGAGGACAGGAAGGACCCCTCGTGGAAGTTTTCCCACTCAGCCACTCATGCATGGAGGTGCAGACTACAGGCAAAGGTCCACATCATTTCCTGTCAAGGTCATGCTACGATATGGAGTAGTGGATGGATCCACGGAAGTGAGGTGGTAATAAACGATTGTTGGGGACGCTGTTCAAGTTAGTTGCATGGCGTGGTAGGTATATCACGCGAGGCGAGTCGTAAAGGAATAAAATGAAGGTAGGTATGTACTTACGTAGGAAGTTTTCTATGATTTCTGGAGGCACGCCGTGCCTAGACAGAAAATCCTCCATCTGTGCAATGCTTAATTGTGAACAGATTGTGAATGGAGAATTTCAACCACAATTTTAACACTTACTTTTGCACTAATAACGACGAACAAGTGGAACAAGCACCGTCCAAACACAAACAAACGAAATGGAATGGCGCCAATGCCGGCCTCCGACACAGAATAGAAACAAACATGTTGTGACAGGAATCAGTGTGGCCAGCCAAGAACATTTACTTGTACCAATAATATATAGTATTGATTTCATTTGTACTGCTTTGAAAGAAAATGATAATTACTTAGAACAAGGAAATAAGTAATCTAATACAGAAAGAGCTGATTAGTTAACTGAAGAACTAATAATTTTATGTTAAAATAACAAATAGTCAAATCAACAAAATCCGTTGTCTAAAGGAGCTTCAAGAAATTTTATTTTCAATCCAAGACTCAGACGTGTATTAATTTGAAATTTATTGTCTTATGCCAATTTTCTTTTAATTCTTAATTTGAAGAAAAAAATTATCTCGGTTTAATACAACATTTCATGGATATAAAAACATATTTCCTTGATTCTGAAATAATGTATTATTTTGTTTTGACTATTTATTGTATTGAGTCACAATTAATAATACTTGTTTTGAGTAAAATAATCTTAATTATACAAAATATTTTTAGAAAATGAATTTTCTTGATCTAAGATTTCTTTTTTATCTGTGTGCAAACATGTGCTTGGATATGTATACCAAATTTCTGATTTTTAGGACTTCGGTAAGTTCCCTAAGAGGTTTTGATGACATGCGAATCGGTCATATTATTGAGCATAACTTTTTCAAAATTTGTCGTAAAAAATATTATAAAAATATATTTAAGATCCTCACACCGTGCGCCTTCATTTGATGTGACACGGCATATTTTGAATTTTAAAAATTTTATTTTCTTATTTGGCCCCCCAAAAATATATAAGTTCTGAGTAAATTGCCTGTGACGCACAGACTGTGGCGGACGGACGGACAGACAGACCTCACGAAACTATATGGGTTCCTTCTTGTTTCTCTACGGAAACCTAAAAACATAACCATTAAGTTTTTGTGTAAGTGTAATAAGAGCATAATTGTTGTCTTAATTATTACATTGTGTTGGTATAAAGTTGAAGGTTTCTTGTTATGAGTTTTTAAAATGAAATCCCAAAAGTTCTTTAGAACAAACAATACGACAACCCAAAAAATTGTACGAAAATATGACATGTCACTCTTAAAACAAAAGGATTCTAATCTAACTAATATAGTTTACGAAAAACAAACTAAATCTCCGACTAAAATACTGACTTTCCGAAAATGACTCTCATATGTTTTCGGTAGTTATGATTTTTTAGGGTTCCGTACCCGAAGGGTGCCAAACGGGACCCTATTACTGAGACTTCGCTGTCTGTCCGTCCGTCCGTCCGTCCGTCTGTCACCAGGCTGTATCTCATGAACCGTGGTAGCTAGACAGTTGAAATTTTCACAGATGATGTATTTCTGTTGCCGCTATAACAACAAATACTAAAAATCAAAAGAAATTTAATATTAAGGGGGGCTCCCATACAACAAACGTGATTTTTTTTGCTCATGTTTGCTCGATATTGATAATGGTAGCAGGTAGACGCTTAAAATGTTCACAATATATTGAGTATATTATTTACTTAAATAAAATTAATATTTAGGGGGGCTCCCATACAAAATGTTTTTTTTTTTGCGGTTTTTTATAAATTAATGGTACGGAACCCGTCGTGCGCGAGACCGACTCGCACTTGGCCGGTTATTATATTTCAGTTAGGCTGGATTTCACCAACAAAAAGTTATACGAGAATAACTATCCCGGGGATAACTTGTATGACGAATGACAGTTCAAAATGAGGTGATCTGAACTAGGTGTCTGTCACTGGTGTCTATGAAAAAGTAGAAGATACCTACTCTCAAGTAAGTTACTCTTTCGTTCGTAAAATCCATGTTAGTAACCTCACTTGTTGGTTGGATTTTTTCTTTCGCTAGTTTTTATACTAGCTGCTACATTTTAACAGTCAAAGTAGAAACATATTTCCAAATACCTACTGCATTTTCATGCTATCTCCATCTTTAAGTGTATGCTCATTTTGAAGTCTACTATTTGAGGGCCGAATATACAAACTGTACATACAAGGTGGAATAGAAAAATAAGATTTTTAAAACATTATGTAAAATAGCCTTTTCTAATATGGGGTGGAAACAGTACAGTTGTTGCTCACGTTTAGTCAGTATTCAATTTCAATATTAATTTTTGTTTGCGGGCTAACCCATCGCCAAAGTTTAAGTAGTTTGACGGTTTCCTCACGATGCTTTTCATTAATACCAATAATATACTTTATTGCACAAAAATATATATAAAGGAAAATAGAGAATATGTACCTGTACAAAGGCGAGCTTATTTATTTATTTATGCTACAACGCTTATCTCTTCTATCAAGAGATTTTAAATATTCAGCAATATTAGCATTGACAGAAAAAAATATCAATGTTAGATAGAACACCTGTATAACGTACTTAAGATAAATATCTTATCTGAATCAAATGTCAAAATGTAAAACCTACTTAATAAACCTATACTTACCTGTTTATTATTGCTATGTATAAACCTTTCCATTTCCATATGGCTTATTGGAAGAAATATCTTATAAGAGATAAGCTCACCTTTGCTCATGGTCTATCTATTATAAGTTTTTTGTCTATTTTGTGCAAAACAATAGAGAAATTACGTTTTAATAAATAACCGTATATTACACCCTGTACAAAAATTAAAATTAGCGTTCAAATTCGAATTTTAAAATGAAGTAACATAAATCCTTGTCATTGCATTTTTATCCTTAAGTCTTCGAACACAGAGTGCATATTAGTACGGATCGGAAGTCGTATATTTACTCAAGTGTGAGTTACCATAAAACGAGTTGCGCGTGTGTGCGTATATTAAAGGTTGTTCCCGGCGGGCTCGGCTGAGTACGGTTGCAGCTCGGAAAGTTTTGCTGGAAGTACTTGATAATTTAGCTGAATGTAGTAGACTAGGTAAGTTTTGTAGTAACCGAAAAATTGGTACCTATGCTTAAGTTTTATTTCATAAAAGTAGGTTGTAAAAGTTCTGGTTTCCTATGAGAAAAGTAAAAATATTTTTTTCTTGGTATATATTTTTTACTTTAAACAACAAAAACATAAGATTATGTTACATCATCATAAGCATAGTATGTTTTCTGTATAAGTATGTAATTACTAATTATACACTACAATAAAGAAATTACGAAATTATTTATGACTTACGTTTAAGAGTAGCTAGCTAAAAAATCTACAACCTCTAACAATACGTTTTATTATTTAACATTCTGTATTTCCTTTGTTATTTTTATTTTCAAATGCTGTGAAAAACAGCTTGCAAATAAATCAAATGAAAATAGTAACCGAGCTGCATCGCTACATCACTGAGCGGCATAAATATCAATGTACAATCGGTGGTAATTTCTCTTCGGACTAGCATCCGCGCGCGGGCTCGCTCGTGGAATTATTATACGCCCTTGAAATCTATATTTCAAATGTTTGGCCGACACATAGCGTTACGCCTTTTACAATTCGGGTGGCAGATGCACAAATGTACCGACTTTTAGACAGTTATTCTTTATTAACATAATATAAGTTAGTTAGTTAGCTTAGTTCATTTTATAGTTTTGTATATTTTATTTCACTATAAAAAAAAAGTATTTTTACTGACCGTATTTATTAGGGTTCTGTCACCGAAGGGTGCCTTTTATGAATGAAATGGAACCCTATAACAAATCCTCCGCTCTTCGTCTCCGTCCGTCCATAAAGAGGCAAGCATAGACAGAGAACAGAGGTTTACAATATGTATTCCGAGATCCATGCAATTAAGAAAATTAAAAGTTGTCATAATTTCCCATATAAGAGACAACACTATTCTGTGGGGACTTAGCCAAAAACAAAAAAGAAGTTTATGTTTTAAAAAATATATACAATAGCAAAGTCAGTGCGCCTGAATCGATCAAAACACGCCATATTTTTTAATTTCTCCGTTTTTTTTATATATTTCGCCTATCGAATTATCGCGTCTGTGTGTGCGTGTGCCAGTTCCTCGGTCTCCAATAGCCGTGTCGCGCGTCGGTCGTCGGGCAGTTAGCCTCGTATGATAAGCCGCTCGCATACACCTACTGATAACAGTATTGCCCGTTCTAGTGTTAAATGTGCATGATTCGAGTTTTATTTATAATATAAAACAAGTTTGTAGACCAGATTAACTTTTATAATTCTAATTTTTCTTCTTAAAATTGTAAAATAATCAGAAAACCGTAGTAGCTCCTTATCAAAAAAGGAATTTGCGCGGAACCCTCTCGGTGCGCGAGTCCAACTCGCACTCATCCGGTTTTGTGTTTAAAGTAACACCATAGAAATCTTATTTATATTTTTGTTAACCTCTACACTATTGTACATACCTGTACTTACTAGCTATTTCCTGATAAAGCTTATCTATATAATATACTTATGGAGGTTATTTATATTAACTTATGTAGGTACTTTTAAGTTGAAGTAAAAGTAAAGTAAATGTAGCCCCATTAATGTCCCCACCGAGGGGCACAGGCCTTTACCCGGATCCGAGTAAGACTGAGCCATACTGCACCGCGCTGGCTCAGTGCGGGTTGGTGGAGAAGTCTTGCGACTACGACATACGTAGTAGTTTAAGTTAGTATTCAGTTATAATCTGTACTTATTCATAAAACTAATCAGACCTATTCTAACCAAATTGTGCTTTGTCCCTTTGTCGCAAACACACATTTCTGGGGCCCGATGCTGCTCTGAGAAACGCACTTATATTGGATCGCTATCGCATCTAAAACACCCAAAATGGCGTCATTTGGTCGTCAGTCGTCGACTTGCTTGCAATCTATTTACGATCTACATATTTGCGATTCTTTAGGAGCATACCAAATGACGCCATTTTGGGTGTTTTAGATGCGATAGCGATCCAATATAAGTGCGTTTCTCAGAGCAGCATCGGGCCCCAGAATGAAAGAGAACGACAAACGAATTTTGACGGCATTTTAGTTAAAATTGGTTTATTGGACGTTTATGAATAAGGACGTAAGTGTAATCTGTGTTAACTCCATTCATATATTCTCACGGAGTTGTCGAATGCGCGTTAACTCGCATTCTCGCTGGTGGCTCTTATTATACGTATGAATGTGACCTTTTACAGATTTTAACGATAATACTCTGCAATGTGTCTTTCAAATCCTTTAAAACTTGGCTGAAGTGACAAAAAACAATACGTTAAAAAATGCTGTCACCGCGAGTTGATATGGGTTCCGTATAAAATACATATTTTAGTTGAAAATGTTATTGAAATCGCAAGTTTTCGCAAAGTCATATTTGTGTGCGCATGCGCATAGAGACAACGTTGTACAAAATAACTGATTTATTTAAAATGAATTATTGAAATAGGTACTTGTATTTTAGTCTTTATATTCTTTGCGTACCCCTCTTCCGGGCAAACAGTGCGAGCTTATGTAAGTAATATTTATGTTAGTATGTAACTTAAAACAATAAAATAAATTCTCAACAAAGTCGCTCACTAAATTAATTAAAATTATGGTTCTCTTATCCTAATGGCGCGGTACCCTAAAGTAAATTATAATAAAAAAAAGCCGAGCGTGTCACATGTCTTTGCCCCCCCCTCCCTTACTTCACTCCCCCCTCCCCCCAGTGTATCTAGCGGACGCGCTGTGGTATGCTAGTGGGAGATACTAAGCTGCTGCATAGTTTAGAGTAAATAGTACTAGTGTGAGTGAGTAGGTGCCCCAGAGTGCCCCTTCATCTTATCTATAGCTTTTCTTTTCATACTTTGTTTTTGTGTACCGGTAAACCTTTCAGTTATTCGGCTGGCCGGGAAACAATAATTTTGACAAAGGTATTTAGGGCAAATTATATTTTCTATCCTATTAATAGAATTCATAATTCGTAATTTCTGTATTGCACACAAAAAAATACACAGGACAAAAAAAAATAAGTAAAAGTGTCCAAAGGACAGGAAGAGACAGAATTTACGGCACTCTAGGTGAAGTCTTTTAAATAACAGAATTGGATAACCCTTTCCGGACCGTACAGGTCAGTTCAGTACATAGTCGGACCGTTCGTCGGACTTTTATATTACAGATTTTAATTAAATATTAAATAAAACAATTAATCGTCGCTCTTTCAAAATTACAAAAGATTTAATTACGAGCAAGCTTTTTTACACCTCAATATGCGCTCTACATTGAAAACTTTACGATAACCATTAAAACACTTACAAAACAATGATAATAAACAGCTACTTACCGCACCGTGCCCGGAACCCTTCAAGCGCGGGGGAAGGGGGGGGGGGAATAGCGTGCAAGCGAGAGGGAAGATCGTTGTTTAGACAAACCGGAGGTATGGAGTCGCTAAGTATATTAAAATAATTTGTTTTAATATTTCTTTAAACTTATTTTATACTTAACAGACTACAGACACTGGATAATGGAAAAGACGTATATAAAGCCTCCTGCCTGTCCCGTGGCTGGCTAATAGTGGGCACAATTGTTCCTCTGCCATCCCGTATGGGAAAAGGTGTGACGCTATGAGTGTACAATGTAAGCGGCAACCTGTTAAGTTAAGATTATTAGAATAAAACAGAATATCCATTTATTTGC
Source organism: Argyresthia albistria (assembly GCA_963457715.1). NCBI lineage: Eukaryota > Metazoa > Arthropoda > Insecta > Lepidoptera > Argyresthiidae > Argyresthia > Argyresthia albistria. The sequence continues at coordinate 6,389,326 of OY735282.1, forward strand.
TGCATCAGCATAAACACATGCGTATAAAAGAAATACACAAGGCAACACAGATATTTTAACAACTTCTACAGGCAAGAAATATATCATACATATAAAACAAAAAATGTTGCCATTGGTAAATGGTCGCCTCCACGCGTTTCTGTTCTCTAGGGAAAAAATATCGGTCGGGCGCATACTTGCTGCGAAGCGCGTAGGGTTGTCGCTCAATGCACATTATTTAAATATTATTTTAATTTATTTTATAAAAAATGGTATGTAAGTATGAGAAATATTAAAATTACCGTAGTTTTTTTTTATTTAAAATATTTCAACAAAAATATAGCGTCACGCCTTTTTCCATACGGAAGGGCGAAGGCACGATAGTGCCCAATTCTAGCCAATTTATTCAACAATCCATTTTGTGTGACAGGCATAATTCTTTTTTTATATAATACCTAATTGCACAAAATAATTCATATCATAATACAAGGGCAAATGGAGCATACATTTATTTATTCATATATTTATTAGTTGTTTCACAGCAGTTTACAACGTAAAATGAAAAAATATTAATACAAATTGTGAAATGCCAATAACAAAACAAGACCCTTCAAAACATCATACATCTACATCTTCATATAAAGGTGAGCATAACTATGTCAAGAGATTTTCTATTCCACAAAAATCAATTCAGCATTATAGAGAAGAAATACAAGAGCTGATAAGAAATATCTTCCAGATAACCAAGTATTGTTGTACCTATAATATAAGGCATATATATGTTGTTATAGTTATTATTAAAATATAGAGCCACGTCTTTTCCCATACGGCACGGAGGAGGCACAGTCGTTCTTATAGTGACACATATAGTGTACGTAATTGTGATTAACATGAAAAGGGCAATAAATAATTAAACACTGAACAGAATTAAAAATTTCATGTAAATTTATTTGTCAGAGGGGCATTGAACCGTTGACCCAGTGACCGACATTCATTCATTGATTGTTCTGTAGATACCTACTAGTTTACTTGTTGAATAATCATAGAATCTTAAATTATAATTAATGGCATTTGATTATTACAATTTGTTGATAGGATTAATTCTGTTAAGGCCCGGTCTCTCAAGAGACGGATAAACAGTCAGATAACTTTATTTGACTCTTTTTTTGCTGTTGCCACCCCGTTCGGGAAATGGCGCGACGTTGTTAACCAGAAAAGTATCAAGATGATAAATATAAATATTTGTTTGAGCAGCCGGCAACCCTGCAGTTTGGAGTTTGCTTCGTTTGCTTGCTTTACTTAGCGCGCCCGTCCGCGATAATGTGCAAGTGGAAACTGCGGCTTTTCTATTATTGCGGTTATTATATTCTTCTTTATAATTTGATGATATAAAAAACATGTACAAAGGCGAGCTTATCTCTGTAAGAGATTACTTCAGGCAAACTATGTTGGGTAGGAGACTTTATAAGTTATTATATTATATTATCTCTATCTACTATTAAAATTTTATTTATATTTTATCTCAGCGGCTAAACGTAGCTGCTATTGATAAAAATACCGCTTCTTATTGAAAAAAGTGACGCTTTATTTTATCTCAAATTCAAGTTACAACTCGTTATTTGTACACGCTCTCGAATCGAGTATATTCATTATTCTAAGTATGAATGTATATCAAATAAAGACACAAGCAAGCCCAAATAGACGACTATAGGCAATACTATCCTGTTAAGGATTCTGCGCATTATGTCCTAAGGATTTCTGGAAGAAACCTCTTAATAAAAATAACCTCGCTTTTGCACATGCCAGTTCTGTATTTATTTTGGTATTTTTATTACTAAAAAAACCAAATAACACAACTTTTTCAATACTTTTCCTATTGTACGAACGTGTTTTGTAATTCTCACCCGCGACCTTATCCCGGCAGCGTGTGGGAACATTTCGTCGTCAGATTCCACTTTCTGTACCGCGAACCGCAATTCTTGGTACTTTGGGAATTATTTTCGGTTATTTATAGAATTATACACACCTCTTACACGTGCTGTAGCGAAATGAGATGTTTATTGCGATTATATTACTGCTATATAGTCGACCTCTGTGGTGTGGCGGTCGAGCCATTGCTTTCAAAGCGAGAGGTCCTGGGTTCGAATCCTGGCTAGTGAGAAAATAAAGGGATGTTTCTAATGTGGGGCCAGAAGCTGTATGCACAAAATTTATATTGATATAAATCACGTAATTTTAAATGCTGGACTGTTATTCAACTCAAATATATGATGTTAAGTTAATAACGTTATAATTATAAAAGCATTGAAGTAACCGCCTAAACTTATTATTATATTATGATTATGTCTATAGCCTTAGAATGCTGAAATTCTTTGCCCCCCCTCCCCCCCTTCCTACATTAGTATTTAATAAGTACTAATGTAAGAAAGTGTTACGATTTTTTTTTCATATTTACTATGAAGGCTTTTTTGTGGTTAATTCTAGGCAGTTTTCATCGTCGTCAACTGGTTTGAAAGTGGTCGCCGGTTCGACTAAATTATTAAGTTTATATTCAAGTTTTAGCTCAGCTTTGGAGCCGAGAAAGAACCTATTCTTATGAATCAAACTGTGAAGTTACTACTTATATCAGAAATACCTTATATTTAATAAAAATAACAATGACTGTGAGATTTTTATTCAAAAAACACATTTAAGTTAAAGTTCTCTATCACTGTCGACATGTAATCAAACTAAATAAGGAAGAATTACACTTAAAAATGACCACGTTAAGGTCAGAATTGCCATAAAAACTGGAATCGTATAATGTCCTCCATATTAATATTTATCGCTGTATTGCGACATTTCACATTTTTACCTGACTATAATGGAACAGACTTGATACTTGTATATTTATGCTTTTTAGATTAAACTTTAGATATTTTTGGAGGATTAACAACAAGAGACTACTAGAGTGGATTACTAAAGTCACAGAATGAAAGTTGCCAGTCAGACGCTTGTTTTGGGACAAAACCCATCGACGGAGGTTCAAATGTAATCACACCGGAAAACGGATGGTTCTTCGATACCCCTTCCTTACTACTTTATTTTCTTCCTTTCCTTTAGTTAGATTGAACGGAATTACGTAGAAACAGCAATTTCTAGGTCAAACACTGCTTTTAATTTAGAATTTCTTATTTATCGTTTGATGAGTGTTTTGTTGCGATCAAAATGGCGGTCGTCTACGGTGTAACATAAAGACGTAGCAATATGTTTTTAGTTGTTGTTAATGTCGGTCATTCTGAACAACATCTTAGACAAATTGAGAGTTTGGGACAGCTTGGGTATTGCATTTATTGCGATTTGGACCAATAGCGATTTGGATAAAATGAGAATTGACGAGGATTGAGACATTTTGAGCCAGTGGAAAATTATCGAATTGGACGTATTACGCCTATAAGCCGGAGAGGAGAAATAACCACCCAGCTTGTGACGTAGTGGTTTTTGGTTTACGAACCAGGTTAGCTTAGTGTGGGGCCAGAAGCTATTTATGTGCCTGCGTAATGTTTTTTGTTCAATTCTCTATGTTTTCGGTGACAAATAGTTTCACATCTTTGCACACTGTGACCAACTTTAGACAGGTATTCAATAATCCATTTCGCTGTATTTAGTTCCAACTTACACGACCTTCTGTTGAAATTTTAAAGTTAACTAATAAAATTAAAACCGGCTGCGATTTTGCCAGAATATTAAATTAGATTTCTGCTTTGCTGAACCTTGCTGAGTCCCTGGACGGATAATGGGGAGTATTCTGTGACAAATTATTCTGCACTAAAGTATGAAACTAATTGCTTGTTCAAGTCGTCCAGTTATGCCATATTGATCAGGTAAATAATTATGTTTGTATGTTTAATGATAGTTATCAGATGAAATTGTCATAGAGATTATCCGGAGCTTAAATCTTAATACATAGTCTTATCTTATCATCATTTGGAAATCGGTCTATTGCATTAATTGCAACCCATATACTTACATTATCGTTTTTTTTTTATTTACTTAGAAAATAAGATTTCAATCATGATCGTGGATACTAAACAATCATATCATATCATCATAACAAAAACGCAAATCACAAACTTATTACTGTAATAATTTATTTATAAAGTATACCACACGACATGTGCTATTTTGTGGCATAGTGTGACTGACAGATTAATCTTTTGTCAGCAAATCTTGATGAAAACAAAACATCAACTTTTACAAAAGAGCGTGGCAAATTCATACGTTTGTCCCACATCACAAATAAAGATAAAATTAGTTGAAATGGCAAAGCAAATATCGACAACAAACTAGATTGGATCCAAATAAGCAAAATGGCGCCCTCGAAAAAAAAACACGCAGAAAAAAACCAGGATTCCCTAATCTCTGAATTTTACCTATATTAATAAGTTACCGAAACTCAACAGCGATTTTAAACCTAACAGTGGAACATTTATAGTCCAAATTCGTTTGCGGGAATATCACGAATGTCGTAGATGTACCCTTTTGTATTTATTAAAGCTTTCAAAACTTCGCAAACTGTTGTGCAGTCCGACCGCGACGCATTGATACTTGAAATTAGTCTACTCTACATTTTAATAAGTTTGATTCGTTTCTATTGTAAACAAACATATGTGTTTTGTAAACTTAACAAATTTATTTTAAGTCTAAGAATATATTTGTTATATCTTAGAACGTTGTACATGGACATAGAAAAATATGTAGTAATGTTTACGGTCACGCACGTCAATATTTACGCGTTTTCAAAGTTCCTGTATTTGTGCTTTTGCCAGCTCGTATAACGTGCGTGACGTATGTTACTTTGTATAAAACAATAATTATCACGGGTTATTTATTACCCATGTCGGAAATCTTAGATAGAGATAAGCTCGCTCGCCTTTTTACATTGTTTTCTTTCTTGTGTAAAAAAAATATTGGTTGCCTGTAAAGTCGGTATAAGGGCGAAAGTTTTACGTGACAACGACTTTGAGTGGTAAAATAATTTTAATGTGAATATTCATTCGTATAGTAGGAAGAATGATGAAATAATAGTAACAATTTAAAACATTTATTTATACAAAGAATTATATTTAAAACATTAATTTATACAAAGAATCTCGCACTGAATTTCATATTAACAAAATTTTATTTTTACCTTTACACATACATACGCGTATCAACGGATTGCATAATATCATCACGGAGAAGGACTCTCCTTTGATTTTCAAACATGGGCGCGAAGGAAACGACTCACAAACTACACGAGATATTCGCACTGAATATATTCGACTCCAAGGACACACTTTGCAAACCCTCTCTCTCTCTCTCTCGCTCTGTCTCTCTCGCTCTTAGGCGGGCTAACTGTGCTCGAGTGGAAGGGACGCGTGCCTTTCACTTTTTATGTCTGTCTCTCTCGCTCTTAGGCGGGCTAACCATGCCCGAGTGGAAGGGACGCGTGCCTCTCACTCGCTCTCATTGTGAGCGCATAACGTGAGCGGAGCGTAACGCAGTTTCTTGAAGTGTCACCCGGCAAACCAATTTATAAGACGTTGTCACGTCAATACGAATTACTTCACGAATTAAATGTGATTTATTCCACTAATCTAAATTCACTCTAAGGTTAATAATAATGGTCATATTCATATGCCCTCCCATGGCAGAACATGATATTAACCTTAACGTTTAACTTTCATCTGTTTACTATACCAATATTCTTGAATAAATAATCTTAATCTTTATATCAAAGATAGCAACCGCGCGGCGACCGACAGTAGTAAGAACAATAACCATTACGTAATAGAAAGTATCGAGATTGGTCGCGCGCGCTCGTGACCCTAGCCCATCTTTCACTCGCTTTCTGCCAGGGCTGGACTCGGGGTGGCTTTATTTATTTGAATTTATAAATAACAAAAGACTTGAATTTTAAATAATTTAAATTCATTACCAAGCAGTCAAACACAGGTCGATACTTTTTGTCTACGTTATAGGTAACGTCTGTGTCTGATAACAACCTGTTATCATTGTCTGTATGTGTCGATTTGGTTTTATTTAACACACACGTGTGTATGTTTGTTATAAATAACAAATTAAAAAAACTTTCATAACATCACAAAGCTTCACACCTTTTTCCATAAGAGGTACCAGCAGAGGCATTAATTTGCCCACTTTCCACCATCGGTCGTCGCGTTAATTTGTCGTCGAGGTTAGACGCATTTACTTCTTCATGTTCCATTTAAGGGGCAGCCATTTATTGTGTTCAATTATTTTATTTATTTATTTACATTAATAATTTGTGTCATTACAGCGAATGCCAAGTCGGCACAAATATACAAAATTAAATTATAATTCAATTATTTCTGATTAAATTACAATAACATTAATACTGGTTCAATATCGGAACATTTAGTTGAGTTGTCCTAAACAAATATAAATAAGTAAGTGGTGATTAAATTAATTTATTCATCAGAACACAAAACATTTTGGTGATGAAGTTAGTTTAAATGGCGCCAACTTAAAAGTGGATATAATATTCTAACACTTGTATGCTGAAATCGTTTGCGTGACAGCTCCTTGACTCACTCGGTCTTATGTCAAGACAAGACATCCTCAAATTATTCAATTTAAATGCAATTTTTGACAACAAAATCTTGAGTTAGATTAAGCCGAGGGTAAAGGAAACCACTTACCCCCTTAGGTACTAATATAAAGTTGCGCAGGGTGTATAAAATGTCGCTGTTCCTGGTCCCCAGGACACAGGGTATCCTAGTGTGGGGCCAGAAGCAATGTATGTGCCAGTATGCAAAAATGATTATGTTTATTTAATTTGTATGTGTTTATTAGGGGGTTAATCATATTTGTTGGTAGCTGGTATTGATAAAACAAATTAAACAAATATTCCTAGTCCGTCCCTGCGTCGCCCCGCCCGCCCCCGCGCCCCTCACTTCCATTTCGTGTTATTGAGAATTTATGTCGGCAAAGCTGAGCGCACACTGCGCACTCGACTATATTTCGATATGGCACCATTTTTATTGTTTAGGGAAATGATAGGCGTTTTGGAGTTTAATATTGAAGTTAGATTAATACAGGTTCAGCGTTAATAATTAAATTAATTAAAAATAATAATATCACATATTTAAGAACCGTAGCAGGGAAGTCTTATCAGGGATTAAAGAATATCGAACCTTTCTGGGATACCTACAGAAGAAATTTCCTAAAATTACGCTTTTTCCGTGTACACCTATAAAACAATATGTTCATCGATAGAGAATTACAAATAACAAAATTGTTCTTTGACAAAATGTCGTAGATAATTCAGTTAACGATAATATTTATCAAAAAACATTTGTTATTTGCAATTGAATTTTCTATCAATGTTTTATAGGTGTACAAAAATTTGAGGGTATGCAAGTACCCTAGTATCCCAAGCACCATACAAATATATTCGAAGTTCTTTGTCTCCCGTTTGACCGCTAAGGTGCTATGGACAGACAAACACAGATTGATAGACAGACGCTTCAAACTTATAAAACCTCTTTTATTCCATCAAGGTTTTTAAAATAATAAAATAAGAACGAGATTGTTAAAATACTTAGTTTTTAATAAATTTCATATTGTAACATGGATAATAAAGAAAAAAAAAACTTAAAAAATATATATATATTTATAAATAACCAACAAGGAGGTTCGAATATTTTGTATGGTGCCTGGGGTACTTGAAACTTGCAAGTTCAGTTTGAACATGCAAATAAATGACTGAATTAAGTATTCTCTGTGGCGTAGCGGTTGTGCATCTGCCTGCCATGCGAGAGGTCCCGGGTTCGAATCCCGGCTGGAGACAAAAAAAGGGCCCAGGTCTTGGATGTTTACATGTTTGTGATGTCGCTGTTTCTGGTTCCCACGACACAGGGTATCCTAGTGTGGGGCCAGAAGCAATGTACCTATGTACCTGCATGTAAATGTTTATGTTTGTTTTGATTATGATATCTCAGAAAGCCTAATATTTACGACTTTTTGTCAAAGAGTATTTGTTGTTTGTAATTAAATTCTTGATCGATGGATATATATGTGTAGCAGCATCGACACAGCAGCTCACACTGAAGCTCGAGAGGCGCTGCCCGGTTTATTATATGCTGTGAGACAGCCTACCACGCATCTCGCTCGCACCCTCCGCACATCTTAATCCTTTTACGCGGTCTTCACAGATTCAGTTATTTTGTATATATTATGGTTTAATAATAAATAAAGCGTCTCAGTCTGCAAATAGCAAAACATTGTATTATTTATCAGCTACAGTATTCCTGCCCCCACAGTGGTGACCCCGACTTTGATTGAAAACACGCAACAACAAATTACGCGAAATGGCCAATCAGGATCAAACCCAAGGATCTTCAACCGATTACCAAGAACTCTCCGGCATATCAGTGAAAATGAGAATACCACCCATCTGGCGTGATAGACTTCGCCTTTGGTTCGCCCAGTTTGAGTCAATCGTCTCTTCTCACAAAAAAGGAGACAAGGCTATGTATGACCTCGTAGTCGGACAGCTGGAGCGCCAAGACATCGATGAAATATGCGACATTATGTTAGACCCACCGGAAAACAACAAGTATCCAGCAATTAAGAAGCGCTTATTGGAAGTCTACGAGGATTCAGAGCAGCGCCGAATCCAAAGATTATTTTCTGAAATGGAGCTCGGTAACAACAAACCCTCCCAGCTACTGCGGCGTATGCAGTCTCTCGCCGGCAACAGCATTCCCGAGTCAACGCTACGCATTATGTGGACAAATCACCTGCCTCAGTCAGCACAAGCCGCACTAACGATTAGCGAAACAATAGCCAAGAAAACGGATCTGAACGAACTCGCTCTTGTCGCAGATAGAATATTGGAACAAACCAACGTTTGCTCAGCTGCACAATCCACTTCAATCGCCGCCGTCGACCACCAACAACCATCCACGTCACCCGGTGCGCAGAAAAATGCTGAAAATCATGAAGAAATGACCATACACAAAAAAATTGATATGCTTGTCTACGAAATCGCGGAATTGAAAGCACAGCGACGAGACGACCAGCGCAGAGCACCGTTCCGCCGCGACTGGCGGCGCGGGCGCAGTCAGAGTACTGGCGGCGGCGATGCACGAAGGCCGCACTACTCACACTCCAGCGCACCTCACACGTACTCGCAACAGGTCCCGCTTACCGCCGCCAATGATACCTGCTACTATCATCGTCGCTATGGAAGGAATGCGCAGAGATGCACACGGCCATGCAAGTTTGATCAAAACAACTTTACTTCGCCGTCGGAAAACTAAATACAGCGTTGGCTGAGACGGCAACCGGCGCTTGGAATAATTCACACCGTCTATTCGTCTACGACAAGCAGTCAAAGCTATCGTTTCTGATCGACACCGGTGCAAATATTTCCGTCATTCCCAAACAAAAGGGAAGACGTGCGGAACCAACGAAACTATCATTGTACGCAGCCAACAATACCGTCATACCAACATATGGCGAGAAAACATTGAACCTGGACCTCAGCTTAGGAAGACCCTACCGATGGAAGTTTGTCATTGCAGCAGTCAGTAAGCCAATACTAGGCGCTGATTTCTTACAACATCATCAACTTCTCGTCGACATCGCCGGTCGATCACTGATCGATAAAGTCACCAATCTTTGCATCAAAGCACCGTTATGCAGTTCATCGGTGCCTACAATTCGCACCATTGACATCGGACAAAAGTACCACGACATTTTGGCAGAATTCCCAGACGTCACACGATTATCATCAATGAAGGAGTGTCCCAAGCATGACGTGGAACATCACATCGAAACCACGGGTCCACCTATATATTCAAAGGCGCGGCCAATTCCTCCGCATCGCTATCATGCAGTCAAGAAAGAATTCGAAGACATGATGCAGCAGGGCCTATGCCGTCCCAGCAAAAGCCCTTGGTCGACGCCGCTTCACGTTGTACCAAAGAAGAATGGAGACCTTCGAGTTTGCGGAGACTACAGAAGACTCAACTCCGTCACAAGACCAGACCGGTACCCAATACCGAGGCTGAAAGATTTCACCTATCAACTCAGCGGGAAGGAAATATTTTCAACGTTGGATTTGAACCGGGCGTACCAGCAACTGCCAGTCCTAGAAGCCGATATTGAGAAAACAGCCATTATTACACCTTTCGGTTTGTTTGAGTTCCCAAGAATGTGCCCAGGACTCAAGAACGCGGGCCAAACCTTTCAACGGTTCATCCATCGAGTACTTCAAGGCCTAGACTATGCGTTTCCATTCGTGGATGACGTCATACTCGCTTCTACCACGGAAGAGGAACACGCTAGACACCTCCGCGCAGTTTTACAACGATTGAACGAGTTCGGCATCACTATTAACGCGTCGAAATGCGTACTTGGACAAGAAGAAGTTAAATTTCTTGGTTACTCAGTATCCAAGGATGGCATCAAACCACTCGAAGAGAAAGCTCAAGCTATCGTCACGTTCCCGAAACCGACAACAATACAAGAATTGCGAAGATTCCTCGGCATGCTAAATTTTTACCGAGAAAACATTCCAAAGGCCGCGGAAATACAAGCGCCACTGAATGCTTACCTTCACAACTCTAAGAAGAATGACAAAAGCAAAATCGTATGGAACGACGAAGCAGAAAAAGCATTCAACTCGAGCAAAGACTGCATACGTAACGCAGCTTTGCTCGCGCATCCGTCTGCCTCCGCCCCACTCGCCATCATGTGTGACGCATCCGACTCGAGCGCAGGAGCGGTACTACAACAGCGAGTAAACAACGCCTGGCAACCACTCGGCTACTTTTCCAAGAAGTTTTCGCCTACACAGCAACGATACAGCACATACGATCGCGAGCTGTTGTCTATCTACATGGCATTGAAACACTTCAGGAAGATGTTCGAAGGGCAACATCTCACCGTATTCACCGACCATAAACCGCTGACCTACGCGATAAACAAGCCGCCGTCTGACAACGACACGCCCCGACGAACGCGTCAACTACTTTTCATCAGCGAGTTTACAACAGATGTACGACACATCAGCGGGCAAGATAACGTCGTCGCAGATGCTCTGTCACGCATAGAAGCTATCACATGCCCCGCCCCCATCGACTACAGGGAGCTCGCCGCTGCACAAGAGACGGACACACAAATTAAACCGCTACTGCTACAAAGAAATTTGCAACTAAAAAAGATGAATGTACCTAACTCAAACGAGATGATTTACTGCGAGATATCTACATCACACGTTCGACCTTACCTCCCTGAAGACTTTCGTCGCATCGCATTTAACGCCGTGCACAACATAAGCCACCCAGGCATTAGAACCACGCGCAAGCTCATGCAAGAGAAATACTTCTGGCCTTCCATGAACACGGACATCGGCAACTGGGCCAAAACATGTACTTCGTGTCAACAAGCCAAGATTCAAAGACACACATCGAGCAACATAGCGACCTTCCCTCCGTGCGACCGTTTCGAGCATATCCATGTTGACATTGTTGGGCCGCTATGCACGACAGCGCAAGGACATCGCTATCTCGTCACTATAATCGACCGCAAGACTCGATGGCCTGAAGCCTTACCCGTGCAAGAAATAACCGCCGAAACTATAGCGAGGACTGTTTACGAGGGATGGATAAGCCGTTTCGGATGTCCGGCCAGCCTCACCAGCGACCAAGGCCGCCAATTTGAAAGTCAACTTTTCTCTGCACTGGCGAAATTACTCGGCATTGAGAAAATACGAACTACTGCATACCATCCACAAAGTAACGGGATAGTAGAACGCTGGCATCGCTCACTCAAAGCAGCGCTTATGGCCCGTTTAGAAAACATCAACAAATGGACAGACGAACTACCTATTGTTCTATTGGGGCTACGAGCAGCGACGCGACCGGACACGGGAACAAGCGCAGCTCAACTTACATACGGGCGCGCACTTCGCCTGCCAGGCGATTTCATCGCATCTCCAGCAAGAGGGGTGTCAACGCGGCCAATGGAAATGACTCACAACTTCGTCAATCAGCTGGCGCAACAGATCAATGACCTCCGTCCGGTAGAACGTAAACAAAGCAGACAACGTACGATTTTCGTGCACAAGGACTTGCACACATGTGAATACGTCTTTATGCGTGTTGACGCTGTACGAAGACCTCTGCAGGCACCCTACGAAGGACCCTATCCGGTGCTACAAAGATGCGACAAGTACTTTTTACTACAACTGCCGGGTCGACAAGTCAACGTGTCCATCGATCGCCTCAAACCAGCTTACACTATGAGCGAAGAGTCGTCTGAGGATAACATAGAACGGAGGACAAGATCAGGACGTGTTGTTAGACCTCCCGTACGCTTCGCTTGAGGGGGAGCACTGTAGCAGCATCGACACAGCAGCTCACACTGAAGCTCGAGAGGCGCTGCCCGGTTTATTATATGCTGTGAGACAGCCTACCACGCATCTCGCTCGCACCCTCCGCACATCTTAATCCTTTTACGCGGTCTTCACAGATTCAGTTATTTTGTATATATTATGGTTTAATAATAAATAAAGCGTCTCAGTCTGCAAATAGCAAAACATTGTATTATTTATCAGCTACAGTATTCCTGCCCCCACATATGTTTTATATGTCTACACGAAAAATGTGACATAAGAAATTTTGGAAATAAAAAAAAAAGGTTCCATGTTTTATTTATACGGTTCGATGTACTC
>CAUOQF010000002.1:0-234586 GCA_963457715.1 Argyresthia albistria
TGCACCATTGTCTTGCACCTTGCATAGGTAAACTGTGTGCGTGCTTAGCATGCACTTACATACAGCACTTTAACCCTGAGTTGCACGCAACTATTTTGAAATTTAAGGTTGTTAGTGTTACCTTACTGATTTAATGATTTAAGGCTTGAATGACCTTGAGCATTGGAGCATTTTTATAAAGAAAGGCATCTGTTTATATCTCACTGTACTTCTTTGAGTAAACTCAGCCATAGTAATGCTGTCAAATGTTTACGTAAAGCGAGAAGGTGGGGAGTTTGTTTTATGTTTTCGCCTAACCTTTATGTGTTTATACCTCCACAAAGTATAATGTTATGTACAGTACGGGGCCATTGTTTTAGCACGTCAGGTCTCGTCTCGTCTCTCTCTCTCTCTCTCTCTCTCGCTCTCTCTCTCTCGCTCTCTCTCGCCAAGTCAAACGTCGAGTCTCATCCTCGGGGGCCGGGGCACGTCGTCGTCGGGTCCCCGGATCACAGAAACGGATCACGGTCTCAACCCAAGGCACAGAAGAGATAATAGTAGGTCTCAACGGATCAAATCAAACCAAGCAAAAAATTCTACTCGGATCATATGATGATCATATGATCCGAGTGGACTACATTTTTAATTATATTTTTTCCATTTTCCAGAATCTCATAGGATTGATTGCCATTTGTTTCTTGCTGGGATATGCGTGTGGCATGTGGGAGGGAGAGTGTTAAAATGATAGTAATAAATACTCGACCGAAAATTACTTTAAAATGTAAGTAAGTGCCACGGACAGACAGACACACAGACAGACCGAAAGACGCTTCAAACTTATACCTGACACTCCTCATCTGATCACTGATCATCGGCCAACCAAACATGACTTTTCACGACTAATCGAATGAGCCCAAATTCGACGGGTAGGTAAATAAGCATCCTAGGGGAACCCCTGCCACTTATACTTCCTGAATCCACAAAAAATATATGTTATAAAACCTTTCCTTGGCTAAAAATTTAGTGTTTGAAAACATCATAATGCTATTGGAAACTATATGAAAAAAATATTAATCTGATAGTTGTTTTTTTTACCTAAAACGAGTTATTCCAGGAGTTCTACATTCTAAAAAGAACGCTAGTATGGTTCTTATGTGTAACAGGTAATTAAAATATACATTGTAGAAATCATGAGCCGTTTTTGTGGAATTTGCAAAAAACACACTTTTTTGCACTTTTCGCACTTTTTGCGCGGACGTATGTGTCGCGCTGCAGTTTAGGCCATTATATACTTTATTTTATCATTTTTAGGGTTCCGTACCCGAAAGGTGCCAAACGAGACCCTATTACTGAGACTTCGCTGTCCGTCCGTCCGTCCGTCCGTCCGTCAGTATGTCACCAGGCTTGACCGTGATAGCTAGACAGTTGAAATTTTCACAGATGATGTAGGTATTTCTGTTGCTGCTATAACAACAAATACTAAAAAATAGAAAATAATATTAAAGGGGGCTCCCATACAACAAACATGTTTTTGCCGCTTTGGTACGGAATGGTACGGAACCCTTCGTGCGCGAGTCGCCCACTTGGCTGGTTTTCTTTTATGATTTGTGAAAATTTCCACTACCACAAATGGTTGCTAATTTTAGCGTAACCAGGCGCCTTAAGGGTCGATTTCACGATTTTTGTGTCACACGAATGAGATTTATTTAATTCACGCGAAAGACGCGTCATTCGCGTGACATGAAATCGACCCACGAACGGTGTTACCACAGTATACATATAGAACAGTAGTAAATCAGAGACCGTTTAGGAGCGTTCGTTACATACCTACCTAAAATACTTATTTTGCTTTTAAGTAGGTACCTATGCAAAGTATTTCTGTTACAGTTTAATAGACAATATTGTTTACACAAAGTAATAATATTACTTAGGTACCTATGTGTTTCTAGTTTCCCACTTCATCGAATATTTCAGTTCAGTTCAAAAAATTTTTATTGACCATAAAATCATACATATTACTTAGTCAACGTCAATATAATATTAATATTTTTGTATACTACCGCCCGCCCGTATTTTAATACTTACCACTATACTACTCGATTATATGTAAATAATATACCTCATTTACCTAACGCAAAACTAAAAAACCTTACTAATTATCACCCATTCACAAAATAATACTTAACTATTTGATGTTTAATTCATATCATAATGTTTCGTGTGTGCGTTTACATTTCGTTGTGGAAAGTTACTTACTTCTCGGGATCCTTTGGTACCTTTATGGAAAAAGTTATCCAACTCTGGATTTGTCCGTGTTATTAAGGTATCCATTTACACAACAGTACACACGTTTTCGAAAAGACGACGACGATGACATACTGGTGGCGGTAACGAGTGAGAGCGAGCGAACACGGCAACGGCGTGGCCCCGATTGAAGCAGTCTCCATCATTCCCGAAGGCTATGTGTGCGTGCATACCGAACACGCGCGCATGTGTGCAGCCGTGCGATGTACCTTTGTTCGATGATTATCTACTGTCTATAATAATACTGTGGTGTTACGCACGCACGCTGCAAATAGCTTTGCAAGCGTTACGAATCTGCTACGAATGTTGTTACGGCACGCTGCAAATAGCTTTGGAAGCGTTACGAATGTTCTACGAGGATCGATTTCACGAATTTGTATGTCACACGAATGAGATTCACACGTGTGACGTGAAATCGACCCTTAACTCAAATTAATGTTTTCATTTAATTAAAATAGATCCAAATGCATTCTAATAAGTACCTACTTATCTATATTAATAATTCCGTCGAGGGGTACGGTAGACTCAATCAAAACCTTACCTGAATAATAAAACATAAAAAAATATAGATTTCGAGTCGACAACATATATCCGCAAAATTCGGATTGTCGAGTATTTTGTTAAATTCTAATGTTACTGAACAGACAAATCGCAGGCGCCATATTGGCCACGTAACTTAGAGCCATAGACAATGGTCTCTTCACACATGTCTTCTAGGGTTAGAAACCGGTAAACTGCGTTTATTTGCGGTTGCATTCATGTTCCTTTTCTGTATACGATTAGTACATAGTGTAGATGTAGCTTAATGGTAGTTTTAGACATAGTTTCCCAACAAAAACATGCCGAAGGAAATGTGGATGTAGCTATAATGGTCGTTTTAAGCATGGTATCCCAACAAAAACGTGCGGAACGATAGTGTGGATGTAGCTTTAATAGAAGAAAATGAAAATGCCGATTCATAGTTCACAGACAAAATACCGTGCCATTCATTTCTGTCACAGAGAAAGTAATCACATTTCTGTTGGCAGAAGCCAGAATCATTGAGGAAGCCAGTGAAAAATTGAATTGAGTGCAAGAAACATAATATTATGCCGAAAATCGTAACAATGCTCAATGTATCCAATCCTTTTGTCAAAATATACAAAAGGGCGGCTGCAATATTAGCTGAAGAGGAATTAAAAGCAGCCTCAGAAAATCGACCCAAACATTCAGTATTAATGCAGTTTTATAAACATAAATCACTTGATTTGCGTCGGTATAACACTCCATCAAATAGTGAGGTAGCGGTCATCTTTGTAGGAGATAACGGCGAACCTCCATTAAATATAGATTTTTCTGTACAAGAATATTCTCAACATTTAACTACACTAAAATCAACCAGTCCCAATATTGACCCATTAGCATTTCCTTTACTTTTTCCTAATGGAGAACTTGGATGGCATGAAAATCTTCAACACAGAGAAGAAAGGCGAACTGCTCGAAGCCGCCTTACAATGCTACAATTTTATCAGTACAGACTTGCTGTTCGTAAAATTTTAGCCCATTGTTTTACGCCGAAAAACTTTTTCATGAATATTGTGTCTTAGCCTATGTTAGAATTGAATCTCACAAGCGGATAGGCATATTATCAGTAGATGAACTAAATGATTCATTTAATATGCTCTGTGCCAACGCACAACAAGAATGTTTTCCACAAGAATACAAGGCTCTTTCTAAAATTCAGTCTATAAGCATGAAGTCAAAAATTCTGTCCTTGGCACCATTTATTGACGAGAGTAGGTAGATAATGACAGTTGTAATTCACTTGACGACGGAAAGCCTACAGGGTCGATAGATGGATCGAAAAACCTATTGACAGTTCAAATTCATTTTACGACGGAAAGCCTACAGGGTCGATAGATGGATCGAAAAACCTATTGACAGTTCAAATTCATTTTACGACGGAAAGCCTTAGTTCTGGATCGGATGTTTATTGATCCAGAACTACGCTGTTTACATACTGCTACACAATATAATGTTATTAATATTCAAAATATGTGTAGTCTTATACAGATTCCCAAGTGAATCATACTGATTTCAAGATGAAATTTTTAAAACAAAAAAGTACATTACACTTAGAAAAAATATGTACTTCTGACTCAACTAAAATACTTCGCCATGGTAACCTGTTACCAAATTCCATACGATGTCTGATATGCGGGCCATCAAACTGCGGGAAAACGAATCTGATGGTCGGTCTTCTATTACATGAAAATGGGCTCCACTTCCAGAATGTTTACGTTTATTCAAAAACCTTACTTCAACCAAAATACGAATTTCTTGAGAAGGTCTTAAGTTTAGTTCCGAGTGTATCGTTCTTTAAATACCATGATAATCAGCAAGTACTCAGTACGGAGGAAGCGAAATCAAACTCAGTAATTATATTTGATGATGTCGCATGTGAAAATCAAAACAACATGCGCGATTATTTTGCAATGGGCAGACACAAAAATATTGATAGTTTTTATTTAAACCAAACTTATACTAAAATACCCAAACAACTCGTTAGAGACAATGCTAACCTACTTGTACTTTTTAAACAAGATGACATTAATTTACGTCATGTATATGACGAACATGTTAACACAGACATGACGTGGAACGAATTTCGAGAAATGTGTTCAACAATATGGAGTGAGTCTTATAGCTACTTGGTCATAAACAAAGACTGTGAAAAAAATAAAGGGTGCTATCGTAAACAGTTTGACACATTCGTGGTTTTTACTCAGTGAACGTATATATAAATGCAGGTTAATTATATAATACTACACTAGCTCTTCAAGAGGACAAGCACACAGGTATCATTTAGATATGGAGAAAAACTTAAAGGAAATCGTAAGTGCTGCCGAAGCAGTTAAGAAAAAGTTTAAAAAAATGCGTAACATTGAATCAGAGTACGAAAAGGCTTTAGGAACCGTTTTCAAGCCAGTTCTTAGCCCCCTTAATAAAATTACAAATGCTATAAGACAAACAGAGAGTAAAGAAATAAAAAATCCAATTAAAAATGAAGAGTCAACCTTTGACAATGAAGTTGATGAACCCCCTGACTGGAGTATAGCTGATGAAACTATACGCAAAATCAGACTTTCGGATCAATTTATGACACCCACGCAAAACTTAGATCGTTCAATGGAAGACGATATTTCTGAAAAAGACTATAATGATGGAAATGAATCTAATATATCAGAAAAATCACTCGAGTCTGATAACAGCAGTCCCAACCAAAATTGTTCGTCGTGGTCACTTACATCTGAGTACTTAAAGAATACTCCTTTCGGGATAAGAGTCGACCGAGGAAAACTTATGATGGGGTCAGCTAATGTTACTATTACTGACAAAACCATCACAGTGGGAACACATGGTTACAATAAGACTCATGGATTGATGGAGTTGCTAACTAAACAATCACCAAACTTAGTAGGTTTAACCAAGGAAGACCTGGTGAATTATAAGTTAATGTTGATAGAGACAAATGCGCACAGACGAGATTATGATCCAAATAAACCAATAAAGAGCAACAAAGGAATAAAATACATAAAAATTATTAAACCTCTCTTTAATGTTAAACATGATAACAATCAGATCCAAGGTTCTGGTTTAGCAATACTGAAAAAATGGAAGAAAAATATTGATTATGTCTACTGGGACGATCCAAACGAGCTAGTGGAAAGGTTAAAACTACTTATTGCATCTCGTGACGCTGGAAACACTGGACTTGATAATGAAATAATATCCATTATAGAAGAACTTAAGGAAAGTGGTTTGCTTAATTAGAATAAATAACCCTGCCTAAATTATTGCTGTTTACTTCATTGCCAACCTCTCTACTAATAACTCGAGTAACCTAGCTCGGTAATATGAACATTGATAAATTTGGTCATCATGTTCATAAACGTTTACGTTTATCCGAATTGTTTGATAATGCGTTGACCAAAAATGAAGAGGGTCATTTTGATCTTCAATCGTCTCGATTAAAAGGTTTACAGTCACCACACGAATCAAACGATGCCGTCAATAAGGAATACGTTGATAAAAAGATTAATGATCTACGAGGAGATGTTCAATTTTTACTGAACGAATCATTGAAAGATGTAAGGGCTGTTTTGAATAACTTTATAAAGGATGTTTATACGAGGAGTGAATTAGATATCATCATTAAATCGTTGAAGAAAGATGAAGCAGCAAGTGGTAAACGAAATTCATAAAAATGCAAGAAAAAATTTTGTTCGTCGTTCGGTGCTTCTCAAGGGAATTGATGATTTATGGCAGGCAGATTTGATTGACGTTATTTCACTGCAGACTTACAATCATGGTTATAAGTTTATTCTTATCGTGATGGATTGTTTCTCAAAATACGCGTGGGCTCTACCCCTCAAAACTAAATCTAAACAAGAAATGTATAAATGCTTTGCAAGTATCTTGGAGAATAGTGGAAGACGACCAAATAATTTACAGACAGATATGGGAACTGAATTCTATAACGATGAATTCAAAAAACTAATGAAAATCTACAAAATAAATCATTATTCTACATATTCGGTTAAAAAAGCATCTATAGTGGAAAGGTTAATCAGAACATTAAAAACACATCTGTATAAGTATTTTAGTCTCAAAGGTAATTAC
The DNA here is from genome assembly GCA_963457715.1 of Argyresthia albistria. NCBI lineage: Eukaryota > Metazoa > Arthropoda > Insecta > Lepidoptera > Argyresthiidae > Argyresthia > Argyresthia albistria. The sequence continues at coordinate 6,946 of CAUOQF010000002.1, forward strand.
AAGTGGGTGGGTGAACCATTAGAAAATGTAGTTAATTCTTACAATCACACAAAGCATCGTGTGACGCAACGGGAGCCTGTGAAAGTAACTAAGTTAAACGCACACAGAGTAAGAGAAAATATTAAAAAATTCCAGAGTAAACCTAATCATTACGCAAAGAAACCAAAGTTTTGTGTTGGTGATTACGTGAGAATAAGCAAGTACAAAGGGAGTTTTCAAAAAGGTTATACACCCAATTGGTCGACAGAATTATTTGTTATTAAGAAGGTAAACAGCACTATTCCTATAACTTATTTGATTGAAGATATCCGTCAACAGCCGATTTTAGGATGCTTCTACGATCAAGAGCTCCAGAAAGCTAAATATCGTGATGTATACTTAATTGAAAAAATTTTAAGAAAAAAAGGGAATAAGTTGTTTGTAAAATGGTTAGGTCTAGATAAAACTCAAAATAGTTGGATTGATAAAAAGACTGTTGTATAAAATGCAGCCTTAGTCTATTATCAGTTATGCAAGGCGGAGGTCTAGTTAACAGTCTGATAAATAATTTACCTTTCGAGTTACATCTACCTGGCTATAATTATTGTGGTCCTGGAACAAAGCTGGTTAAGCGATTAGCACGAGGCGACAAGGGCATTAACTCATTGGATGATGCGTGTATGCAGCACGACATAGCGTATACGAAATTCTCGGATTTAGAAAACAGACATAAGGCTGATTTAGATTTATTAAATATGACGAAGCAGAGACTTCGATCAAAAGATGCTAAACGTGGTGAAAAGATTGCGTCATGGTTGGTTAATAAAGTCATGAAGACAAAACTGAAAACCGGCTCTGGTATACGTAATTTTAAAGCTATAGTATCTAAAATAAAAGGTCATCTTCAGAAATTGAAATCTAAAAATAGTCATAGTGCTATTAAATATGCATATGCTGCAGCAAAAAAAATAATTGATGGAGGTACCAAACACAACATACGAATACCGCGAATTATTCCCCTCCCCAAGAGTGGAGGCATTCTTCCCTTAATACCAATCTTTGCAGGGTTGTCTGCCTTAGGAAGTCTTGCTGGAGGGGCAGCTGGAATAGCAAAAAGTGTTAATGACTATAAAGATGCTCAAGAACGCTTGCGTGAATCTAAACGTCACAATCAAGTGATGGAATCAATTTCAGTGGGTAAAGGATTATACATAAAACCCTACAAAAAAGGTAGCGGGTTATTTATAAAGTCTTCAAAAAACTAATGAAAAGGCTGCCTAAGCGTGCTCTAACGAATGTGGATATCATCGCATATGCTAAAGAAATACCATATTTTCGCGGAGTCTACATGAAAGATGCTTTGCCAAGAAAACCAAGAAGTATAGAATGTGGTATAATAAATTTAGACGATTCCTGCAATGAAGGAACGCACTGGGTAGCCTACATAAAAATTCATGAATACTATGAATATTTTGATAGCTTTGGAAACTTGAAGCCACCGACACAAGTTCTGAAATATTTAGATACTCCTAATTTGTACTATAATTATACTAGATATCAGAATTATGATAGTGTCAACTGCGGACATTTATGTTTAAAGTATTTGCAGGATTTTTGGAATAAACATATAAATGATTGATGTAAGCGTTTATTTTTACCATTGTTACAATGTCATTCACCCTATCAATAACAGGCAACAAGTCACTTTTAACAACGAATTATTCTCCTACATTACAACTAGAGGGAGAATATGAGTGTGCTTTACTATACCTATCCACCTTTAATTCAATTCCAAACGTTGATAGTAAAAATAACAAGTTTTATTATGGCGAAAACGATGTTATTGAACTTCCTGAAGGAGCGTACGAATTGCAAGATATAAACGATTACCTTAAAGGAAAATTACAAGATATCAACTTTAATTTATCGTGTAACAATAATACATTAAAAACCCATATCTTCAGCACCAAAGCTATTCATTTTGAAAAAGAAAATAGTCTAGGAAATTTATTAGGATTTGGTAATCGGACGCTTGAAGCTAATATATTACATGAATCACAACATCCTATCAACATTCTGTCAACAACTGTGGTGAGGATTGAATGTGATATTGTAAGCGGATCATATATAAACGGCATATCTAGTCACATTATACATGAGTTTGCGCCAAACGTCCCACCAGGATATAGAATAATAGAAATACCAAAGAACGTTATTTATTTTCCCGTTAACCAAAATAATATAAACACGTTAAATATCAGAATATTGGATATTAAAAACAATTTAATTAATTTACGTGGTGAAGAAGTTCAACTGTATTTACATCTTAAGAAAAATGATCGAGTTCAATAAAACCTTACCACCACAACACAAAACAATTAGTCACACTTCAATCTCCCACAAGGAAAGAACTGGGAAGAAAAAGAACCTAACATCAAAAAATAAAAAATTCCTGAAATTAATCGGACTCTTAAAATGAGTAACATGCTAGATATTTTGAGTGCACCTGTTTATGACAATAGCATTGATGGTATTGAGATTCATTCGTATAAACCTTACGTCACTAGTTTTAATCGTAATGATGAAATTCGTATACCAATTAATCAACAAGATCTGTACATACTCCCATCAGCAAGCACGTTATATTTGGAAGGTGTTGTCAATGTGTTTATGAAAGAATCAAAGGAAAAGGTTACTAGCGTGCAGTTTACAAATAATCCGCTGCTATACTTTTTTCAAGATATTCGTTATGAGCTAAATGGAGTTGAAGTTGACAAAGTTAAAAACGCTGGAATTACTACTACAATGAAGTCACTTTTGTCTATGAATGAGAGTGAGTCCAAAATATCGAAAGCGTGGGGTTGGGATATCAGCGGTACAAAAAACACGCAATCGGGGAAATTTTCAGCCTCGATACCTCTAAGTAATATCCTAGGATTTGCAGAAGACTATAAAAAAGTTGTAATCAACTGTAAACATGAACTAGTTCTGCTTCGCAGTAACACAAACCTTAATGCATTACAATTAAACACTGGAGAAGTTGTAGAAGACGTTGAAATTCATAAAATTATATGGCGAGTTCCACATGTAAAAGTATCTGACGTAGAAAGAATCAATCTTCTTCGTTTGTTAGAAAATGATAGATCTATTCAAGTTCCCTTTAGAAATTGGGATTTGTACGAATATCCCTTGCTGCCTAGAACTACAAAGCACACATGGTCAATCAAAACATCTTCTCAGATCGAAAAACCTAGATATGTTATACTAGGGTTACAGACCAATCGCAAAAATGATGCTCACAAAGACATGTCAGCATTCGATCATTGTAATTTACGTGATGTAAAAGTATATCTTAACTCGACCTACTTTCCATACGATAATATGAACATAAGTTTCTCGAACAATAATATAGCTATATTATACGAGCAATACGTTCGATTTCAGCAGTCTTATTATGGCAGAAGAACTGAACCATTGTTAAGTGCAAAGGAGTTTAAAGATTTAGCTCCTCTATTTGTTATAGACTGTTCAAGACAAACCGATAACCTGAAATCGGGGCCCGTAGTTAATGTGCGCTTGGAGCTCGAGAGTGAAGTAGAGATACCAGATCAAACCTCTGCATATTGCCTTATCCTGAATGATTGTTTAATTGAATATAAACCATTGAGTAATATCGTTAGAAAACTATCATGAATACAAAAACTTTATTTGTAGATATACAGGGATTTAAAAGTAATAAAAATGATTTTATTATTAAAGAACTTGCGATAGCTACTGCTGAATATACTCAAGTATTTCTCGTTAAGCCTCCATATCCTTATCGATGTTTAACTGATGTGGAAAAAAAACATGTTAAATGGATTCAAAACAATCTGGGCTACAGATGGGCCGAGGGACACATAGACTTTCTTCAATTCAAAAAGATAATTATATCTTATTTAGAAAACAAACGAATTATAGTTAAAGGTCTAGAAAAAGTAAAATGGCTTAAGGAGTTATGTGATAACTGTACAATAACAAACATAGAAGAAAAAGGATGTCCGAATTTAAAACAGTTGTTTGTAATGTTTGACTCGCATCTTAATGATTTCAGTTGTATAACTCATAAATCCAATTGTGCTCTACGAAACGTATTATGTATTAAAAAATGGTTTAAAGATAACCAAATAGCTATGTAATTATTTTACTATTGTTATATGAGTGTATGCTTTCTTATCGATTAGTTTTAAAAATAAATATTAATAAATGTGATTGTTTACCTAAATTATTGATTTTATTTCATCATCTCTTTAAACTACACAAGAGTTAAAGTGCATAAATGAAACATCAAAATAAATTAATATAAACTTTTATTTATTCACTTATTTAAATAGAATCATTGCATATTTTTTTACTAATTTTATTCACTAAATTCTCTGACAAGTCCATTATTTCATCAACTACTTCCGATTGTATGTACTGTACGCTTACAACACTATCATCTGAATTTGTAGAAGTCTGAGGTCCATTTAAGTCATGAATTTCTATCTTAATCAAACGAAGAGCTCTTTTCGGGGCCTTTGTTATTACGTATGATGATAACACTGCAGGATTTAATTTCTTTCTGTCCCATCTGTTCTTCTTCTTCTTTTTCTTTTCCTTAGTGTCTTGACTGGGTGTAGAATCTTGCAGAACGTCATCATAAGTTTGAGGCTGAGCATGTTGGAACCACAAGTCGGAGGGATCCATTGACTGTAAAACGAAAAACATGATATAGTTTCCTGTGAAAATAAACTTTATAATAATCATATAAAAATAGTCAGTATGTTTTTACCTCGTTTAATATAGACATATTATCTTGTTGTAATGAACTGCGTCCTCTTCTTTAGCTACCTTCTTTAGAAATGGTCATTGTTACGTTGTAATTAAACAAATCACCTAACCTTGCATTTCTTCATAAAATTATGCTTACGTTAACATTGACATATTATCATGTTTTTCAAATTGAGTTCATTGAACACAACACGTGTTATATTCACGTTGCGATTAGTCATCATAATCATTTCAACGTTATCGCTTTCAAGCGTTATGTTCCATCTTTTAGAAATCATTCTAAAGTAACCTCTACATACAAGTCCACTCCGGCTGATTTCTAACGACTGTACCTAACTATGTATGTAATGTAGTAGGGTATGTTGTAACAATAAGCTTAGAAAGAAACACGAAACATAATCCGAGAACACATTATTTATTTTAATATAACAATTTTTACTTAAAAGCTAGTTTAGAGTCTAGTTATATTAGTAAATATCAGGTCCAAATGTCGTCAAAAGTTGATGTTTTATTTTCAATATAACAATATTCACTTACAAGCTATAGTTTAGAGACTAATTATATTCATACATATACGGCTTAAAATGCTGATTCATGACCCCATGAAAGAGTTGATATTTTATTTTTTAGAATGATGCGCTTATCATCGTTACTTGAGAGAGCTATTTTATTAAGCGACTGTGTGAAAATTTCATGTTTTAATGACCTAAATACCATATTTTTTTTCCTAACTAAATTATTATCTAATAACACCCCTTTATAGTCCTTAAAACTCAATGTTTTTACAACAGATTTTTTGGTTCCTTTAGCTTTTTTTAATTCAGTATCTTCAGTTTTTATAGAATAAAGTTTAGACCGTAGGCCTACAAACTCAACTAAAAGCTGACCTCCTAGCTCGTCTTTAAATAACCCAGGCACTTTTTTATTATGCCTCCTTATACCGTACATATTATTACTCGCGTAGTTGCTAGTGTCGAAGTATTGAGGGAAATTGTATTTTATGTCTTTGTAGACATTTTTCGTTGTTATGGAATACAGAAAACTGTCGGTGTCTGTATAACACATTTTTATATTAGGGCCATAAAAAGGTTTCATAACAGAATAATGAAAGTCATACATATGACTCTTAGATATTTCCAAAACAGAAAAACCAATGTAAATCGGTTTATCGAGAGTAATTTTTTCAGGATTCATCTGGACGGCTACAAAATTTTCAGTAAAAATAGTTGAGCTATGGTAATTAGGTCGAGCTATTAGTTGCTCTGCGCCTAAATGTTTTTTCGTTTTGTTATTTTTATCAGACCACTGATTTACTAATTTAACATTTAACCTTTTTTCCGTGTCTTCTAGGGTTTTACCAAAAATGCTGTTATTTAATAATTTAAAAAAGTCTTGTTCAAATTGAGATTTAGCTTTTTGTCTCAATTCCGTATTTAAATCAATATATTGTTTCAAATATGGACCTTGTTTAAATTTAATAACTCTGTGTATGCTTTTCAATTTTAGCCCATGTTTCAGACACGTTTTCAAATGAATATAGTGTATGACATAATTATATTTATCATACAAATTCGGTATCAGTTTACTCGTTTTCGATCCAGGCGGTACAAATTTTTGTGGGCAGAAAGGTAAATCGTTATGATGATCATGCAGAGATTCAGGATATTCTAGATCGACATCAAAAATGTAACCTACATCTGAATTGTCTTGTAAACAGAGAATGTCAGAAACTTGAAACATAGGATTTTCAATCAATTCAAAATCAGAGTGCGGTAAATAACTACACATAGCAAATCCATACAAATTATTACAATCTATATACAGTAAGTAATTATCAGGATCCGAGGGGTTGTAGTTCGAGAGGTACTTATTATTAGCACTGGCATAGCGAGTAGAACATAAACAAACACCTCCGCGAATACCTTTTTGTATCATTCTAATAATTTCCAGATCATCTATTAATTCTAATTTTACTTCTGTTTTTAACAGCATTGCATCGAAGCTTAAGCTGGGAGCCGTTATGTAAAAGGCTGGGTCTAACCTATAATTATTTTTACACGTCTTTCTAAAACTCTCAAAAATATCCGTCAACAGCATTACATCTGATTTTAAGTATAGATCGGTATATTGACCAAGGTTTGACAAATGGAACAATCGCCACACACAATGTGCGTGAGCATAATCTGACTCTGAAATAACCTGATCAGTTAAACTGCTGTAGAAACACTCACGCGGCGGTAATTTATTTTCATCATAACGTTTCCACTTATTCATGTACTCGTAAGGATAAATACCTTTACGTCTCAATAACTCGAATTGCTGTTTATCGGGGTAGCAATGAGAGAGGTGAATAAAATCTTCAATTGCTAAATTTTCTGCAACTTTTTCTAAACTAGTACCTAAAAATGCGAATGAGTCGACAAAACGAACAGCCATATAGTCATTATTGTTAACAGGAAAGAACTTTGTAAATGACACATAGTTTTCTTTTGTTTTTGCGATAACATTTATGTTTCCGTGCATTTCACCTAGCTCTCGTATAAACAAATGACAGTCATAGCCTGACAGATTGTGGAAAAAAATTGGGACAAATGATTTAGGGAGCTTAAATCGAAGGTTACAATAATCATGTGCTGCCCCGCGGTAGCGTCCAGTCAAATGACAATGATCTCTTACCTTTCCTTCAAACATTATCTTATTACAGAGGTAACAATATTTTGACTCTAAAAAGTTTTTCAGCTCATTTTCAGTAAGGGGTAACATGTCGATTGGATCGTTTAGTATTTTACTTATCGTTTCAACGTCATCGCCCAATATTTTTAAAAACTGCTGAACACAGTCCGGACCTCGGTAAGATCGATACCGATTTAAAGACGCATCGTAGGAGCAAACAATATAATATCCGAACGCTACTGGAATGTGTTTTTGAATCGTTTCCGTAAAATTCGACTTTTTCTCCGAACAGGGTTGTAACATAGACTCAAAATCTGCGTAAATGACAAATGGCATATCATGCATGCGTTCGAAATGTTTGAACTGTATCAACGTCCCTTTATCAGGCAATGACGTTTTAACACCACTGCACACATGCTCATTACGCTTTTTATCATTAGAAAAAAATAACAAGCAATCATCACAAAAAAATATTCTTCCATCATGTTTAGTTATCTGAGATCTTACCAGCCTACTCAAATCCTTAATAAGACAATAATGTGTTAGCGCACCTGATTCCAAAAACAATAAATTTATACGATTCTTCCGCCCCTTGTGAACAGATTTGTATAAAGGTCCAATAACAACCGACTTTTCACTGAGACCATAAATATTAATACTTATGTTATCGTTGTTCTTTTCAAAGACCTTTACATCCCTGAAACCTGCCGGAAACGTCATGTTTTTTGTGTTCAGCACAGTGTCGAAATGAGGATATGAACTCGTTCGGTGTGAATTTTGTTGTGCAGGAAATAAAGCTGCCATTATGCACCATAGAAAACAAAAGTTATCTGAGTTCTGAATATTGACACACGCCCGTTTTAATTTAATAGGTCTAGGAAGATCGATAAACCCTGAACCTCTTAGCGGATTATATTTGTTGATATTGACTTCCAGATACGAATTTGCTACAAAGCTCCAACCACTGTCTCTCTCCTGAAATTCATCGATTTTTGCAACAATTACATTTACAGCGTTTTTGTAAATATCTTCAAAATCATAATGTTTGTGAATGACTATATTAGGCGTGGCGAACGATTTAATCTCCCGCTCATCATTCTTAGGTAACGAGAACTCAGCAAACAGTTCAAAATTTACCTTAACGCTGTTAAAGGAGCCGATCCGCGCCTCTATCAGATCACGTACGCGTGACCGCAGCGAGCGCAGATAGATGTTCGGAGGGCAAGCATTAGAGCCCGCCGCCGCCGCCGCCGCGCTGTCCGCCGCCCCCGAGTCCGCGTTGCTTAGTCTGTACGACGCGATTCGACTGCGGAAAGCACTAGATATCTTCTCAAGACCGTCACCCTTAATAACCGCATTGTTGTTTTTGTGTACAGTGCTGCGAAAATGAGCTGATAAACTTTTACTTTTTACAGAGACATCACAGGATGTACAATATACTAATCTGTTATTAGACATCTTAATTATATGTAAGGACAAAACCTAAGAAATGATAAATCAAACCTATCTTAACTTCACAATATAAAAGGCTCGGTAGCCCAAACTAAATTCAACCTTATTACGTCAGTGACATATGGACGCTGTCACCGGGCCTTTTATTTTGTGAAGACTGTACCTAAGTTACACCTAATTTTTACTATCTACCTACCTTTCGTGGCCTACAATAAAGGATACCTAAGTACCTACCTAATAAATTATGAAATAAACATAGTAAACTTATGAAACAAATTTTATTAACCATTAAAATCTAATAATCTAAGTTTTCTTATCAGCGAAGAAAAATCCTTCTTCAATAAAAGACGTCTTGCAGCGTTTCAAGAGCTGTCGCAGGAGTCCCAGTTGTGGCGAATTGAAGTCAGCCTGATACTTCAATGCCAGCACTGCCTTCTCGTATCGTTTACTAGGGTCCACGTCTTTGATATCTGCCACCTGGTAGAGTTTCAGGTCCAAGTAGAGGTCACCCTCCAGTTTAATGCTTCGCCGCACGACGCCGTCAGCAACCCGCTTCGAGTACGAAGATCTCAGCTCTGGTGTCTTGCGAATCACTTCGTCCTCGCTTCCGGAATCCAAAGCGCGCCAACTCTCTTCAGGCTTCTTAGTGACGCTCTGCTGCACCTTTCGTTTGGCTGGAGGTTTCAGGTCCTTTTGCGGTTTGCGTCTGTGAAAGAAAACAAAGGTTATTTACTGGACGTCATGATACCTAAATATTGATAGAAAAATATGGAAAGAGAGATTTTAGAAACCCTATTGAAACTAAACACATAATATATCGTGACTTGACCTTATTTTATTCATACTTGTGCTGTTCGGTTCGGACTAGGAAACTGGATTCATGAATTTATTAGAAATCACAAAAAATAATCACCTTTGCACTGTATCGTCATCAGATTCGGCGGTACGCTTCGATGCTGTCGGCTTAGCGGGAACCTTCTTTTTGTTCCTGAAAACATTAAACATCACTGTAGCTTATTTAAATTTTCTAAAATGTAATTTATCAAAATCTATGTTTCAAAATAATAATAACATGATTACCTCACAATCTCCGATTCCTCGTCCGATTCGACTACTCGCTTTGTTGGATTTGCAGCTTTCTTTTTGTTGCTGTTAACAATAAAAATATGTAAGTATCAGGTGACGTTATATTATGAGGACATAATAAAGATATACGTATAGCAGGTATAATAATAATAATATTTACCACAAGAAAACAGCCTCGTCGTCCGTCTCAAATGAGTTCCGCTTCTCATTTGTCGCAGCCTTCTTCGTGTAGTACTCAGAGTCCGACCTAAAAATAAAAATAAACAATAAGTACATTTATAGGTACATGAGCAAATAAAACTAAACTATAGCTTACCAACACTCTTGCAGTACCTAAGATTAATTAGTTACAAATGACAATGTAAAACGTGAGACATGAACCAGACTAGTAAGATATCAAATAATTACATGGTAGGTACATTCGATAAACATAACTATTATAACCCATTTGATCCGTCTACCGGCTAATACAATGTAGTACTCATTTTACGTACTACACTTGCATCCAAACAGGTCATAAAGCTTTTCGAATAAGCTATAACCACTCATTTGGGCCGTCTTCCGGCTTATACCAGGCAGTTCTCCTTTAATGAACTACCCTAGTATCCAAACAAATAGTTATAAGCTTTGTGAACCACCATCTATGCAAAACAAAAAACAAAAACATACACTTAGTCAAGAACTATGTCTATAAAAATAACTTTAAAAAACTTACTAACATGATTGTGACGCAGTGGATACGCAGCTTGCAGGTGGGTATGAAGACGGGGTGCGGTGGACCTGGAGAGCGAGCACTAGCGTTGACGTCTGTAGCTTGGTGTTACAACCAATGGTACAAATCAATTGATAATTTTCCTTTCGATTTTGGCAGTTTTATTGGAAATAAATGATGAGCATGCAAGTAATGTACAGGGTGTAATAATGAGGTCATTGTTTGCCGATACCTTTTGAGTGGCGTGAAAAAATAGATTCATGAGAAAGTTTTATTAGCGTTATCTATGCCTAACATTTTAATTTAAACTATAAATATATTTTCCTGGTATGTATTTACAAAACTTTACTGCGGCGTAATGTACAAATTATCATAAGAACATGTGGTTCAAGAACAGTTAATTAACTACTCCTTACGTTTGATACTCCTTAAGAACGTAAAATAATACATTTACGTGTCAATTATACCTTCAGAAACCTTGTTCAGAATAAATACCACTGCTGGTAGCAAAAATAATCGCGTTTAAAATAACCTCAATTATAATTATAACTTAGTGCTCATTTACACCCTGTAGAAAGTTGCACACTTGCGACTATGCAAAAATTAATAGAGGTAAAATAAAATTAATTAAAGGTGATGACAAACAATACCGCCAGCGGGTAACGTGAGACCGGCATCAGTCGATTACATTGTTCAAGAACAGTTAATTAACTACTCCTTACGTTTGATACTCCTTAAGTACGTAAAATAATACATTTACGTGTCAATTATACCTTCAGAAACCTTGTTCAGAATAAATACCACTGCTGGTAGCAAAAATAATCGCGTTTAAAATAACCTCAATTATAATTATAACTTAGTGCTCATTTACACCCTGTAGAAAGTTGCACACTTGCGACTATGCAAAAATTAATAGAGGTAAAATAAAATAAATTAAAGGTGATGACAAACAATACCGCCAGCGGGTAACGTGAGACCGGCATCAGTCGATTGCATTGTTATACGTAAGCAAATGACACTAGGGTTTCCAGATACAAATTACTAAAATCGGCATTTGTAACTGTGGCGATGAGCTAGCCCTATCATACCTACGTTCAACATCACATAAAATGTGTCGTGTAAAAGCTATAATCATCGATTATATGTTACATACGTACTTACCATGGATATTAAAAGATTCAATGACTCGCTTTACCACGCGAAGTATATTTGTTACTAACTGCGTGCTAGTTGGTGCAGTTAACGTCACAATTTCACTTATACACATGAAAGTAGGATGCAAACTCTTTGCTTCAGCATTAAAGTTTTGTCTTTGTATAGTCTCATTTCGACAATATTTGCAACAGTTAAGGAACATTTAGAAGATGGTAACCCTAAATTTTACTTTAAATATAGTAGAATGATTTTATTTGCGTGAAGTGAAGTTAGTGGACACATCGTGGGTTTGTTAATCCTTTAAATTATGATCACCTTGATTACAAAACTCCCTGAAGAACCAGGCTTTCAAGAAAGCCGATCTGGTTGGGATAATTGTACAAAACGAACATATTTCTTGGATTAAAACGCATTGATGGTCTCTGTGTTGCTGAAAACTAATGATGTAGTTGTTTAGATACCAGGGTAGTTCATAAAAGGAGAACTATTTGGTATAAGCCGGAAGACGGACTAAACAAACATCTTAAGTTTCAGCTTCTTTTCAGTTGTTATTCAGTATATATTTTCCATTGTCAAAGTGAAGTGTAGGGTTATTTGTGTGGCTGTGCAGAAAAATGGTAAGTTAAAAATGGGAAATGGTGACGAAAGCTAAAATTACTTGTCTGGATGCAAGTGTAGTACGTAAAATGAGTACTACATTGTATTAGCCGGAAGACGGACCAAATGAGTGATTATAGGTTTCCCGAAATGATATTGAAAACTAAAATTACTTGTCTGGATGCAAGTGTAGTACGTTAAATGAGTATTACATTGTATTAGCCGGTAGACGGACCAAATGAGTGTATTAGTTTTTTATATCCCATGTACCTTATTTATTTATTTTTCGTTTTTGTAAATAAGTCTGGCAGTTCTCGATCAAAATCTGTCATCGAACGATTGCTGTGGCAAATGAAATTACATTTGCAAACTAGCGATCTCGTAGCGTAGGCCGAACTTAAGCTTTCCGTCGTAAAATGAATTTGAACTGTCAATAGGTTTTTCGATCCATCTATCGACCCTGTAGGCTTTCCGTCGTCAAGTGAATTACAACTGTCATTATCTACCTACTGACGAGCAAGGCTTATTAAGGGTCGGAGGTCGAATCAATGCCTCTGACTACGCATATGAAAAGAAACACCCCATATTGTTAGACTCGTCGCATCATTTGTGTAAGCTCATCTTCGAAAATGAACACACCCGCAATTTGCATGCTGGACCCCAGCTACTGTTAGCAACAGTTAGAGAATCTGTTTGGGCCGTAAATGGCAGACATCTTGCGAGGCGTACGGTCCACAACTGCGTGCGGTGCAGACGAGTGCAGGGCAAAACTCTCCTTCCAAAAATGGGAGATCTGCCGCCACATAGAATAACCCCTGATTTTCCGTTCAAATCTGTAGGAGTGGACTTTGCTGGACCTTTCTTTGTTCTCAATCGAAAAGGAAGGGGTGCTAAGTCCACCAAATGCTATTTGTGCCTTTTTGTGTGCTTAAGATATAAGTGTTTGCATCTTGAGGCAGTATGCGACTTATCAAGGGATGCGTTTATTATGACGTTACGTAGATTCGTCGCGCGTCGGGGCAAGCCAACGGAAATATTTTGCGATAACGGGCGGAACTTTGTGGCAGCTGCTAAAGAATTAACTTCATTTATAAAATGCAACAACGAAAATTTATCTGACTTTGCCAGTCAAGAAGGCTTTAAATTCATTTTCACACCCACTTACGCTCCTCACTTCGGCGGCATCTGGGAAGCTGGTGTGAAATCCGCAAAACATCATATAAAACGTGTAATGGGAAATAGTCATCTTACTTTTGAAGAGATTTCTACTCTCTTTGCGCAAGTGGAGGCTATCCTAAATAGTCGCCCCTTGTGCCCAATTTCCTCCTCTCCTAACGACCTCCTTTCCCTCTCCCCAGGGCACTTTCTCATTGGAAGACCACTCAACGCGCTACCATCACCTGCTTTGGGAGACTGCAAGGAGAATCAGATTAATAGATATGCTCGCATCGAAAGGCTCAGACAGCATTTTTGGCAAAGATGGCAACGCGAGTACATATCGGAACTACAGCAACGCACAAAATGGAAGACAAACAAACACAAGCTAAATGTCGGCGATCTAGTCCTGATTCACGATGAAGCCGCTCCTCCGCTGTGCTGGCGTCTTGGACGCGTGCTCCGGTTATTCCCTGGACCAGACGGAATTTCCCGTGTTGCCGATGTCACCACGACCCGAGGAACATACCGAAGACCTCTAGTTCGTCTCTGCCCCCTGCCGACGGAGCAAGATCTTCAGGGTTGAAAGAACCTGCCCTTTCAACGGGGGGAATATGTCTAGGCGCCTGCCTAGAAGACATTGCGACGCGACGCGGCTGCACAATTGCTATTATAGAATCACAGGCGAATCAAAGTTAAACGTAACGCGCAGTCTGCTGCCCGTTCTACCTTCATATTATTTTTGTACACACACCTTTTGGATTTCTTTTCGTTTCCACGTCTCCTGTATCAAAATTTGCAAAATTACTAAAATTAAAGTCTGTATACCGGATTTTGGGTTTCATTGGACCTCTAACGAAGCCCCATAGTGTCAGCAAAGACAAGCAGTATTTATTCATACAACGGCTGAGGCAAGAGGCAACGGGAAACGGTCTTTTTTTCTTATTTACAAACATTATATTTAGCAGAATCATCTTTCTTTCACGCTCTTTATAATAACTTGACCGGGCTATACCTACATCCTAATAGGTATTTAGCAGAATCTTATTTATTGATTGATTGATCGATCATACCTACATGTTTCAACTTCTAATTAGATTGTAACTGAGATCGTTTATAAATTCTTCCTAGTTAGTACCTACTTATACTTGGGCGTGACGGGCTAAAGAATGAAAACACATTGCACTATTGCATACTAACCGTTGCACTTTAACATTATTAGAAACTGTGCAAGCGAGATGCAATGTATTTGCAATCCCTTCGACGTACCTATAGGCTCACGAACATTGTAATGTAATTAATTCGCGTAATTTAATAATGTACTAGTTACACCGAATTGTCCCGATTGAGTTGTTGAGCTGATGTGCTGTTGTTGGTTGTAGGTACGTGCGTCTCGCTCGCACACCGAAGATTCAGATCGATGCGCGTCCGCCGCGCCGACGCCGCCCGCAAAAGCTACGATATAAGTCGCGTTTTTTCCCCAAAATATTCATTCCATTGCAGCAGTCCGAGTCCGACGGATCAACACACAAGCAGCGGTGCGGGGCTCAAGTTCAAGAATCAAGATTTTCCTGGTACTTATGCTGCTGGCGAAGAATTTAAGATATCCGTGCCGTGTTCTGCTAGGGCAAAGCCTGAACAATACTGGCGGGGCGCTGTGCTTGCGGTGCCTTAATTAACTCCGTTTGCTGGCTGGTGCTTGATGGTTTGTGTTGCTTGTCGATGCCGACTTCTGTGTGTTCTTGGTGAACGTGGCGCGATTCTTATTGCACCTCGTTCAGTTCTTTGTTTCTTCAGGTTTGTAGTTAGATGGTGCGCGTTCGGGGATACGTAACCGTGCCAACGAACCGACGCGTTTCCATTCCCACCCTCCTTATCCTATGTCCATTGTCGTGGCGTTGTTTGGATGTAGTCTCTTCCCGGCTGCTATCCTCGCGCCACGGCCTGTTAGTCAGGCTACACACCTCCGGCTCACGGGTGGACGTGCTTGTGACCGGAGACTACACACCTTGGGCTACAACCGGACGTGGATGTCCCCGAGACGCACTTACACTTCATGGTACGTAGTAAAACTACCTACCGATATCCTCTTGCCCACTAATCCGAACCCTTCCGATATACCTACTTTTCATTGGTCATGCTACCATACTATTCTTCTGCTGTGCCTACCCCATCTCCCAATTAACATTGTGCCTATACCTACCTACCTCACAATACCCACTAACCCGCACCCTTCCGATATGCCTAGTCATCCCCCATTCTTGCCTCTACTTTATACCTACGCATACCTGCTCTCCTCTGAGATGCCGACTACCTCTCCAATGCCTACGCATACCTATCTCTCCAGTACCTCTTATCTACCATGCCTACTCTAATACCTGCTTTCCATTTAGATTGTCCTGCACCCTTCCGATCTGCCTTGCGCTAGCCCATACCTCAATTTCCATCATTCCTCAACACTCATGCTTGCGCACATCTCATACTTGCGCATACTCCTTCCTTCCTTCCTTCCTTCCTACTTTACCTTCCTTCCTTCGATACCTACCTTCCTTCGATACCTACCTACCTACTTGTCTGTCACTCTTGCCTACCTATCTACCTCCTCTGCTCTCCCATGCCTTGTTATACACGTAAATACCTACCTCTACTGCCTTCTCCCCTCCATTATCTGTATGCCTGCTGACATTCACCCATGTCTATCCATATCTAACCACTTGCCCACCTTTCCAATGCCTACACATCCTAGTCTTATGCTTAAACCTATCACTTTTCCTACCACTCACCAACCTACCCTACCTACCTATCACTTACCTAACCACACATCTCCTTTGGACCCGTCTTACCTATCCACTTTTCCTACCTCATTCTGACTTCTTTCACTTCCTCCATCTTCCATCCCTATTCAACTCGCCGTTTCCTACCTACCTACTTCTCTGCACACACTTGCATGCTACACTACATACGCATTTGCACTCGCACTCGGTGACACTGCCACACACACACATGCAGAGTGCAGATATGGACATGAAGAGATCGTATCAACCCGCCCGCAACAGACTGCGGCAGCGTGAGTTGCACGCTAGCCGCATCGTCTGTTGCGGGCGGGTAGGTACGATAGTAGCAAACAAAATTCGAAAAGGTGGGACCCTTTTCAAATTTTTTTCGCTAAAGACTCTTTTTTTTTTTTTTTTTTTTTTTTTTTTTTAAATTTTGGTTATTCTGAGTGTTCGGCCGGTCACGCTGTGTTTCGCCGTTGCTCGAAGAACGCAGATCAAATCAAACACTGTGACAAGACTGAAACAAACAAAACAGTACCTACCTGTATTTATGGTACAGCTACACTTCCAAACAAATAGGCAAATACCAACCAATCGAATGAGCGGTGGGTGAGTGAGTGAGTGAGTGAGCAGGACGGTAAGATACCGCGTTGCACTCGCACGCGTTCGCTTCTCCTATCACCCCACCCGTCGGAGCCCCACGCGGTAGTTATATAAACCGATTTTTTTTCAAAATTGATCAATCGCAGCAGTCGCAAGCAAGTCCGCGTAGCGTGTTTCGTTGTGTGTGCTCGTAACCTAACTAACTCGAAAGCATGTCCGGAAGAGGCAAAGGTGGTAAAGTTAAGGGAAAGGCAAAGTCCCGCTCCAACCGTGCCGGACTCCAGTTCCCGGTGGGCCGTATCCACAGGCTGCTGCGCAAAGGTAACTACGCAGAGCGCGTCGGTGCCGGAGCGCCCGTCTACCTCGCCGCCGTGATGGAATACTTGGCCGCTGAGGTGCTCGAGTTGGCCGGCAACGCCGCTCGTGACAACAAGAAGACCAGGATCATCCCGAGGCATCTTCAGCTGGCCATCCGCAACGACGAGGAGCTCAACAAGCTCCTCTCCGGAGTCACCATCGCACAGGGAGGTGTCCTCCCCAACATCCAGGCGGTTCTGCTGCCCAAGAAGACCGAGAAGAAGGCTTAAACACCTACTCCTACTTCTTCTTCACCGCTACACTATGCCTGCAGTGTTAGTGCAAACGGCCCTTGTCAGGGCCACAAAAATTTTCGAATACTAACTATCATGTTTCTTGATAACGATCACGTCCGTCCAACGAACAACACGAGACACACACACACAGCACAAATACCTACCTATTTTATGAATAACGTCTATAATTATCTAAATGAAAAATTAGAAACTGCTTTGCTTTGTTAGGGATATTATTCTGAACAACTTTCATTCATTAGTAGGTACCTGCCTATGTAAGTAAACCGATATCAGCTGTAGAGGTGTGTACCGGTTGCAATTTTAGCCTCCGGAGATTTTATAGTGAAAACCGGTACTTCACCGGAGAAAAACCTATAGGAACATTTCTTGACATTATATGGAAATTGTTATAGAATGTGAAGTAGGGTGCAATTCCGATATGACAAAATAGATCCCCAATGGGGATTCCCCATCCCATACATAGAAAAAAAAAAAAAAAATATAATGTGAAGTAAGGTGCTTTCGGTTACACGTTTACAGTATTTTCAGACGTCATTATAAGTTGCGTTCCGCGCGCATGTACAAAAAGTAAGGTGCGTTCGGAATAGTTCGGATTACTTGGGGTACACGCATACAATATTTTCCATACTAAATCCATGATATTTTCAGAGGCAAAATAAATTTGTGTTCCGCGCGCGTGTATAAAAATACCGGTTAAAAATAAAATCACCGGTAAAAATCCGGTAGTGACGTTATCCGGTTTTTCACCGGTTTTTGTGGAACCGGTACACATCTCTAATCAGCTGATCCACTCAGGCCAAATCGGTTTACATCATGAATGATGTCCCTAACAAAGTAGTTTCTCACTTTGCGTTTATTCATAAGTCAATTTTCCTAACTTCTTCAAACCCAACCCAGTCTAACCTGACTTTTTCCAATCTAACCTTTTTTATTAACACGCTTTTATTATTAGCTTTGGGTTGCATGTAGTATGTATGCATGTATGTAACGGAATCTTTGCGCTTAATTCTCACCGGTTTCTAGAAGTCTGATCGACTTGAAACTTTGCACACGTCTCAAGGGCAATGCAATAATTCGATGAAAATTTTCCATTCCATTTTTGAAACAACAATAAAATAAAAAATAAATATAGTTTAAAAAAACTAAAAAACACGCTTCTAAAGAACATCGAACTAAAAAGTTAAAATAAGCTTAAAACAATAATGAACGAAAAATACCAGTATATCATAAGAGATCTTTTTATTATTTTTTCAGTAGTTTTTATGTACATATTTTTCTACAACATATTTTTTTTTTTTATTAAAAAAGGAAACATCATGCATTTAAGGGTTAGTTCGATGTTCTTTAAAAGCGTGTTTTTTAGTTTTTTATTTAAACAACCTAACATTTTTAACCTAACCTAACCTAACCTAACCTAACTTTTCCAAACCTAACCTTTTTTAACCTAACTTTTCTAAACCTAACTTTTCCAAACCTAACCTTTTTAACCTAACGTTTTTAACCTAACTTTGCCAAACCTAACCTTTTCCAAATATAACCTTTTTTTTTTTTTTTTTTAACCTAACTTTTCCGAACCTAACCTTGTTTTTAACCTAACTTTTCCGAACCTAACCTTTTTGAACTTAACTTTTCCAAACCTACATTTTTTTTTTTTTTGACCTAACCTAACCTAACCTAACCTAACCTAACCTAACCTAACCTAACCTAACTTTTCCAAACCTAACCTTTTTTAACCTAACTTTTCTAAACCTAACTTTTCCAAACCTAACCTTTTTAACCTAACGTTTTTAACCTAACTTTGCCAAACCTAACCTTTTTAACCTAACTTTTCCAAACCTAACCTTTTTTAACCCAACTTTTCCAAACCTAACCTTTTTTAACCTAACTTTTTCAAACCTACCTTTTTTTTTTTTTTTTTTTTTTAACCTAACCTAACCTAACTTTTTCAAACCTAACCTTTTAACCTAACTAAACCTAAGCTAAGTTTGTAGGTTTATGAAGTCGTTAATTAGCTATACATATAATATGTAGTAACTTAGTACCTATACCTCTAGCTAGTCAGACCCATGAGATACATAGATAGGTAGGTATAGGTAGCTAGCATAAAAGAATAGAGTGATCAATAATAATACTAATAAGAATAGAGCGCGAAGCCCGAATTGCGCGAGCGAGAGCGTGCTAGTCGGGTAGGGGCTTCCGATCGTTACTGGCAGCTCGACGCGCAACACCCCGACTCGATAAAACTCGGGGCACGTTAAACTGTAAAATCGATTCCGCGTCCGGCAGCCGAGCTGTACGGTCGTCTCCACTCGCGCTCCCCCGTTGCCACCCCGGCAACCAGTTTTCCCTCTCCCGCGTCCGCGCCCGCGCCCGCGTGAGAGACCGCTCTCTCTCTCCCTCGCACACCCGCCGAGACCGTCCCGGTCGAGGCAGGTAGTAGCGACCGCCGCGAGTTCTGTGAAGTGACTGTGCTTAGTGCCCTCCCTTTGGATTGGTTCCGGCAGGTCGTATAGTATATTTATTTATTCTGTCTCACTTGTCCCCCTTGTCCCCCACTGTCTGTTTTCTTCCCTATTATTTATATTATTTGTGTTTGTTTATTCACCTCGGGCCGTCTGGACTGAGACGGAGACGGTCAGAGACTCACTTAGGTACTCACCACATTCAGGTACTCAACACACCTCTCCCTGTGCGCTTACAGCCACAGGGAGGTTTTTTCCATGGCCTCCTTTGCCGAGACCATCGGCCATGTCTTCTCTCCGTATTTTTCGGAGATTCTCTTCAGAAAATTGAGGAGAGAAGAGATGGTCGAGGCTCATCCCCTCTTATCTATGTATATAGACGAACTTCTAGCCCCCAACCCGCCCGCGAACCCATTAGTTTGCACCATTGTGCGTAAGTTCCCCCCTTCCAGCCCGTCTTCCTGCTCGACCGCTGATTTCCCAGTGAAATCGCCGGTCATAATCCCTACCTCATCTAACCCCAGTCCCGACCAGACCCTCACTGCATCCCCCGTAGCTCTAGGCGGTTCGACTCCGCTAAATCGCTCCCCGTCCCCCAGCCCAGCCTTTAGCCCACTGACCCCAGGCCCAGCCTTTAGTCTGCCCTCCCCCACGACCTCCCTTGCTGTTGGTGACAGCGATGACGAAGCTCACTTCGCCACCGTTGTCAAAAACAACAAGAAGCGGAAGAACCGCTCTTCCGAGTCTCCGGTTAGCCCCGAGGCTAAGCTGAGCAAACCATCTCACTCCCCATTAGCGACTCCGCGCAGTCAACCCACCGCCGCGCCCCGAACCCTAACTCTCCAGAGTCCCGCTCTCCCCGCTATGCCCCCCCCAGTCACCATTGCGCCGACCGGGACAACCGGAACGCCCGCACCCCTATCGCTCACACGTCCCCCACCGCCCATCGTCATTCGAGACCAAACCGCTTGGACGCGGGCAAACATCCATTTACAGAAAAATGGTTTATCTATCGTCAGCTCCGCGCTAACACCAGCCGGAACCCGCGTCCAAGTGGCAAGGCCCGATACCTATAGAGCCCTAACCAAATTCCTTAGGTCTAACCGCCTGGCCTTTAGTACTTACCAAATTCCCGAGGAGAAGTCCTACCACTTCATCCTCCATCCCGTCCCAATAAATATCTCAACCTCGGCCATTAAAGATGACCTCCTCTCCAAGAATATTCCCGTAGTCGAAGTTCATCGACTACATCGCGAACGTTCCCACCCCAACCACCCCACTAAGCCTTTCGGCATGGTTCTGGTGACAACCAAACCAACGGAAGCAGGGAGGCAGCTTAGGTCCCTTAGTTCAATCTGCGGCCTCTCTTATATTAAAGTAGAAACCCCCCAATCCAAAACGACCACACAGCAGTGTCACAACTGCCAGTTGTATGGTCATTCGCAACTTAGATGTTTAGGCCCCTCCCGCTGCGTAAAATGCGCTGGCAACCATGCCACCGCATTGTGTGAGAAGGACGCGTCGACCCCTCCCACCTGCGCTTTGTGCGGACAAACCGGACACCCAGCCAGCTATGGCGGATGTCCGGCGGCCCCGGGCAAGAATCGCAGGTGGGAGCAGGGAACGCTCGGCCAGTCCCAATCACAGCGCACCCTCTACCCCCTCGGTCAAGGTTACGGACCCCGCCCCCACGCCCCTTCTCTCGAACGGCACATTCAGCGCCGGCAATATAGCTATTCATTCAACCTTCAAAATCCCTTTCCATCCATTCCTAGCCTCTTAGACCTCCCCCGAATTGAGCCCCCTTGCTATCTCTCCCGACAGTCTTATGCCTCCGTGGTCGCCTCCCCCAAACAATTTAACTATTCAACCCCATTATGGCAGTACAAATGAACTCAACTAACGGACGGACGAAGCCCCACAACTTTATCCTAGGACTTTATAACGCGAACAGCTTAGTAAGTCAAAGAGAAGAAGTAGCCGATCTTCTCAAAAGACATCAGATAGATATACTCGCGGTCCAGGAATCTTGCCTCAAACCCAAATATAGACGGTTTAACATAGCCGGTTACAATCTTCTTCGGAACGATCGTTTGCCAGATCCGAATCGCTCCAATGACCCCCTAGGCCGTAGAGGCGGTACTGCCATCTATTACAAACGTTCCCTCCACATATCTCCTATAGTTACCCCCACACTAGTAAATTGCGAGGCAACTATCATCCGCATTGCACTAACAGGCCATGACCCCGTAATTATAGCTTCAATTTATTTATCAGCCGGACAGCGGATGATAGATCAAGATATAGAAACCCTCTTAGGTCTAGGTAATACAGTCATCATTGGCGGTGACTTCAATAGCAAGCACCGGCAATGGAACTGTACTGAGACAAACAATAACGGACTGACCATTCACAGAGTTCTCGAATCCCTCGATGACTGCGAAGTCATAGCCCCATTTGCCCCCACCCACTATCCCTTCAACGTAGCCCACAGACCCGATATCCTCTCCTACTGCATCTTCAAAAACATTAGCCTACCAGTCAAGGACATAAGCGTCCTCAGCGAGCTTCACTCGGACCACAGACCAGTCTTGTACCATCTCGGCAGGCCTTTCGACCGACCGACTGAAACGAAGACCATTATCAATAACCGTAAATTCAGACAAGCCCTCAGCAAACCAGATTCGAGATTAGATATCACCTCTGAAATTAACAGTAAAGCCCAATTAGAAGCCAAAATCTCTGAAATAGGCAGCAGTCTCAACGAAGCCCTAATCGGCGCCTCTCGCGAAGTCCCGGTCAAACCCGATCATCGCATCGAGCTCCCCGAGGACATGAGACTGCTGCTTAGTGCAAAGAATGCGGCCCAGAGAGATTACGATTACAGCCCCACTGATCAAACCAGAAAGCGAATGCGCTTCCTCCAACGAGAGGTCAATAGATGCATGAAAGAGCTCAGAGCCACCCGCATGGATGACTTTGTCTCTAGCATAGCCCCCAATCACACAGCCATATATAAATTCACTAAGTATCTTAAATCCGACACAATAGTTCCTATGCCCCCTTTGAATCGGGTCAACCAACCCCCAGCTTTTGATGACGACGAAAAGGCCGAATGTCTTGCCGAAAGCCTAGAATCCCAATGTACCCCATCCACCCAACCAATAGACCCAGCCCACCTTAACATGGTCAACTCAGAAGTAGACAGCAGAAGCTCCCTCCCCCCCACTGACTCCCTTCCCGAGGTCACCCTCGAGGAAGTGAAAACTTTAATCAAAGACCTCAAACCTAGGAAAGCCCCGGGGCTTGATAAAATCACCAACTTGGCTATTAAATCCTTCCCCATTAGGCTTCTCTCCACTCTTACGGTCTTATTCAATGTCTCCCTCCGCCTCTGCGTCTTTCCAACCGCTTGGAAAGAAGCCGTAGTTATAGGCTTTCACAAGCCTCGGAAAGATAGATCTGACCCCACCAGCTACCGCCCCATTAGCTTACTAGCCTGCATTGGCAAAGTCTACGAACGGGTTATTCTAAACCGTCTCCAAGACATTTGCACAGCTAGGAACCTCATTCCAAACGAGCAGTTCGGCTTTAGATCCAAACACTCGTGTGTACAACAAGTGCACCGCATAACGGAGCATATACACAGAGGATTTCAAACAACGGCAAAGTCCAAAGATACCGGCGCCATTTTCTTTGACGTAGCGAAAGCATTTGACAAAGTCTGGCACAATGGTCTTATTTATAAACTTTACCGACTCAATCTCCCCGATAGGCTAGTACTCATAATCAAGGACTATCTCTCTGAGCGTAACTTTTGCTATCGAGTAGAAAAATCCATTTCTCAGCCCCATCCCATAGCCGCAGGAGTCCCGCAAGGCTCAGTTCTCGCCCCCACTCTATTCACACTTTACATTCATGATGTCCCCCGCTCTCCGTACGTCGAGCTAGCCCTTTACGCTGACGATACGGCCCTCTATTATACCAGTAGGACGCAGGCGCGCGTTTGCAAAGTTCTCCAGAGAGCAGTAACCGATCTCGGTGAATGGGCTCTCAAATGGAGGATTGAGATGAACCCTGAGAAGAGTGCAGCTGTACTCTTCTCTAGGAAAAGAAATAAACGCAAACCCGTCATCACACTCTTTGACCGACCCATACCCTGGGAGAAAGATGTGAAGTACCTAGGCGTGACATTAGACTCACGACTAAATTTTCGGAAACACATCAAAACGGTCCGCGACAAAGCAGCCTTCTACTTGAGTAGGCTTCACCCACTCTTGAGAAGTAACAGCAAACTCCCATTGCGCTGCAAAATAAATCTATACAAGACTTGCATTCGTCCGGTCTTCACGTATGCAAGCCCAGTATTCGCTCACTCCTCTAAACCATCTTTGAAATCCCTTCAGACACTCCAAAATAAATTCATGCGCAAAGCCGCGGGTGCCCCGTGGTACGTGCGCAACGTAGACCTCCATAGTGACTTTAGACTCCCCACAGTCAAGCAGTTTATGAAAGAAGCGTCCGAACGCTTCTTTCAAACTGCCTCAGCTCACCCCAACCCTCTTGTCACTCAGGCCATCTCTTACGACCCCTCCCCAGACCTTCAGTCCAAACATATCTATAAAAGACGCCCCAAAGACGTCCTCCTAGAACCCGACGATGATATTACTATAGCTCTCAAGGCAGAACCTCCTCCCCCCTCCCCCGACGCCCCTCAGGCGCGCCAACCCGTCGAAGGCGTTATCCCGGAAGCCCTCCAGCGCCTCCGCTACCAAATTTGGATCCAAAGGGATCGCCGTCTGGATCCGCCAGACGGACAACCTCCCCCTCCCCCGCCCCGCCCCCCCGATCAATATTAGGCAGTTAGGCTTAGGATTAGGTTTAGGATAGGTTTAACCATTATATAATCATCTCATAGCAGCGGAGGCCTTCTGCCCCCTGATATGCCGCTACCCACTGACTACGAGCCGAGGCCCGCTCGAGTAGCCACAGTCACTGGGGAAAGCAGGCAGACCCCTCCCATATATATTATCGAAACTTATATATAACTTGTAGGTAGAACGCCCTCTGCGTCTAACCGAGGCCATGGAAACAGTGATGCATACGCGCAACTGCACGCAACAACAGCACACAGGGGTTTTTTTAGTCCGTATGCCACATACGAGTGTTCCGCTCAATGTAGTCTCCGCCTCACGGTGGAGACCTCATCCGGACCTCATTGTGGAGAATCGGACATAGCAGGGAGGTCTGACTCCCGGGCATCTTTAAAAAGATTTTTTTATCCCCTCACACACAAAAAAAAAACTGTAAAATCATTCGGTTTCAGACTGTTGTGCCGTTCACTTCTCGCTCACGCTAACTCGCTACGCTACAACAATGCCGCCCAAGACTAGTGGAAAGGCCGCCAAGAAGTCTGGCAAGGCCCAGAAGAACATCTCCAAGTCCGACAAGAAGAAGAGGAAGCACAAGCGCAAGGAGAGCTACGCCATCTACATCTACAAGGTGCTGAAGCAGGTCCACCCCGACACCGGTATCTCCAGCAAGGCCATGTCCATCATGAACTCGTTCGTGAATGACATCTTCGAGCGCATCGCCGCGGAAGCCTCTCGTCTCGCCCACTACAACAAGCGGTCGACGATCACCTCTCGGGAGGTTCAAACCTCCGTGAGGCTGCTTCTGCCCGGTGAACTCGCCAAGCACGCCGTCAGTGAAGGCACTAAGGCTGTCACTAAGTACACCAGCTCCAAGTAGACTCGCCTCTACCGCTTGTGCCGCCTCGCGGACAATCGAAAACGGCCCTTTTGAGGGCCACAAAACTGTTCCCAACTCGCTGTATTGTTTCTGGTCCTGAACGAAATTGTCTCTGATTCACACACATTTCAGTTTCTAAATAAATTAGATAGATCTAGGTATTAATAAATTGAGGCACATTGAATAACGTACTGTTCTTCTGTGTGTACTTATTAATATAAACTCTGACTGATATGAAACTGATATTGCAGTTATTAGGTATTCACACCTGCATTGTAATAGGTAGAGTAATAAAGTAAAATACGACTGACTGAACTGAACACACACAACACAATATGAATTCTACCTACCTATACCTAGACACAATTGACCAATCACAGCGCGCGAACGGTTAGTCTGATGCCCCTCGTCACCCCGCGTACCCCTCAGCGAGCGCGTTGTGTATAAATATAGGGCCGCGGCGCTGCTCGAAATTTTCATTTCGCATCCGCGCGTCGCGTCGTTCGATTCGAAAAAACTTAAAAGAAGTGAAGTGAAGTGAGTCAGATAATAAAGGAAAGATGGCACGTACCAAGCAGACCGCTCGTAAGTCAACCGGTGGCAAGGCGCCCCGCAAACAGCTGGCCACCAAGGCTGCTCGCAAGAGCGCCCCGGCGACCGGAGGTGTCAAGAAGCCCCATCGCTACAGGCCCGGAACCGTCGCTCTGCGTGAGATCCGTCGCTACCAGAAGAGCACCGAGCTACTCATCCGCAAGCTGCCGTTCCAGCGTCTCGTGCGTGAGATCGCGCAGGACTTCAAGACGGACCTCCGCTTCCAGAGCTCCGCCGTGATGGCCCTGCAGGAGGCCAGCGAGGCTTACCTGGTTGGTCTGTTCGAGGACACCAACCTGTGCGCCATCCACGCCAAGCGCGTCACCATCATGCCCAAGGATATCCAGCTCGCTCGCCGAATTCGCGGAGAGCGTGCCTAAGCACCGTCGGCGGCCTCAATCAAACGGCCCTTCTAAGGGCCACACATGCTATCTATGAAACCTGTTTCTGTACGATGCGATGTCGTACTTTGCTGACGGAACAGAACAAAAAGCTATATTTAATTTTATTTAACTACATACCAACATAGGACGGTGTCCATCCAGTCGTATTTATTAGGCATCAGGCATCTTAGTTAGGTAGGTAGGTAGGTACCTTCCATATCTACATACATATTGCACTCGCCATAAAATGATGCCTATTAGTATAAATTAGTCAATAAGTATAGTACCTACTATAGCATACTTACCTTTGTAATTTCTGACATGGCTCTTCATTATCATTACATAAGTGGTTTCGGGATATGTATGTAATGTACATGTAGTTTATTTTGAAAAACAAGGAGAAAAGGTAGGTATTTGTTCTTTAGTGCTTTATCATTATTATCATATCAAACATAGCGCACGCAAGCAGAGCAAGGAAGGAATAATATTTCCCCGCACCCCCCTCGTTCGCCTGTCGCGTCGAATCTGTATAAATAGGAGGCCGTCGCGCTGTGCGGCCGCAGTTTGAGTTTGTGCTCGTTCGTCTTCGCTCGCGCGCAACGCAACCGATCATGACTGGACGCGGAAAAGGTGGAAAGGGATTGGGAAAAGGAGGCGCCAAGCGGCACAGGAAAGTGTTGCGTGATAACATCCAGGGTATCACTAAGCCGGCTATCCGTCGTCTGGCGCGTCGAGGCGGTGTCAAGCGTATCTCCGGTCTGATCTACGAGGAAACTCGTGGTGTGCTGAAGGTGTTCCTTGAGAACGTGATCCGTGACGCGGTCACCTACACCGAGCACGCCAAGAGGAAGACCGTCACCGCCATGGATGTGGTGTACGCTCTGAAACGCCAGGGCCGCACGCTGTACGGTTTCGGCGGTTAAGCAGCGTCTTTTGTTCTACGATCGACAATCAAAAGGCCCTTCTCAGGGCCGCAATATTATCATGTTTGTTACTTGGGCACACAAGTCTGTCGAATGAGGGTTGCATTGCATGCATTTAATGTACTTACTGTGTGTAACCCAACTACGTATTATATATAATAAGTCGTATTATTGTACGATGTGTTTGTTTACCATACTAACAGCAAAGCTATGGTCTGAGAGTTGAGGTTTGTCGCTGTGCGCGCACGCAACGCAACACTGCTGTCTGTCTGTCTGATAGTGTTTGTTTATGTGTAAGTACTTACCTAGGTAACCTACTGGCTGATATTAAGAAAGGTCTTATGTACCTACGTATGTATTTCTATAATGCTGCACGTTTAATTATTATTGTTAGTGGAGACTGAATGATCAAATGGAGTTATCGTCTGTGGTGGGTACAGGGCTTTTGGCTTAATTTTCTTTTACGTTACAGTATGAGTGATAGATCGAAGGATTCATAATGAACTAGGTACCTAGATGATTATGTGCATTTTAGTGTCGATAGCAGTCATTTAATGACCGAGATGTGAAACTGGTGTGAGCTAGTGTCCGCGCGGATGGAGGGCGCGTCGTCGCTCGCCGCCGGTGCGTCGGAGGCTGATACGAGTCGATTTTGGACATTGAATATGGGCTATGGCTATCGGTGATGCTCTCCTAATCGACCTGCACTAACGACGGTTCTGCTGGATGCTCATATTTATTGTTCTGACGGTGTACATCGCAAATAGAGACTCGCATCCGTGCGTTGTCGTTCTAGCGGCCGCGCTTACGACACCTGAGATTCGGGCGGTCGAAAGTGACAGAGGCAGTGGTAGTATGGCCGCATGCGGGGTCCTGGCGATAGCTGGGATTCTCGCCTTGAACGTGTCGTGAAGCGGAAATGGGAATCTGTCGATAGATAGAGAAAAAATGCATTTAATCTGAGGTCGCCGAATGCGCTCGCGAGACTCTCATATTTAAAGGCGTACACAGGCACGGGGGCTAGTGTTAGAGCCACCATACCAGGCAGCGGGCGTTCGTCGGTCTCGGGAGACGGGCCCGGCGAGCGTGGACGTCGGTAAAAGTTCATCGTTTATTATATAAATTGTTGTTAAATCGATCCGGGCTAGTGAAAACTCCGATCTGATCGCACGGAAAAACGTCTCACGACGGCTGTGTTCTCCTTGCGGCAATGCGTCGCGAGGGAGGGTTACGCCGACAGTGGCTCCATCGCACGGCAACAGCTGTAACTAAAAGTATTCGCTTTACTTTACGCTCGTTTTTGTGTGTCTGTCTAGTGTACTCACTCAATCAACTCTCAACTCGCAATGGCAGACGCAGCAGCAGTCGTCGACGCTCCGGCACCCGCATCCCCGGCGAAGAAGGCGAAAGCCTCCTCGGCCGCCAAAAAGCCGAAGGCGAAGCCAACCCACCCGAAGACCTCCGAGATGGTCAACAGCGCCATCAAGGAGCTGAAGGAGCGCAGCGGTTCGTCTCTGCAGGCGATCAAGAAGCCCGAATCCCGCCCCCGCTTCCCCCTCAGCGCCAGAAGAAGACGACCCAGCCTGCGGCCCGCAACCCGGCCCGCAATGCTACCCAGACTGCGGCCCAACCCTCGGGCCGCACGGCGGCCAAACCTGCGGCCCAACCCGCAGCCCACAGCGCTGCCCAGCGGGCTCAACCAGCGCCCCAGCGCGTGGCCAAGGCGGCTGCCCAACCAGCGGCCCGCCCTGCGGCCCGCCCTGCGGCCCCAACGCCGGCCGACGACCCACCAGTAGCGCGCCCTGGCCCCTCTACACGCCCTGATGTAGAGCCGCCGGGGTCGCCTACCTCACCCGCCTCACCACCATCCAAGCGCCCCCGCCTCGCTCAACCGAGAGAGGCGAAGGGCGCCACAATCCGGACGCCCGCCAACCCTCCCTCCACCCGAGGGGAGGAGCCGCAGCCGCGTAAGCGACGCGGCAAGAGGCGGCGTAACCGGAAGAAGAAGTCGCCGCCGGGCGAGCCCGCGGTAGAGCCGCCACCAGCGCAGGCACAACCCGCCACGCAGCCCCCCCCGCCAGCCCGCCCCCGCCCGCGGGTGCCGCCGCCGGAGCCCTCCACTGAGCGCCGTGAGGCGCCTCTCTTGGCCGCGCTGGTCGACGCCATCGACCTCGTCAGCGCGGCCATACAGGCGATCGTGGATGGGCACGATCCGCTGCGGCCCCTGCTGCGGGGGCTCACCAAGCTGAAGACCGCGATCTCGTCCGGACGCAATGCCTAAGGACCTCAGGCTTGTGTACTGGAACCCGGACGGGATCGGGCCGAAGATCGCCGACCTGCGACTCCTCGTGCAGGAGCATGACGTGCACGTCGTGCTCTTGTGCGAGACGAAGCTGCACCCCGACCGAGAGCTCCGACTGCCCAACTTCTTCGTGTACCGCCGCGACGAGATGTCTCCGAGGAACAAGCCGTACAGGGGAACGGCCGTCCTCGTGAGACGAGACCTCGTCCACGAAGAGCTGGAGCTGCCCGTCTTCAGGACGACGCGGTCCATCGGCGTCCGCCTGAAGACGGCCGACACGGAACTCGACGTCTACGCAGCCTACAAGCCGCCAGAAGCCGCCTTCCACCCCGAGGATGTTCGGGCGATGATGCCGGGAACGACCCCCACACTGGTCGCTGGCGACCTCAATGCCAAGCACCACCAGTGGGGGTCCCACAACATCAACGCCGCCGGTAGGGACCTACAGGAAGATGCTGAGAACCACAACTACGAGGTTCTCAGCCCGGGGTCCCCTACGCACTACCCAGCGAACCCCAACCATCGCCCGAACGTACTGGACGTCGCGCTGTTGAGAAATGTACGGTTCCCTATCTCTATCGGGGAACTGTACGACCTCAACACGCCTCACCTGCCGATCCTGCTGGTCCTCGGAGTGGAGGCTGACTTCACGTCGGCGCCGCGGCCTCGAGCGAAGACGGACTGGCACAAGTACCAGCTGGAGCTGAACCAAGCGCAGCTCCCCGGCGGTGTCTCTACCAGCGACGAGGTAGAGTCCGCGGCAGTGGCGATCACTACCGCCATCGCTGCCGCACAAGCCGCTGCCACCATCATAAAGCCACCGCCTGTCTTGCGGAAGGAGAGGCTCCCTCCAGACCTCCGCAAGAAGCTGGACCTCAAGCGCCGTCTTCGCAGAACCTGGCACCACACGCGCTGCCCCAGGATGAAGGCGGACATCAACCGGCTCGGAGAAGAGTTGCGCGCCGCCATCACAGAGTTGAGGGGCGAGTCCTGGGAGCGCACTATCGAACAGGCCTCCCGGGAAGACACCGCCCTTCACCGTCTCAACCGCAACCTCACCTCGACCCCCGAGCCGGTCTGCCCCATGTTCGACCTCGCGGGCAGGCGTCGCTACGCCGCCAGTGATCGAGCCGCCATACTCGCCGACCACTTCGCCGGGCAGTTCCAGCCCAACCCCATCGCCGACCACGAGCACAACGCCGCTGTTGTAGAGCGCGTAGAGCGCTTCATGGCGGCCCCCGCGCCTCCCCTCGCGGGCGACTACTTCATGTCGCCCCGCGAAGTCCGGAAAGTGGCCCTGAAGCTGAATCAGCGGAAGGCGCCGGGTCCGGACGGAGTCGTCGCGGGGGCCCTCGTGCAGCTGCCAAGGAGAGCCGTCGTCTCGCTGACGCGGCTGTTCAACGGGATCCTGCGGACCGGCCACTTCCCTTCCCTCTGGAAGGAGGGCAAGGTGATCGTCCTCCCCAAGCCGGGGAAGGACCGCCGCCATCCGGGAGGCTACCGCCCGATCACCCTGCTGCCCCATCTCGCCAAGTTGTTTGAGCGCCTGCTGTTGCGGAGACTCCTGCCCCACATCCAGCTGAGGGCGGAGCAACACGGCTTCCGCGACAGCCACAGCACAACGCTCCAACTGGCGAGAGTCCTGCACTACCTGGCGTCGGAGTTGAACAGGGGCCGATACACCGTCGGGGTCTTTCTCGATATCGAGAAGGCCTTTGACCGCGTGTGGCACGAGGGGCTCCTGTTCAAGCTCCTGGACGCAGGTGTGCCGCCGATGATCGGGCGAATCGTGGCCTCCTTCCTGGAGGGCCGGCGGTTCTTCGTCTCGGTCGAGGACGCCCACTCCGAGAGGAAGTCGATCACCGCAGGAGTCCCGCAAGGCAGCTGCCTGTCGCCGGTTCTCTACGCGCTCTACACCAACGACATCCCCACACTCGAGGGCCAGCTCGAGGAGGGGGTGGAAGACGTTGTGCTCGCCCTGTATGCGGACGACAGCGCGTTCTTCGCGTCGTCGCGCCGCATCGCACTGGCCTGCAGTAAAATGCAGCGACTTCTGGACCTGCTGCCGCCCTGGCTGGACAAGTGGCGGACGGCGGTGAACGTCGGGAAGACAACAGCCCTGTTGACCACCCGCTCCCGCCATCCGCCACCACTACAGTTGAGGGGCCGGGACATCGAGTGGCAGTCGACGGTGAAATACCTCGGCTGCAACATCGATTGCTCGCTGCGCATGGCCCCGATGGTGCAACACTGCATCAACCGGGCCAAAGCCGCGCGAGCCATGCTCCGGCCTGTCCTGTCGTCCAGCCTGCCTCTACGCGCCAAGCTGCGGGTGTACAAGTCGTATGTACGCTCGCGGCTCACCTACGCCGCTCCAGCATGGCACGCCTTGCTGTCGAGCACGCAAAAGAAGAGGCTGCAGCAGTTCCAGAACGTCTCCCTGCGCATCATCGCGGGAGCCGGGCGGTACGTGCGCAACTCAACGATTGCGAGAGACACCCGAATGCCCTCCGTGGAGAAATTCGTGGCGAGGCTGGCTCGGCGCATGTACGACAGCGCCGACAACAGCCGCCATGCCCATCTCCACGACATCGCTCCGCATCACGCACGTCCGCCCGAGGGCCGCCCTCTACCCAGAGAGTTGCTGGCCATCCCACTGTCGCCAGTGTAAGCCCGCGGAAAAGGGCGAAAGCACAGCGCAGTGGCAGAAAAAGGAAGCTCCCGCACCGCTGTCGCCAGTGTATGCCAAGAGGCGAAAGCACGGCACAGCGAAGACCGCGCACGGCCCCTGACAAGTAGGGGCCACCCAAGACCGGGGGGGACGTGACCCCCCGAGTAGAAGCCGCGGGCATGAGGCAGCGAGTAAGTCCTCGACCCCGCAACCGTAGTGGTTCTCGCGCTCGCGCGCGAGAACACACTCGAAGATCACCTGGCTCCATCGCACGGCAACAGCTGTAACTAAAAGTATTCGCTTTACTTTACGCTCGTTTTTGTGTGTCTGTCTAGTGTACTCACTCAATCAACTCTCAACTCGCAATGGCAGACGCAGCAGCAGTCGTCGACGCTCCGGCACCCGCATCCCCGGCGAAGAAGGCGAAAGCCTCCTCGGCCGCCAAAAAGCCGAAGGCGAAGCCAACCCACCCGAAGACCTCCGAGATGGTCAACAGCGCCATCAAGGAGCTGAAGGAGCGCAGCGGTTCGTCTCTGCAGGCGATCAAGAAGTACATCGCCGCCCAGTACAAGGTCGACGCCGAGAAGCTGGCGCCGTTCATCCGCAAGTACCTGAAGAGCGCCGTTGAGTCGGGCGCGCTCATCCAGACTAAGGGCAAGGGCGCCTCCGGGTCGTTCAAGCTGGAGTCGAAGGGTTCCTCGGCGACCAAGAAGCCTGCCGCGGCGAAGAGCGCCAAGTCTCCGGCCGCCAAGAAGGCCAAGAAGTCGCCCGCCGCGCCCGCCAAGAAGAAGTCCGCGGCCGCGAGCCCGTCCAAGGCGAAGTCCTCCGCCGCCACCAAGGACAAGAAGGCCGCCGCCGCCAAGAAGAAGCCAGCGGCCGCAGCCAAGCGGGCCGCGCCCGCCAAGGCGAAGAGCGCCACCCCCAGCAAGGCAAAGAAGACCGCCAAGCCGCCCACCAAGAAGCCGAAGGCACCCAAACCGAAGAAGGCTGCCGCACCCAAGGCGAAACCCGCCGCCAAGAAGGCTGCGGCGAAGAAGTAAGCGCTCACTCCATCATCATGTTGGTGGTGGTGGTGACGCTGACGACTCGCCTCCTCGGCTCGGTACGTGTTCGTACAGTGGCTGCCGCAACGGGCGCCGCGTTCGAAACGACCAACCAAAAGCCCTTTTCAGGGCTATCAAATCGATCCCATATGCGTTAACGCATGATGCTTCTTGTTGCACCGACCGACCGTCAGTCTTATTTTTATTTATGTTAGGTAGGTAGGTAGTACCTAATATAATACGATACGATAAGCAAGCAAGGTAGGTATACATACATACTTGTATACAAAATATAAGCAAGCAGAGCAACACAGACAGGTAATTGAATGAGACAAAGTTTTTTTTTTTTTTTTTTTTTAAATTTTGGTTATTCTGAGTGTTCGGCCGGTCACGCTGTGTTTCGCCGTTGCTCGAAGAACGCAGATCAAATCAAACACTGTGACAAGACTGAAACAAACAAAACAGTACCTACCTGTATTTATGGTACAGCTACACTTCCAAACAAATAGGCAAATACCAACCAATCGAATGAGCGGTGGGTGAGTGAGTGAGTGAGTGAGCAGGACGGTAAGATACCGCGTTGCACTCGCACGCGTTCGCTTCTCCTATCACCCCACCCGTCGGAGCCCCACGCGGTAGTTATATAAACCGATTTTTTTTCAAAATTGATCAATCGCAGCAGTCGCAAGCAAGTCCGCGTAGCGTGTTTCGTTGTGTGTGCTCGTAACCTAACTAACTCGAAAGCATGTCCGGAAGAGGCAAAGGTGGTAAAGTTAAGGGAAAGGCAAAGTCCCGCTCCAACCGTGCCGGACTCCAGTTCCCGGTGGGCCGTATCCACAGGCTGCTGCGCAAAGGTAACTACGCAGAGCGCGTCGGTGCCGGAGCGCCCGTCTACCTCGCCGCCGTGATGGAATACTTGGCCGCTGAGGTGCTCGAGTTGGCCGGCAACGCCGCTCGTGACAACAAGAAGACCAGGATCATCCCGAGGCATCTTCAGCTGGCCATCCGCAACGACGAGGAGCTCAACAAGCTCCTCTCCGGAGTCACCATCGCACAGGGAGGTGTCCTCCCCAACATCCAGGCGGTTCTGCTGCCCAAGAAGACCGAGAAGAAGGCTTAAACACCTACTCCTACTTCTTCTTCACCGCTACACTATGCCTGCAGTGTTAGTGCAAACGGCCCTTGTCAGGGCCACAAAAATTTTCGAATACTAACTATCATGTTTCTTGATAACGATCACGTCCGTCCAACGAACAACACGAGACACACACACACAGCACAAATACCTACCTATTTTATGAATAACGTCTATAATTATCTAAATGAAAAATTAGAAACTGCTTTGCTTTGTTAGGGATATTATTCTGAACAACTTTCATTCATTAGTAGGTACCTGCCTATGTAAGTAAACCGATATCAGCTGTAGAGGTGTGTACCGGTTGCAATTTTAGCCTCCGGAGATTTTATAGTGAAAACCGGTACTTCACCGGAGAAAAACCTATAGGAACATTTCTTGACATTATATGGAAATTGTTATAGAATGTGAAGTAGGGTGCAATTCCGATATGACAAAATAGATCCCCAATGGGGATTCCCCATCCCATACATAGAAAAAAAAAAAAAAAATATAATGTGAAGTAAGGTGCTTTCGGTTACACGTTTACAGTATTTTCAGACGTCATTATAAGTTGCGTTCCGCGCGCATGTACAAAAAGTAAGGTGCGTTCGGAATAGTTCGGATTACTTGGGGTACACGCATACAATATTTTCCATACTAAATCCATGATATTTTCAGAGGCAAAATAAATTTGTGTTCCGCGCGCGTGTATAAAAATACCGGTTAAAAATAAAATCACCGGTAAAAATCCGGTAGTGACGTTATCCGGTTTTTCACCGGTTTTTGTGGAACCGGTACACATCTCTAATCAGCTGATCCACTCAGGCCAAATCGGTTTACATCATGAATGATGTCCCTAACAAAGTAGTTTCTCACTTTGCGTTTATTCATAAGTCAATTTTCCTAACTTCTTCAAACCCAACCCAGTCTAACCTGACTTTTTC
Source organism: Argyresthia albistria (assembly GCA_963457715.1). NCBI lineage: Eukaryota > Metazoa > Arthropoda > Insecta > Lepidoptera > Argyresthiidae > Argyresthia > Argyresthia albistria. The sequence goes on from CAUOQF010000002.1 coordinate 42,748, forward strand.
CAATCTAACCTTTTTTATTAACACGCTTTTATTATTAGCTTTGGGTTGCATGTAGTATGTATGCATGTATGTAACGGAATCTTTGCGCTTAATTCTCACCGGTTTCTAGAAGTCTGATCGACTTGAAACTTTGCACACGTCTCAAGGGCAATGCAATAATTCGATGAAAATTTTCCATTCCATTTTTGAAACAACAATAAAATAAAAAATAAATATAGTTTAAAAAAACTAAAAAACACGCTTCTAAAGAACATCGAACTAAAAAGTTAAAATAAGCTTAAAACAATAATGAACGAAAAATACCAGTATATCATAAGAGATCTTTTTATTATTTTTTCAGTAGTTTTTATGTACATATTTTTCTACAACATATTTTTTTTTTTTATTAAAAAAGGAAACATCATGCATTTAAGGGTTAGTTCGATGTTCTTTAAAAGCGTGTTTTTTAGTTTTTTATTTAAACAACCTAACATTTTTAACCTAACCTAACCTAACCTAACCTAACTTTTCCAAACCTAACCTTTTTTAACCTAACTTTTCTAAACCTAACTTTTCCAAACCTAACCTTTTTAACCTAACGTTTTTAACCTAACTTTGCCAAACCTAACCTTTTCCAAATATAACCTTTTTTTTTTTTTTTTTTTAACCTAACTTTTCCGAACCTAACCTTGTTTTTAACCTAACTTTTCCGAACCTAACCTTTTTGAACTTAACTTTTCCAAACCTACATTTTTTTTTTTTTTGACCTAACCTAACCTAACCTAACCTAACCTAACCTAACCTAACCTAACCTAACTTTTCCAAACCTAACCTTTTTTAACCTAACTTTTCTAAACCTAACTTTTCCAAACCTAACCTTTTTAACCTAACGTTTTTAACCTAACTTTGCCAAACCTAACCTTTTTAACCTAACTTTTCCAAACCTAACCTTTTTTAACCCAACTTTTCCAAACCTAACCTTTTTTAACCTAACTTTTTCAAACCTACCTTTTTTTTTTTTTTTTTTTTTTTAACCTAACCTAACCTAACTTTTTCAAACCTAACCTTTTAACCTAACTAAACCTAAGCTAAGTTTGTAGGTTTATGAAGTCGTTAATTAGCTATACATATAATATGTAGTAACTTAGTACCTATACCTCTAGCTAGTCAGACCCATGAGATACATAGATAGGTAGGTATAGGTAGCTAGCATAAAAGAATAGAGTGATCAATAATAATACTAATAAGAATAGAGCGCGAAGCCCGAATTGCGCGAGCGAGAGCGTGCTAGTCGGGTAGGGGCTTCCGATCGTTACTGGCAGCTCGACGCGCAACACCCCGACTCGATAAAACTCGGGGCACGTTAAACTGTAAAATCATTCGGTTTCAGACTGTTGTGCCGTTCACTTCTCGCTCACGCTAACTCGCTACGCTACAACAATGCCGCCCAAGACTAGTGGAAAGGCCGCCAAGAAGTCTGGCAAGGCCCAGAAGAACATCTCCAAGTCCGACAAGAAGAAGAGGAAGCACAAGCGCAAGGAGAGCTACGCCATCTACATCTACAAGGTGCTGAAGCAGGTCCACCCCGACACCGGTATCTCCAGCAAGGCCATGTCCATCATGAACTCGTTCGTGAATGACATCTTCGAGCGCATCGCCGCGGAAGCCTCTCGTCTCGCCCACTACAACAAGCGGTCGACGATCACCTCTCGGGAGGTTCAAACCTCCGTGAGGCTGCTTCTGCCCGGTGAACTCGCCAAGCACGCCGTCAGTGAAGGCACTAAGGCTGTCACTAAGTACACCAGCTCCAAGTAGACTCGCCTCTACCGCTTGTGCCGCCTCGCGGACAATCGAAAACGGCCCTTTTGAGGGCCACAAAACTGTTCCCAACTCGCTGTATTGTTTCTGGTCCTGAACGAAATTGTCTCTGATTCACACACATTTCAGTTTCTAAATAAATTAGATAGATCTAGGTATTAATAAATTGAGGCACATTGAATAACGTACTGTTCTTCTGTGTGTACTTATTAATATAAACTCTGACTGATATGAAACTGATATTGCAGTTATTAGGTATTCACACCTGCATTGTAATAGGTAGAGTAATAAAGTAAAATACGACTGACTGAACTGAACACACACAACACAATATGAATTCTACCTACCTATACCTAGACACAATTGACCAATCACAGCGCGCGAACGGTTAGTCTGATGCCCCTCGTCACCCCGCGTACCCCTCAGCGAGCGCGTTGTGTATAAATATAGGGCCGCGGCGCTGCTCGAAATTTTCATTTCGCATCCGCGCGTCGCGTCGTTCGATTCGAAAAAACTTAAAAGAAGTGAAGTGAAGTGAGTCAGATAATAAAGGAAAGATGGCACGTACCAAGCAGACCGCTCGTAAGTCAACCGGTGGCAAGGCGCCCCGCAAACAGCTGGCCACCAAGGCTGCTCGCAAGAGCGCCCCGGCGACCGGAGGTGTCAAGAAGCCCCATCGCTACAGGCCCGGAACCGTCGCTCTGCGTGAGATCCGTCGCTACCAGAAGAGCACCGAGCTACTCATCCGCAAGCTGCCGTTCCAGCGTCTCGTGCGTGAGATCGCGCAGGACTTCAAGACGGACCTCCGCTTCCAGAGCTCCGCCGTGATGGCCCTGCAGGAGGCCAGCGAGGCTTACCTGGTTGGTCTGTTCGAGGACACCAACCTGTGCGCCATCCACGCCAAGCGCGTCACCATCATGCCCAAGGATATCCAGCTCGCTCGCCGAATTCGCGGAGAGCGTGCCTAAGCACCGTCGGCGGCCTCAATCAAACGGCCCTTCTAAGGGCCACACATGCTATCTATGAAACCTGTTTCTGTACGATGCGATGTCGTACTTTGCTGACGGAACAGAACAAAAAGCTATATTTAATTTTATTTAACTACATACCAACATAGGACGGTGTCCATCCAGTCGTATTTATTAGGCATCAGGCATCTTAGTTAGGTAGGTAGGTAGGTACCTTCCATATCTACATACATATTGCACTCGCCATAAAATGATGCCTATTAGTATAAATTAGTCAATAAGTATAGTACCTACTATAGCATACTTACCTTTGTAATTTCTGACATGGCTCTTCATTATCATTACATAAGTGGTTTCGGGATATGTATGTAATGTACATGTAGTTTATTTTGAAAAACAAGGAGAAAAGGTAGGTATTTGTTCTTTAGTGCTTTATCATTATTATCATATCAAACATAGCGCACGCAAGCAGAGCAAGGAAGGAATAATATTTCCCCGCACCCCCCTCGTTCGCCTGTCGCGTCGAATCTGTATAAATAGGAGGCCGTCGCGCTGTGCGGCCGCAGTTTGAGTTTGTGCTCGTTCGTCTTCGCTCGCGCGCAACGCAACCGATCATGACTGGACGCGGAAAAGGTGGAAAGGGATTGGGAAAAGGAGGCGCCAAGCGGCACAGGAAAGTGTTGCGTGATAACATCCAGGGTATCACTAAGCCGGCTATCCGTCGTCTGGCGCGTCGAGGCGGTGTCAAGCGTATCTCCGGTCTGATCTACGAGGAAACTCGTGGTGTGCTGAAGGTGTTCCTTGAGAACGTGATCCGTGACGCGGTCACCTACACCGAGCACGCCAAGAGGAAGACCGTCACCGCCATGGATGTGGTGTACGCTCTGAAACGCCAGGGCCGCACGCTGTACGGTTTCGGCGGTTAAGCAGCGTCTTTTGTTCTACGATCGACAATCAAAAGGCCCTTCTCAGGGCCGCAATATTATCATGTTTGTTACTTGGGCACACAAGTCTGTCGAATGAGGGTTGCATTGCATGCATTTAATGTACTTACTGTGTGTAACCCAACTACGTATTATATATAATAAGTCGTATTATTGTACGATGTGTTTGTTTACCATACTAACAGCAAAGCTATGGTCTGAGAGTTGAGGTTTGTCGCTGTGCGCGCACGCAACGCAACACTGCTGTCTGTCTGTCTGATAGTGTTTGTTTATGTGTAAGTACTTACCTAGGTAACCTACTGGCTGATATTAAGAAAGGTCTTATGTACCTACGTATGTATTTCTATAATGCTGCACGTTTAATTATTATTGTTAGTGGAGACTGAATGATCAAATGGAGTTATCGTCTGTGGTGGGTACAGGGCTTTTGGCTTAATTTTCTTTTACGTTACAGTATGAGTGATAGATCGAAGGATTCATAATGAACTAGGTACCTAGATGATTATGTGCATTTTAGTGTCGATAGCAGTCATTTAATGACCGAGATGTGAAACTGGTGTGAGCTAGTGTCCGCGCGGATGGAGGGCGCGTCGTCGCTCGCCGCCGGTGCGTCGGAGGCTGATACGAGTCGATTTTGGACATTGAATATGGGCTATGGCTATCGGTGATGCTCTCCTAATCGACCTGCACTAACGACGGTTCTGCTGGATGCTCATATTTATTGTTCTGACGGTGTACATCGCAAATAGAGACTCGCATCCGTGCGTTGTCGTTCTAGCGGCCGCGCTTACGACACCTGAGATTCGGGCGGTCGAAAGTGACAGAGGCAGTGGTAGTATGGCCGCATGCGGGGTCCTGGCGATAGCTGGGATTCTCGCCTTGAACGTGTCGTGAAGCGGAAATGGGAATCTGTCGATAGATAGAGAAAAAATGCATTTAATCTGAGGTCGCCGAATGCGCTCGCGAGACTCTCATATTTAAAGGCGTACACAGGCACGGGGGCTAGTGTTAGAGCCACCATACCAGGCAGCGGGCGTTCGTCGGTCTCGGGAGACGGGCCCGGCGAGCGTGGACGTCGGTAAAAGTTCATCGTTTATTATATAAATTGTTGTTAAATCGATCCGGGCTAGTGAAAACTCCGATCTGATCGCACGGAAAAACGTCTCACGACGGCTGTGTTCTCCTTGCGGCAATGCGTCGCGAGGGAGGGTTACGCCGACAGTGGCTCCATCGCACGGCAACAGCTGTAACTAAAAGTATTCGCTTTACTTTACGCTCGTTTTTGTGTGTCTGTCTAGTGTACTCACTCAATCAACTCTCAACTCGCAATGGCAGACGCAGCAGCAGTCGTCGACGCTCCGGCACCCGCATCCCCGGCGAAGAAGGCGAAAGCCTCCTCGGCCGCCAAAAAGCCGAAGGCGAAGCCAACCCACCCGAAGACCTCCGAGATGGTCAACAGCGCCATCAAGGAGCTGAAGGAGCGCAGCGGTTCGTCTCTGTCCGAGCTGTACGGTCGTCTCCACTCGCGCTCCCCCGTTGCCACCCCGGCAACCAGTTTTCCCTCTCCCGCGTCCGCGCCCGCGCCCGCGTGAGAGACCGCTCTCTCTCTCCCTCGCACACCCGCCGAGACCGTCCCGGTCGAGGCAGGTAGTAGCGACCGCCGCGAGTTCTGTGAAGTGACTGTGCTTAGTGCCCTCCCTTTGGATTGGTTCCGGCAGGTCGTATAGTATATTTATTTATTCTGTCTCACTTGTCCCCCTTGTCCCCCACTGTCTGTTTTCTTCCCTATTATTTATATTATTTGTGTTTGTTTATTCACCTCGGGCCGTCTGGACTGAGACGGAGACGGTCAGAGACTCACTTAGGTACTCACCACATTCAGGTACTCAACACACCTCTCCCTGTGCGCTTACAGCCACAGGGAGGTTTTTTCCATGGCCTCCTTTGCCGAGACCATCGGCCATGTCTTCTCTCCGTATTTTTCGGAGATTCTCTTCAGAAAATTGAGGAGAGAAGAGATGGTCGAGGCTCATCCCCTCTTATCTATGTATATAGATGAACTTCTAGCCCCCAACCCGCCCGCGAACCCATTAGTTTGCACCATTGTGCGTAAGTTCCCCCCTTCCAGCCCGTCTTCCTGCTCGACCGCTGATTTCCCAGTGAAATCGCCGGTCATAATCCCTACCTCATCTAACCCCAGTCCCGACCAGACCCTCACTGCATCCCCCGTAGCTCTAGGCGGTTCGACTCCGCTAAATCGCTCCCCGTCCCCCAGCCCAGCCTTTAGCCCACTGACCCCAGGCCCAGCCTTTAGTCTGCCCTCCCCCACGACCTCCCTTGCTGTTGGTGACAGCGATGACGAAGCTCACTTCGCCACCGTTGTCAAAAACAACAAGAAGCGGAAGAACCGCTCTTCCGAGTCTCCGGTTAGCCCCGAGGCTAAGCTGAGCAAACCATCTCATTCCCCATTAGCGACTCCGCGCAGTCAACCCACCGCCGCGCCCCGAACCCTGACTCTCCAGAGTCCCGCTCTCCCCGCTATGCCCCCCCCAGCCACCACTGCGCCGACCGGGACAACCGGAACGCCCGCACCCCTATCGCTCACACGTCCCCCACCGCCCATCGTCATTCGAGACCAAACCGCTTGGACGCGGGCAAACATCCATTTACAGAAAAATGGTTTATCTATCGTCAGCTCCGCGCTAACACCAGCCGGAACCCGCGTCCAAGTGGCAAGGCCCGATACCTATAGAGCCCTAACCAAATTCCTTAGGTCTAACCGCCTGGCCTTTAGTACTTACCAAATTCCCGAGGAGAAGTCCTACCACTTCATCCTCCGTCCCGTCCCAATAAATATCACAACCTCGGCCATTAAAGATGACCTCCTCTCCAAGAATATTCCCGTAGTCGAAGTTCATCGACTACATCGCGAACGTTCCCACCCCAACCACCCCACTAAGCCTTTCGGCATGGTTCTGGTGACAACCAAACCAACGGAAGCAGGGAGGCAGCTTAGGTCCCTTAGTTCAATCTGCGGCCTCTCTTATATTAAAGTAGAAACCCCCCAATCCAAAACGACCACACAGCAGTGTCACAACTGCCAGTTGTATGGTCATTCGCAACTTAGATGTTTAGGCCCCTCCCGCTGCGTAAAATGCGCTGGCAACCATGCCACCGCATTATGTGAGAAGGACGCGTCGACCCCTCCCACCTGCGCTTTGTGCGGACAAACCGGACACCCAGCCAGCTATGGCGGATGTCCGGCGGCCCCGGGCAAGAATCGCAGGTGGGAGCAGGGACCGCTCGGCCAGTCCCAATCACAGCGCACCCTCTACCCCCTCGGTCAAGGTTACGGACCCCGCCCCCACGCCCCTTCTCTCGAACGGCACATTCAGCGCCGGCAATATAGCTATTCATTCAACCTTCAAAATCCCTTTCCATCCATTCCTAGCCTCTTAGACCTCCCCCGAATTGAGCCCCCTTGCTATCTCTCCCGACAGTCTTATGCCTCCGTGGTCGCCTCCCCCAAACAATTTAACTATTCAACCCCATTATGGCAGTACAAATGAACTCAACTAACGGACGGACGAAGCCCCACAACTTTATCCTAGGACTTTATAACGCGAACAGCTTAGTAAGTCAAAGAGAAGAAGTAGCCGATCTTCTCAAAAGACATCAGATAGATATACTCGCGGTCCAGGAATCTTGCCTCAAACCCAAATATAGACGGTTTAACATAGCCGGTTACAATCTTCTTCGGAACGATCGTTTGCCAGATCCGAATCGCTCCAATGACCCCCTAGGCCGTAGAGGCGGTACTGCCATCTATTACAAACGTTCCCTCCGTATATCTCCTATAGTTACCCCCACACTAGTAAATTGCGAGGCAACTATCATCCGCATTGCACTAACAGGCCATGACCCCGTAATTATAGCTTCAATTTATTTATCAGCCGGACAGCGGATGATAGATCAAGATATAGAAACCCTCTTAGGACTAGGTAATACAGTCATCATTGGCGGTGACTTCAATAGCAAGCACCGGCAATGGAACTGTACTGAGACGAACAGTAACGGACTGACCATTCACAGAGTTCTCGAATCCCTCGATGACTGCGAAGTCATAGCCCCATTTGCCCCCACCCACTATCCCTTCAACGTAGCCCACAGACCCGATATCCTCTCCTACTGCATCTTCAAAAACATTAGCCTACCAGTCAAGGACATAAGCGTCCTCAGCGAGCTTCACTCGGACCACAGACCAGTCTTATACCATCTCGGCAGGCCTTTCGACCGACCGACTGAAACGAAGACCATTATCAATAACCGTAAATTCAGACAAGCCCTCAGTAAACCAGATTCGAGATTAGATATCACCTCAGAAATTAACAGTAAAGCCCAATTAGAAGCCAAAATCTCTGAAATAGGCAGCAGTCTCAACGAAGCCCTAATCGGCGCCTCTCGCGAAGTCCCGGTCAAGCCCGATCATCGCATCGAGCTCCCCGAGGACATGAGACTGCTGCTTAGTGCAAAGAATGCGGCCCAGAGAGATTACGATTACAGCCCCACTGATCAAACCAGAAAGCGAATGCGCTTCCTCCAACGAGAGGTCAATAGATGCATGAAAGAGCTCAGAGCCACCCGCATGGATGACTTTGTCTCTAGCATAGCCCCCAATCACACAGCCATATATAAATTCACTAAGTATCTTAAATCCGACACAATAGTTCCTATGCCCCCTTTGAATCGGGTCAACCAACCCCCAGCTTTTGATGACGACGAAAAGGCCGAATGTCTTGCTGAAAGCCTAGAATCCCAATGTACCCCATCCACCCAACCAATAGACCCAGCCCACCTTAACATGGTTAACTCAGAAGTAGACAGCAGAAGCTCCCTCCCCCCCACTGACTCCCTTCCCGAGGTCACCCTCGAGGAAGTGAAAACTTTAATCAAAGACCTCAAACCTAGGAAAGCCCCGGGGCTTGATAAAATCACCAACTTGGCTATTAAATCCTTCCCCATTAGGCTTCTCACCACTCTTACGGTCTTATTCAATGTCTCCCTCCGCCTCTGCGTCTTTCCAACCGCTTGGAAAGAAGCCGTAGTTATAGGCTTTCACAAGCCTCGGAAAGATAGATCTGACCCCACCAGCTACCGCCCCATTAGCTTACTAGCCTGCATTGGCAAAGTCTACGAACGGGTTATTCTAAACCGTCTCCAAGACATTTGCACAGCTAGGAACCTCATTCCAAACGAGCAATTCGGCTTTAGATCCAAACACTCGTGTGTACAACAAGTGGACCGCATAACGGAGCATATACACAGAGGATTTCAAACAACGGCAAAGTCCAAAGATACCGGCGCCATTTTCTTTGACGTAGCGAAAGCTTTTGACAAAGTCTGGCACAATGGTCTTATTTATAAACTTTACCGACTCAATCTCCCCGATAGGCTAGTACTCATAATCAAGGACTATCTCTCTGAGCGTAACTTTTGCTATCGAGTAGAAAAATCCATTTCTCAGCCCCATCCCATAGCCGCAGGAGTCCCGCAAGGCTCAGTTCTCGCCCCCACTCTATTCACACTTTACATTCATGATGTCCCCCGCTCTCCGTACGTCGAGCTAGCCCTTTACGCTGACGATACGGCCCTCTATTATACCAGTAGGACGCAGGCGCGCGTTTGCAAAGTTCTCCAGAGAGCAGTAACCGATCTCGGTGAATGGGCTCTCAAATGGAGGATTGAGATGAACCCTGAGAAGAGTGCAGCTGTACTCTTCTCTAGGAAAAGAAATAAACGCAAACCCGTCATCACACTCTTTGACCGACCCATACCCTGGGAGAAAGATGTGAAGTACCTAGGCGTGACATTAGACTCACGACTAAATTTTCGGAAACACATCAAAACGGTCCGCGACAAAGCAGCCTTCTACTTGAGTAGGCTTCACCCACTCTTGAGAAGTAACAGCAAACTCCCATTGCGCTGCAAAATAAATCTATACAAGACTTGCATTCGTCCGGTCTTCACGTATGCAAGCCCAGTATTCGCTCACTCCTCTAAACCATCTTTGAAATCCCTTCAGACACTCCAAAATAAATTCATGCGCAAAGCCGCGGGTGCCCCGTGGTACGTGCGCAACGTAGACCTCCATAGTGACTTTAGACTCCCCACAGTCAAGCAGTTTATGAAAGAAGCGTCCGAACGCTTCTTTCAAACTGCCTCAGCTCACCCCAACCCTCTTGTCACTCAGGCCATCTCTTACGACCCCTCCCCAGACCTTCAGTCCAAACATATCTATAAAAGACGCCCCAAAGACGTCCTCCTAGAACCCGACGATGATATTACTATAGCTCTCAAGGCAGAACCTCCTCCCCCCTCCCCCGATGCCCCTCAGGCGCGCCAACCCGTCGAAGGCGTTATCCCGGAAGCCCTCCAGCGCCTCCGCTACCAAATTTGGATCCAAAGGGATCGCCGTCTGGATCCGCCAGACGGACAACCTCCCCCTCCCCCGCCCCGCCCCCCCGATCAATATTAGGCAGTTAGGCTTAGGATTAGGTTTAGGATAGGTTTAACCATTATATAATCATCTCATAGCAGCGGAGGCCTTCTGCCCCCTGATATGCCGCTACCCACTGACTACGAGCCGAGGCCCGCTCGAGTAGCCACAGTCGCTGGGGAAAGCAGGCAGACCCCTCCCATATATATTATCGAAACTTATATATAACTTGTAGGTAGAACGCCCTCTGCGTCTAACCGAGGCCATGGAAACAGTGATGCATACGCGCAACTGCACGCAACAACAGCACACAGGGGTTTTTTTAGTCCGTATGCCACATACGAGTGTTCCGCTCAATGTAGTCTCCGCCTCACGGTGGAGACCTCATCCGGACCTCATTGTGGAGAATCGGACATAGCAGGGAGGTCTGACTCCCGGGCATCTTTAAAAAGATTTTTTTATCCCCTCACACACAAAAAAAAAAAAAAAAAAAAAAAATTGATCAATCGCAGAAGTAACAGCAAACTCCCATTGCGCTGCAAAATAAATCTATACAAGACTTGCATTCGTCCGGTCTTCACGTATGCAAGCCCAGTATTCGCTCACTCCTCTAAACCATCTTTGAAATCCCTTCAGACACTCCAAAATAAATTCATGCGCAAAGCCGCGGGTGCCCCGTGGTACGTGCGCAACGTAGACCTCCATAGTGACTTTAGACTCCCCACAGTCAAGCAGTTTATGAAAGAAGCGTCCGAACGCTTCTTTCAAACTGCCTCAGCTCACCCCAACCCTCTTGTCACTCAGGCCATCTCTTACGACCCCTCCCCAGACCTTCAGTCCAAACATATCTATAAAAGACGCCCCAAAGACGTCCTCCTAGAACCCGACGATGATATTACTATAGCTCTCAAGGCAGAACCTCCTCCCCCCTCCCCCGACGCCCCTCAGGCGCGCCAACCCGTCGAAGGCGTTATCCCGGAAGCCCTCCAGCGCCTTCGCTACCAAATTTGGATCCAAAGGGATCGCCGTCTGGATCCGCCAGACGGACAACCTCCCCCTCCCCCGCCCCGCCCCCCCGATCAATATTAGGATTAGGTTTAGGATAGGTTTAACCATTATATAATCATCTCATAGCAGCGGAGGCCTTCTGCCCCCTGATATGCCGCTACCCACTGACTACGAGCCGAGGCCCGCTCGAGTAGCCACAGTCACTGGGGAAAGCAGGCAGACCCCTCCCATATATATTATCGAAACTTATATATAACTTGTAGGTAGAACGCCCTCAGCGTCTAACCGAGGCCATGGAAACAGTGATGCATACGCGCAACTGCACGCAACAACAGCACACAGGGGTTTTTTTAGTCCGTATGCCACATACGAGTGTTCCGCTCAATGTAGTCTCCGCCTCACGGTGGAGACCTCATCCGGACCTCATTGTGGAGAATCGGACATAGCAGGGAGGTCTGACTCCCGGGCATCTTTAAAAAGATTTTTTTTATCCCCTCACACACAAAAAAAAAAAAAATTGATCAATCGCAGCAGTCGCAAGCAAGTCCGCGTAGCGTGTTTCGTTGTGTGTGCTCGTAACCTAACTAACTCGAAAGCATGTCCGGAAGAGGCAAAGGTGGTAAAGTTAAGGGAAAGGCAAAGTCCCGCTCCAACCGTGCCGGACTCCAGTTCCCGGTGGGCCGTATCCACAGGCTGCTGCGCAAAGGTAACTACGCAGAGCGCGTCGGTGCCGGAGCGCCCGTCTACCTCGCCGCCGTGATGGAATACTTGGCCGCTGAGGTGCTCGAGTTGGCCGGCAACGCCGCTCGTGACAACAAGAAGACCAGGATCATCCCGAGGCATCTTCAGCTGGCCATCCGCAACGACGAGGAGCTCAACAAGCTCCTCTCCGGAGTCACCATCGCACAGGGAGGTGTCCTCCCCAACATCCAGGCGGTTCTGCTGCCCAAGAAGACCGAGAAGAAGGCTTAAACACCTACTCCTACTTCTTCTTCACCGCTACACTATGCCTGCAGTGTTAGTGCAAACGGCCCTTGTCAGGGCCACAAAAATTTTCGAATACTAACTATCATGTTTCTTGATAACGATCACGTCCGTCCAACGAACAACACGAGACACACACACACAGCACAAATACCTACCTATTTTATGAATAACGTCTATAATTATCTAAATGAAAAATTAGAAACTGCTTTGCTTTGTTAGGGATATTATTCTGAACAACTTTCATTCATTAGTAGGTACCTGCCTATGTAAGTAAACCGATATCAGCTGTAGAGGTGTGTACCGGTTGCAATTTTAGCCTCCGGAGATTTTATAGTGAAAACCGGTACTTCACCGGAGAAAAACCTATAGGAACATTTCTTGACATTATATGGAAATTGTTATAGAATGTGAAGTAGGGTGCAATTCCGATATGACAAAATAGATCCCCAATGGGGATTCCCCATCCCATACATAGAAAAAAAAAAAAAAAATATAATGTGAAGTAAGGTGCTTTCGGTTACACGTTTACAGTATTTTCAGACGTCATTATAAGTTGCGTTCCGCGCGCATGTACAAAAAGTAAGGTGCGTTCGGAATAGTTCGGATTACTTGGGGTACACGCATACAATATTTTCCATACTAAATCCATGATATTTTCAGAGGCAAAATAAATTTGTGTTCCGCGCGCGTGTATAAAAATACCGGTTAAAAATAAAATCACCGGTAAAAATCCGGTAGTGACGTTATCCGGTTTTTCACCGGTTTTTGTGGAACCGGTACACATCTCTAATCAGCTGATCCACTCAGGCCAAATCGGTTTACATCATGAATGATGTCCCTAACAAAGTAGTTTCTCACTTTGCGTTTATTCATAAGTCAATTTTCCTAACTTCTTCAAACCCAACCCAGTCTAACCTGACTTTTTCCAATCTAACCTTTTTTATTAACACGCTTTTATTATTAGCTTTGGGTTGCATGTAGTATGTATGCATGTATGTAACGGAATCTTTGCGCTTAATTCTCACCGGTTTCTAGAAGTCTGATCGACTTGAAACTTTGCACACGTCTCAAGGGCAATGCAATAATTCGATGAAAATTTTCCATTCCATTTTTGAAACAACAATAAAATAAAAAATAAATATAGTTTAAAAAAACTAAAAAACACGCTTCTAAAGAACATCGAACTAAAAAGTTAAAATAAGCTTAAAACAATAATGAACGAAAAATACCAGTATATCATAAGAGATCTTTTTATTATTTTTTCAGTAGTTTTTATGTACATATTTTTCTACAACATATTTTTTTTTTTTATTAAAAAAGGAAACATCATGCATTTAAGGGTTAGTTCGATGTTCTTTAAAAGCGTGTTTTTTAGTTTTTTATTTAAACAACCTAACATTTTTAACCTAACCTAACCTAACCTAACCTAACTTTTCCAAACCTAACCTTTTTTAACCTAACTTTTCTAAACCTAACTTTTCCAAACCTAACCTTTTTAACCTAACGTTTTTAACCTAACTTTGCCAAACCTAACCTTTTCCAAATATAACCTTTTTTTTTTTTTTTTTTTAACCTAACTTTTCCGAACCTAACCTTGTTTTTAACCTAACTTTTCCGAACCTAACCTTTTTGAACTTAACTTTTCCAAACCTACATTTTTTTTTTTTTTGACCTAACCTAACCTAACCTAACCTAACCTAACCTAACCTAACCTAACCTAACTTTTCCAAACCTAACCTTTTTTAACCTAACTTTTCTAAACCTAACTTTTCCAAACCTAACCTTTTTAACCTAACGTTTTTAACCTAACTTTGCCAAACCTAACCTTTTTAACCTAACTTTTCCAAACCTAACCTTTTTTAACCCAACTTTTCCAAACCTAACCTTTTTTAACCTAACTTTTTCAAACCTACCTTTTTTTTTTTTTTTTTTTTTTAACCTAACCTAACCTAACTTTTTCAAACCTAACCTTTTAACCTAACTAAACCTAAGCTAAGTTTGTAGGTTTATGAAGTCGTTAATTAGCTATACATATAATATGTAGTAACTTAGTACCTATACCTCTAGCTAGTCAGACCCATGAGATACATAGATAGGTAGGTATAGGTAGCTAGCATAAAAGAATAGAGTGATCAATAATAATACTAATAAGAATAGAGCGCGAAGCCCGAATTGCGCGAGCGAGAGCGTGCTAGTCGGGTAGGGGCTTCCGATCGTTACTGGCAGCTCGACGCGCAACACCCCGACTCGATAAAACTCGGGGCACGTTAAACTGTAAAATCATTCGGTTTCAGACTGTTGTGCCGTTCACTTCTCGCTCACGCTAACTCGCTACGCTACAACAATGCCGCCCAAGACTAGTGGAAAGGCCGCCAAGAAGTCTGGCAAGGCCCAGAAGAACATCTCCAAGTCCGACAAGAAGAAGAGGAAGCACAAGCGCAAGGAGAGCTACGCCATCTACATCTACAAGGTGCTGAAGCAGGTCCACCCCGACACCGGTATCTCCAGCAAGGCCATGTCCATCATGAACTCGTTCGTGAATGACATCTTCGAGCGCATCGCCGCGGAAGCCTCTCGTCTCGCCCACTACAACAAGCGGTCGACGATCACCTCTCGGGAGGTTCAAACCTCCGTGAGGCTGCTTCTGCCCGGTGAACTCGCCAAGCACGCCGTCAGTGAAGGCACTAAGGCTGTCACTAAGTACACCAGCTCCAAGTAGACTCGCCTCTACCGCTTGTGCCGCCTCGCGGACAATCGAAAACGGCCCTTTTGAGGGCCACAAAACTGTTCCCAACTCGCTGTATTGTTTCTGGTCCTGAACGAAATTGTCTCTGATTCACACACATTTCAGTTTCTAAATAAATTAGATAGATCTAGGTATTAATAAATTGAGGCACATTGAATAACGTACTGTTCTTCTGTGTGTACTTATTAATATAAACTCTGACTGATATGAAACTGATATTGCAGTTATTAGGTATTCACACCTGCATTGTAATAGGTAGAGTAATAAAGTAAAATACGACTGACTGAACTGAACACACACAACACAATATGAATTCTACCTACCTATACCTAGACACAATTGACCAATCACAGCGCGCGAACGGTTAGTCTGATGCCCCTCGTCACCCCGCGTACCCCTCAGCGAGCGCGTTGTGTATAAATATAGGGCCGCGGCGCTGCTCGAAATTTTCATTTCGCATCCGCGCGTCGCGTCGTTCGATTCGAAAAAACTTAAAAGAAGTGAAGTGAAGTGAGTCAGATAATAAAGGAAAGATGGCACGTACCAAGCAGACCGCTCGTAAGTCAACCGGTGGCAAGGCGCCCCGCAAACAGCTGGCCACCAAGGCTGCTCGCAAGAGCGCCCCGGCGACCGGAGGTGTCAAGAAGCCCCATCGCTACAGGCCCGGAACCGTCGCTCTGCGTGAGATCCGTCGCTACCAGAAGAGCACCGAGCTACTCATCCGCAAGCTGCCGTTCCAGCGTCTCGTGCGTGAGATCGCGCAGGACTTCAAGACGGACCTCCGCTTCCAGAGCTCCGCCGTGATGGCCCTGCAGGAGGCCAGCGAGGCTTACCTGGTTGGTCTGTTCGAGGACACCAACCTGTGCGCCATCCACGCCAAGCGCGTCACCATCATGCCCAAGGATATCCAGCTCGCTCGCCGAATTCGCGGAGAGCGTGCCTAAGCACCGTCGGCGGCCTCAATCAAACGGCCCTTCTAAGGGCCACACATGCTATCTATGAAACCTGTTTCTGTACGATGCGATGTCGTACTTTGCTGACGGAACAGAACAAAAAGCTATATTTAATTTTATTTAACTACATACCAACATAGGACGGTGTCCATCCAGTCGTATTTATTAGGCATCAGGCATCTTAGTTAGGTAGGTAGGTAGGTACCTTCCATATCTACATACATATTGCACTCGCCATAAAATGATGCCTATTAGTATAAATTAGTCAATAAGTATAGTACCTACTATAGCATACTTACCTTTGTAATTTCTGACATGGCTCTTCATTATCATTACATAAGTGGTTTCGGGATATGTATGTAATGTACATGTAGTTTATTTTGAAAAACAAGGAGAAAAGGTAGGTATTTGTTCTTTAGTGCTTTATCATTATTATCATATCAAACATAGCGCACGCAAGCAGAGCAAGGAAGGAATAATATTTCCCCGCACCCCCCTCGTTCGCCTGTCGCGTCGAATCTGTATAAATAGGAGGCCGTCGCGCTGTGCGGCCGCAGTTTGAGTTTGTGCTCGTTCGTCTTCGCTCGCGCGCAACGCAACCGATCATGACTGGACGCGGAAAAGGTGGAAAGGGATTGGGAAAAGGAGGCGCCAAGCGGCACAGGAAAGTGTTGCGTGATAACATCCAGGGTATCACTAAGCCGGCTATCCGTCGTCTGGCGCGTCGAGGCGGTGTCAAGCGTATCTCCGGTCTGATCTACGAGGAAACTCGTGGTGTGCTGAAGGTGTTCCTTGAGAACGTGATCCGTGACGCGGTCACCTACACCGAGCACGCCAAGAGGAAGACCGTCACCGCCATGGATGTGGTGTACGCTCTGAAACGCCAGGGCCGCACGCTGTACGGTTTCGGCGGTTAAGCAGCGTCTTTTGTTCTACGATCGACAATCAAAAGGCCCTTCTCAGGGCCGCAATATTATCATGTTTGTTACTTGGGCACACAAGTCTGTCGAATGAGGGTTGCATTGCATGCATTTAATGTACTTACTGTGTGTAACCCAACTACGTATTATATATAATAAGTCGTATTATTGTACGATGTGTTTGTTTACCATACTAACAGCAAAGCTATGGTCTGAGAGTTGAGGTTTGTCGCTGTGCGCGCACGCAACGCAACACTGCTGTCTGTCTGTCTGATAGTGTTTGTTTATGTGTAAGTACTTACCTAGGTAACCTACTGGCTGATATTAAGAAAGGTCTTATGTACCTACGTATGTATTTCTATAATGCTGCACGTTTAATTATTATTGTTAGTGGAGACTGAATGATCAAATGGAGTTATCGTCTGTGGTGGGTACAGGGCTTTTGGCTTAATTTTCTTTTACGTTACAGTATGAGTGATAGATCGAAGGATTCATAATGAACTAGGTACCTAGATGATTATGTGCATTTTAGTGTCGATAGCAGTCATTTAATGACCGAGATGTGAAACTGGTGTGAGCTAGTGTCCGCGCGGATGGAGGGCGCGTCGTCGCTCGCCGCCGGTGCGTCGGAGGCTGATACGAGTCGATTTTGGACATTGAATATGGGCTATGGCTATCGGTGATGCTCTCCTAATCGACCTGCACTAACGACGGTTCTGCTGGATGCTCATATTTATTGTTCTGACGGTGTACATCGCAAATAGAGACTCGCATCCGTGCGTTGTCGTTCTAGCGGCCGCGCTTACGACACCTGAGATTCGGGCGGTCGAAAGTGACAGAGGCAGTGGTAGTATGGCCGCATGCGGGGTCCTGGCGATAGCTGGGATTCTCGCCTTGAACGTGTCGTGAAGCGGAAATGGGAATCTGTCGATAGATAGAGAAAAAATGCATTTAATCTGAGGTCGCCGAATGCGCTCGCGAGACTCTCATATTTAAAGGCGTACACAGGCACGGGGGCTAGTGTTAGAGCCACCATACCAGGCAGCGGGCGTTCGTCGGTCTCGGGAGACGGGCCCGGCGAGCGTGGACGTCGGTAAAAGTTCATCGTTTATTATATAAATTGTTGTTAAATCGATCCGGGCTAGTGAAAACTCCGATCTGATCGCACGGAAAAACGTCTCACGACGGCTGTGTTCTCCTTGCGGCAATGCGTCGCGAGGGAGGGTTACGCCGACAGTGGCTCCATCGAAGGCACGGAGACACACCGACGACGAACTAAAAGTATTCGCTCTTACTTTACGCGTGTTTAGTGTACGTACTCTCCAACTGGTGCCCCCGCCGCCGCCTCTTCCGCTGGCACAGTTGTTGATTGAGAGCACCCCGTCGTCGCGACGAACGCACACGCGCGCACGCGCGCCGATCGCGTATCTGGCTGCGCCCGCGTCGCGAGCCCCGGTGATTCCCCCCCAACCCCGCCCCACCGCGCAGGCGATCGGAATCCCGCCACCGCGTTCGCCGCGAACACCGACCCTCGCGTGGGTCCGTCACCCGGTGACGTCATCGTGCCGCGGCTGCCTACGTGCTTCTAGGTTATTAGAAGTGCAGGACACGTCGCGGTACCGCTGTTTCCACCCTCGAGACCCACCATAGAGCGACAGAGAAGCCCACCTCCGGAGTTACCTCTTGCAGCAGCTGCGGTAAAGTCCGGCTGTTTCGCGGCACCTCGCTGAGCCTCCACGGGAGTGGTCTCACTCGGTGGGGAAGCCCGCGCCAGGCCGGTTCAATACCGCAGCGCCTGCCCTAACTCCGGGGGATAAGCGGAAGACAAATGAAGAGGACCCGCAAGCCGGACGATTCGGCCCCGCCTCCCGAACCAGAACCCCCGGATGTTCGCATTCAGGTGAGGCGCCGCCGCGCGTTCCAAATCGTCCGGCGAGACATCCAGACCGGGGAAATAACCCCCGCGGGCTTCAGCCTAACGCTGAGAGCCCACCCCGACGCCACCTCGAGCCCGACGCTTCAGTCCCCGCTGTCGGCCAGCCCAATCCCGGGCACCCCGACGCAGGAGGGAGGCCGTGAAGAGTACTTCCGGCCGGAAGTGTCGCCCACGGAGCTGGTCGACAGCGAGGACCAGACGCGCAAAGCGGCTGCGGCGGCACTACTCGCCGCGATCCCGCCTCCACCCCCACCGGCTATGAGGAAGAGTCCGGTAAGACCGACACTACCATCTAAATTCCCCAATCTGGGGAACCCGACAACGCCGGCGGCTTCGAGGCCGTCAGCCCCCTGCCCCCGCCCACTCGTGCGGGTGATAT
Source organism: Argyresthia albistria (assembly GCA_963457715.1). Taxonomy (NCBI): domain Eukaryota; kingdom Metazoa; phylum Arthropoda; class Insecta; order Lepidoptera; family Argyresthiidae; genus Argyresthia; species Argyresthia albistria. The sequence continues at coordinate 61,882 of CAUOQF010000002.1, forward strand.
CCACCGTGTCGACGGAGTCACGCGACCCCAGCATCAGCAGCGAGTGGGCGGAGCCGCAGGCCCCGCCCTCTGAGCTGCACGCAGCGAAGTCCGCCGCCGCCGTAACCCAGCCGGGGACAGGGTCCCCAGGTCGGGATAATGGCAGTGTAGCCCCACCGGCTGAGGTGCCGGCTGAGGAGATGGAGACGGGAGTGGAGCAGGCCACGCCCCCGGTCACACCCTCTCCGGGCTCGTACGCCGCTGCTGCTGCACGGAGCCCGCGAGCGCAACCATCGCGCCCCGCAACGCCGCCCGCCAACGCCACCGTCGCCGCCACAACTTCTGCTGTGCCCAGGCCGAAGAAAAACCACCCGCCCATCGTGGTGGAACACTTACCGGCCTGGGCCAGCCACTTCGCGAAGCTGAGGGAAGTCCTTGGCCACGCCCCCAACGCGCGACCCTTTGCAAAGGGGGTCCGTTTCACGCCGCAGAGCCCGGAGGAATACCGGGCAATCATCCGGTATCTGGATGAGGCGGCCCGCACCGACAAAGCCATCTCTTGGTTTTGTTACTCACTGGACGCGGACCGCCCCATCAAGATCGCCATCCGAGGGCTCCCGGCCACCACCCTGCCCGAAGAGGTCGCCGCTGCCATGGCTACCATGGGCTTCCCTACGCAACACGTCCGCCAGATCCCCGGCCGTATGGGCCGCGCCGGCTGCCTATTCTTCGCCCTGCTGGCGGAGAAGTTGGCGCCTGGCGACCTAGAGCGGCTCTACGCTACGAGAGAGCTGCTCTACATGCCGGGCGTCACCATCGAAGGCTGGCGCGGCCCAAAAGGGCCCCCACAGTGCCACCGGTGCCAGGCTTTTGGCCACGCTTCGGCCAACTGTCACCGCCCCGTCCGCTGCGTCAGGTGCGGCGAGGGCCACGCCGCGCCTGACTGCCCGCGACCGAAGACCGAAGCGGCCACCTGCGCCAACTGTGGCCAGGGCCACCCGGCCAACAGCCGCCGCTGCAAGGCGCTGAAGGAGGAGGCGAGGAAGCGCGGTATCACCATCCCGCCCCCGCTTCCCCCTCAGCGCCAGAAGAAGACGACCCAGCCTGCGGCCCGCAACCCGGCCCGCAATGCTACCCAGACTGCGGCCCAACCCTCGGGCCGCACGGCGGCCAAACCTGCGGCCCAACCCGCAGCCCACAGCGCTGCCCAGCGGGCTCAACCAGCGCCCCAGCGCGTGGCCAAGGCGGCTGCCCAACCAGCGGCCCGCCCTGCGGCCCGCCCTGCGGCCCCAACGCCGGCCGACGACCCACCAGTAGCGCGCCCTGGCCCCTCTACACGCCCTGATGTAGAGCCGCCGGGGTCGCCTACCTCACCCGCCTCACCACCATCCAAGCGCCCCCGCCTCGCTCAACCGAGAGAGGCGAAGGGCGCCACAATCCGGACGCCCGCCAACCCTCCCTCCACCCGAGGGGAGGAGCCGCAGCCGCGTAAGCGACGCGGCAAGAGGCGGCGTAACCGGAAGAAGAAGTCGCCGCCGGGCGAGCCCGCGGTAGAGCCGCCACCAGCGCAGGCACAACCCGCCACGCAGCCCCCCCCGCCAGCCCGCCCCCGCCCGCGGGTGCCGCCGCCGGAGCCCTCCACTGAGCGCCGTGAGGCGCCTCTCTTGGCCGCGCTGGTCGACGCCATCGACCTCGTCAGCGCGGCCATACAGGCGATCGTGGATGGGCACGATCCGCTGCGGCCCCTGCTGCGGGGGCTCACCAAGCTGAAGACCGCGATCTCGTCCGGACGCAATGCCTAAGGACCTCAGGCTTGTGTACTGGAACCCGGACGGGATCGGGCCGAAGATCGCCGACCTGCGACTCCTCGTGCAGGAGCATGACGTGCACGTCGTGCTCTTGTGCGAGACGAAGCTGCACCCCGACCGAGAGCTCCGACTGCCCAACTTCTTCGTGTACCGCCGCGACGAGATGTCTCCGAGGAACAAGCCGTACAGGGGAACGGCCGTCCTCGTGAGACGAGACCTCGTCCACGAAGAGCTGGAGCTGCCCGTCTTCAGGACGACGCGGTCCATCGGCGTCCGCCTGAAGACGGCCGACACGGAACTCGACGTCTACGCAGCCTACAAGCCGCCAGAAGCCGCCTTCCACCCCGAGGATGTTCGGGCGATGATGCCGGGAACGACCCCCACACTGGTCGCTGGCGACCTCAATGCCAAACACCACCAGTGGGGGTCCCACAACATCAACGCCGCCGGTAGGGACCTACAGGAAGATGCTGAGAACCACAACTACGAGGTTCTCAGCCCGGGGTCCCCTACGCACTACCCAGCGAACCCCAACCATCGCCCGAACGTACTGGACGTCGCGCTGTTGAGAAATGTACGGTTCCCTATCTCTATCGGGGAACTGTACGACCTCAACACGCCTCACCTGCCGATCCTGCTGGTCCTCGGAGTGGAGGCTGACTTCACGTCGGCGCCGCGGCCTCGAGCGAAGACGGACTGGCACAAGTACCAGCTGGAGCTGAACCAAGCGCAGCTCCCCGGCGGTGTCTCTACCAGCGACGAGGTAGAGTCCGCGGCAGTGGCGATCACTACCGCCATCGCTGCCGCACAAGCCGCTGCCACCATCATCAAGCCACCGCCTGTCTTGCGGAAGGAGAGGCTCCCTCCAGACCTCCGCAAGAAGCTGGACCTCAAGCGCCGTCTTCGCAGAACCTGGCACCACACGCGCTGCCCCAGGATGAAGGCGGACATCAACCGGCTCGGAGAAGAGTTGCGCGCCGCCATCACAGAGTTGAGGGGCGAGTCCTGGGAGCGCACTATCGAACAGGCCTCCCGGGAAGACACCGCCCTTCACCGTCTCAACCGCAACCTCACCTCGACCCCCGAGCCGGTCTGCCCCATGTTCGACCTCGCGGGCAGGCGTCGCTACGCCGCCAGTGATCGAGCCGCCATACTCGCCGACCACTTCGCCGGGCAGTTCCAGCCCAACCCCATCGCCGACCACGAGCACAACGCCGCTGTTGTAGAGCGCGTAGAGCGCTTCATGGCGGCCCCCGCGCCTCCCCTCGCGGGCGACTACTTCATGTCGCCCCGTGAAGTCCGGAAAGTGGCCCTGAAGCTGAATCAGCGGAAGGCGCCGGGTCCGGACGGAGTCGTCGCGGGGGCCCTCGTGCAGCTGCCAAGGAGAGCCGTCGTCTCGCTGACGCGGCTGTTCAACGGGATCCTGCGGACCGGCCACTTCCCTTCCCTCTGGAAGGAGGGCAAGGTGATCGTCCTCCCCAAGCCGGGGAAGGACCGCCGCCATCCGGGAGGCTACCGCCCGATCACCCTGCTGCCCCATCTCGCCAAGTTGTTTGAGCGCCTGCTGTTGCGGAGACTCCTGCCCCACATCCAGCTGAGGGCGGAGCAACACGGCTTCCGCGACAGCCACAGCACAACGCTCCAACTGGCGAGAGTCCTGCACTACCTGGCGTCGGAGTTGAACAGGGGCCGATACACCGTCGGGGTCTTTCTCGATATCGAGAAGGCCTTTGACCGCGTGTGGCACGAGGGGCTCCTGTTCAAGCTCCTGGACGCAGGTGTGCCGCCGATGATCGGGCGAATCGTGGCCTCCTTCCTGGAGGGCCGGCGGTTCTTCGTCTCGGTCGAGGACGCCCACTCCGAGAGGAAGCCGATCACCGCAGGAGTCCCGCAAGGCAGCTGCCTGTCGCCGGTTCTCTACGCGCTCTACACCAACGACATCCCCACACTCGAGGGCCAGCTCGAGGAGGGGGTGGAAGACGTTGTGCTCGCCCTGTATGCGGACGACAGCGCGTTCTTCGCGTCGTCGCGCCGCATCGCACTGGCCTGCAGTAAAATGCAGCGACTTCTGGACCTGCTGCCGCCCTGGCTGGACAAGTGGCGGACGGCGGTGAACGTCGGGAAGACAACAGCCCTGTTGACCACCCGCTCCCGCCATCCGCCACCACTACAGTTGAGGGGCCGGGACATCGAGTGGCAGTCGACGGTGAAATACCTCGGCTGCAACATCGATTGCTCGCTGCGCATGGCCCCGATGGTGCAACACTGCATCAACCGGGCCAAAGCCGCGCGAGCCATGCTCCGGCCTGTCCTGTCGTCCAGCCTGCCTCTACGCGCCAAGCTGCGGGTGTACAAGTCGTATGTACGCTCGCGGCTCACCTACGCCGCTCCAGCATGGTACGCCTTGCTGTCGAGCACGCAAAAGAAGAGGCTGCAGCAGTTCCAGAACGTCTCCCTGCGCATCATCGCGGGAGCCGGGCGGTACGTGCGCAACTCAACGATTGCGAGAGACACCCGAATGCCCTCCGTGGAGAAATTCGTGGCGAGGCTGGCTCGGCGCATGTACGACAGCGCCGACAACAGCCGCCATGCCCATCTCCACGACATCGCTCCGCATCACGCACGTCCGCCCGAGGGCCGCCCTCTACCCAGAGAGTTGCTGGCCATCCCACTGTCGCCAGTGTAAGCCCGCGGAAAAGGGCGAAAGCACAGCGCAGTGGCAGAAAAAGGAAGCTCCCGCACCGCTGTCGCCAGTGTATGCCAAGAGGCGAAAGCACGGCACAGCGAAGACCGCGCACGGCCCCTGACAAGTAGGGGCCACCCAAGACCGGGGGGGACGTGACCCCCCGAGTAGAAGCCGCGGGCATGAGGCAGCGAGTAAGTCCTCGACCCCGCAACCGTAGTGGTTCTCGCGCTCGCGCGCGAGAACACACTCGAAGATCACCTGGCTCCATCGCACGGCAACAGCTGTAACTAAAAGTATTCGCTTTACTTTACGCTCGTTTTTGTGTGTCTGTCTAGTGTACTCACTCAATCAACTCTCAACTCGCAATGGCAGACGCAGCAGCAGTCGTCGACGCTCCGGCACCCGCATCCCCGGCGAAGAAGGCGAAAGCCTCCTCGGCCGCCAAAAAGCCGAAGGCGAAGCCAACCCACCCGAAGACCTCCGAGATGGTCAACAGCGCCATCAAGGAGCTGAAGGAGCGCAGCGGTTCGTCTCTGCAGGCGATCAAGAAGTACATCGCCGCCCAGTACAAGGTCGACGCCGAGAAGCTGGCGCCGTTCATCCGCAAGTACCTGAAGAGCGCCGTTGAGTCGGGCGCGCTCATCCAGACTAAGGGCAAGGGCGCCTCCGGGTCGTTCAAGCTGGAGTCGAAGGGTTCCTCGGCGACCAAGAAGCCTGCCGCGGCGAAGAGCGCCAAGTCTCCGGCCGCCAAGAAGGCCAAGAAGTCGCCCGCCGCGCCCGCCAAGAAGAAGTCCGCGGCCGCGAGCCCGTCCAAGGCGAAGTCCTCCGCCGCCACCAAGGACAAGAAGGCCGCCGCCGCCAAGAAGAAGCCAGCGGCCGCAGCCAAGCGGGCCGCGCCCGCCAAGGCGAAGAGCGCCACCCCCAGCAAGGCAAAGAAGACCGCCAAGCCGCCCACCAAGAAGCCGAAGGCACCCAAACCGAAGAAGGCTGCCGCACCCAAGGCGAAACCCGCCGCCAAGAAGGCTGCGGCGAAGAAGTAAGCGCTCACTCCATCATCATGTTGGTGGTGGTGGTGACGCTGACGACTCGCCTCCTCGGCTCGGTACGTGTTCGTACAGTGGCTGCCGCAACGGGCGCCGCGTTCGAAACGACCAACCAAAAGCCCTTTTCAGGGCTATCAAATCGATCCCATATGCGTTAACGCATGATGCTTCTTGTTGCACCGACCGACCGTCAGTCTTATTTTTATTTATGTTAGGTAGGTAGGTAGTACCTAATATAATACGATACGATAAGCAAGCAAGGTAGGTATACATACATACTTGTATACAAAATATAAGCAAGCAGAGCAACACAGACAGGTAATTGAATGAGACAAAGTTTTTTTTTTTTTTTTTTTTTTTTTTTAAATTTTGGTTATTCTGAGTGTTCGGCCGGTCACGCTGTGTTTCGCCGTTGCTCGAAGAACGCAGATCAAATCAAACACTGTGACAAGACTGAAACAAACAAAACAGTACCTACCTGTATTTATGGTACAGCTACACTTCCAAACAAATAGGCAAATACCAACCAATCGAATGAGCGGTGGGTGAGTGAGTGAGTGAGTGAGCAGGACGGTAAGATACCGCGTTGCACTCGCACGCGTTCGCTTCTCCTATCACCCCACCCGTCGGAGCCCCACGCGGTAGTTATATAAACCGATTTTTTTTTCAAAATTGATCAATCGAATCGGGTAGTGAATCGATTCCGCGTCCGGCAGCCGAGCTGTACGGTCGTCTCCACTCGCGCTCCCCCGTTGCCACCCCGGCAACCAGTTTTCCCTCTCCCGCGTCCGCGCCCGCGCCCGCGTGAGAGACCGCTCTCTCTCTCCCTCGCACACCCGCCGAGACCGTCCCGGTCGAGGCAGGTAGTAGCGACCGCCGCGAGTTCTGTGAAGTGACTGTGCTTAGTGCCCTCCCTTTGGATTGGTTCCGGCAGGTCGTATAGTATATTTATTTATTCTGTCTCACTTGTCCCCCTTGTCCCCCACTGTCTGTTTTCTTCCCTATTATTTATATTATTTGTGTTTGTTTATTCACCTCGGGCCGTCTGGACTGAGACGGAGACGGTCAGAGACTCACTTAGGTACTCACCACATTCAGGTACTCAACACATCTCTCCCTGTGCGCTTACAGCCACAGGGAGGTTTTTTCCATGGCCTCCTTTGCCGAGACCATCGGCCATGTCTTCTCTCCGTATTTTTCGGAGATTCTCTTCAGAAAATTGAGGAGAGAAGAGATGGTCGAGGCTCATCCCCTCTTATCTATGTATATAGACGAACTTCTAGCCCCCAACCCGCCCGCGAACCCATTAGTTTGCACCATTGTGCGTAAGTTCCCCCCTTCCAGCCCGTCTTCCTGCTCGACCGCTGATTTCCCAGTGAAATCGCCGGTCATAATCCCTACCTCATCTAACCCCAGTCCCGACCAGACCCTCACTGCATCCCCCGTAGCTCTAGGCGGTTCGACTCCGCTAAATCGCTCCCCGTCCCCCAGCCCAGCCTTTAGCCCACTGACCCCAGGCCCAGCCTTTAGTCTGCCCTCCCCCACGACCTCCCTTGCTGTTGGTGACAGCGATGACGAAGCTCACTTCGCCACCGTTGTCAAAAACAACAAGAAGCGGAAGAACCGCTCTTCCGAGTCTCCGGTTAGCCCCGAGGCTAAGCTGAGCAAACCATCTCACTCCCCATTAGCGACTCCGCGCAGTCAACCCACCGCCGCGCCCCGAACCCTAACTCTCCAGAGTCCCGCTCTCCCCGCTATGCCCCCCCCAGCCACCACTGCGCCGACCGGGACAACCGGAACGCCCGCACCCCTATCGCTCACACGTCCCCCACCGCCCATCGTCATTCGAGACCAAACCGCTTGGACGCGGGCAAACATCCATTTACAGAAAAATGGTTTATCTATCGTCAGCTCCGCGCTAACACCAGCCGGAACCCGCGTCCAAGTGGCAAGGCCCGATACCTATAGAGCCCTAACCAAATTCCTTAGGTCTAACCGCCTGGCCTTTAGTACTTACCAAATTCCCGAGGAGAAGTCCTACCACTTCATCCTCCGTCCCGTCCCAATAAATATCTCAACCTCGGCCATTAAAGATGACCTCCTCTCCAAGAATATTCCCGTAGTCGAAGTTCATCGACTACATCGCGAACGTTCCCACCCCAACCACCCCACTAAGCCTTTCGGCATGGTTCTGGTGACAACCAAACCAACGGAAGCAGGGAGGCAGCTTAGGTCCCTTAGTTCAATCTGCGGCCTCTCTTATATTAAAGTAGAAACCCCCCAATCCATAACGACCACACAGCAGTGTCACAACTGCCAGTTGTATGGTCATTCGCAACTTAGATGTTTAGGCCCCTCCCGCTGCGTAAAATGCGCTGGCAACCATGCCACCGCATTGTGTGAGAAGGACGCGTCGACCCCTCCCACCTGCGCTTTGTGCGGACAAACCGGACACCCAGCCAGCTATGGCGGATGTCCGGCGGCCCCGGGCAAGAATCGCAGGTGGGAGCAGGGAACGCTCGGCCAGTCCCAATCACAGCGCACCCTCTACCCCCTCGGTCAAGGTTACGGACCCCGCCCCCACGCCCCTTCTCTCGAACGGCACATTCAGCGCCGGCAATATAGCTATTCATTCAACCTTCAAAATCCCTTTCCATCCATTCCTAGCCTCTTAGACCTCCCCCGAATTGAGCCCCCTTGCTATCTCTCCCGACAGTCTTATGCCTCCGTGGTCGCCTCCCCCAAACAATTTAACTATTCAACCCCATTATGGCAGTACAAATGAACTCAACTAACGGACGGACGAAGCCCCACAACTTTATCCTAGGACTTTATAACGCGAACAGCTTAGTAAGTCAAAGAGAAGAAGTAGCCGATCTTCTCAAAAGACATCAGATAGATATACTCGCGGTCCAGGAATCTTGCCTCAAACCCAAATATAGACGGTTTAACATAGCCGGTTACAATCTTCTTCGGAACGATCGTTTGCCAGATCCGAATCGCTCCAATGACCCCCTAGGCCGTAGAGGCGGTACTGCCATCTATTACAAACGTTCCCTCCATATATCTCCTATAGTTACCCCCACACTAGTAAATTGCGAGGCAACTATCATCCGCATTGCACTAACAGGCCATGACCCCGTAATTATAGCTTCAATTTATTTATCAGCCGGACAGCGGATGATAGATCAAGATATAGAAACCCTCTTAGGACTAGGTAATACAGTCATCATTGGCGGTGACTTCAATAGCAAGCACCGGCAATGGAACTGTACTGAGACGAACAGTAACGGACTGACCATTCACAGAGTTCTCGAATCCCTCGATGACTGCGAAGTCATAGCCCCATTTGCCCCCACCCACTATCCCTTCAACGTAGCCCACAGACCCGATATCCTCTCCTACTGCATCTTCAAAAACATTAGCCTACCAGTCAAGGACATAAGTGTCCTCAGCGAGCTTCACTCGGACCACAGACCAGTCTTATACCATCTCGGCAGGCCTTTCGACCGACCGACTGAAACGAAGACCATCATCAATAACCGTAAATTCAGACAAGCCCTCAGCAAACCAGATTCGAGATTAGATATCATCTCAGAAATTAACAGTAAAGCCCAATTAGAAGCCAAAATCTCTGAAATAGGCAGCAGTCTCAACGAAGCCCTAATCGGCGCCTCTCGCGAAGTCCCGGTCAAGCCCGATCATCGCATCGAGCTCCCCGAGGACATGAGACTGCTGCTTAGTGCAAAGAATGCGGCCCAGAGAGATTACGATTATAGCCCCACTGATCAAACCAGAAAGCGAATGCGCTTCCTCCAACGAGAGGTCAATAGATGCATGAAAGAGCTCAGAGCCACCCGCATGGATGACTTTGTCTCTAGCATAGCCCCCAACCATACAGCCATATATAAATTCACTAAGTATCTTAAATCCGACACAATAGTTCCTATGCCCCCTTTGAATCGGGTCAACCAACCCCCAGCTTTTGACGACGACGAAAAGGCCGAATGTCTTGCCGAAAGCCTAGAATCCCAATGTACCCCATCCACCCAACCAATAGACCCAGCCCACCTTAACATGGTCAACTCAGAAGTAGACAGTAGAAGCTCCCTCCCCCCCACTGACTCCCTTCCCGAGGTCACCCTCGAGGAAGTGAAAACTTTAATCAAAGACCTCAAACCTAGGAAAGCCCCGGGGCTTGATAAAATCACCAACTTGGCTATTAAATCCTTCCCCATTAGGCTTCTCACCACTCTTACGGTCTTATTCAATGTCTCCCTCCGCCTCTGCGTCTTTCCAACCGCTTGGAAAGAAGCCGTAGTTATAGGCTTTCACAAGCCTCGGAAAGATAGATCTGACCCCACCAGCTACCGCCCCATTAGCTTACTAGCCTGCATTGGCAAAGTCTACGAACGGGTTATTCTAAACCGTCTCCAAGACATTTGCACAGCTAGGAACCTCATTCCAAACGAGCAGTTCGGCTTTAGATCCAAACACTCGTGTGTACAACAAGTGCACCGCATAACGGAGCATATACACAGAGGATTTCAAACAACGGCAAAGTCCAAAGATACCGGCGCCATTTTCTTTGACGTAGCGAAAGCATTTGACAAAGTCTGGCACAATGGTCTTATTTATAAACTTTACCGACTCAATCTCCCCGATAGGCTAGTACTCATAATCAAGGACTATCTCTCTGAGCGTAACTTTTGCTATCGAGTAGAAAAATCCATTTCTCAGCCCCATCCCATAGCCGCAGGAGTCCCGCAAGGCTCAGTTCTCGCCCCCACTCTATTCACACTTTACATTCATGATGTCCCCCGCTCTCCGTACGTCGAGCTAGCCCTTTACGCTGACGATACGGCCCTCTATTATACCAGTAGGACGCAGGCGCGCGTTTGCAAAGTTCTCCAGAGAGCAGTAACCGATCTCGGTGAATGGGCTCTCAAATGGAGGATTGAGATGAACCCTGAGAAGAGTGCAGCTGTACTCTTCTCTAGGAAAAGAAATAAACGCAAACCCGCCATCACACTCTTTGACCGACCCATACCCTGGGAGAAAGATGTGAAGTACCTAGGCGTGACATTAGACTCGCGACTAAATTTTCGGAAACACATCAAAACGGTCCGCGACAAAGCAGCCTTCTACTTGAGTAGGCTTCACCCACTCTTGAGAAGTAACAGCAAACTCCCATTGCGCTGCAAAATAAATCTATACAAGACTTGCATTCGTCCGGTCTTCACGTATGCAAGCCCAGTATTCGCTCACTCCTCTAAACCATCTTTAAAAACCCTTCAGACACTCCAAAATAAATTCATGCGCAAAGCCGCGGGTGCCCCGTGGTACGTGCGCAACGTAGACCTCCATAGTGACTTTAGACTCCCCACAGTCAAGCAGTTTATGAAAGAAGCGTCCGAACGCTTCTTTCAAACTGCCTCAGCTCACCCCAACCCTCTTGTCACTCAGGCCATCTCTTACGACCCCTCCCCAGACCTTCAGTCCAAACATATCTACAAAAGACGCCCCAAAGACGTCCTCCTAGAACCCGACGATGATATTACAATAGCTCTCAAGGCAGAACCTCCTCCCCCCTCCCCCGACGCCCCTCAGGCGCGCCAACCCGTCGAAGGCGTTATCCCGGAAGCCCTCCAGCGCCTCCGCTACCAAATTTGGATCCAAAGGGATCGCCGTCTGGATCCGCCAGACGGACAACCTCCCCCTCCCCCGCCCCGCCCCCCCGATCAACACTAGGCAGATAGGCTTAGGATTAGGATTAGGATAGGTTTAACCATTATATAATCATCTCATAGCAGCGGAGGCCATCTGCCCCCTGATATGCCGCTTCCCACTGACTACGAGCCGAGGCCCGCTCGAGTAGCCACAGTCGCTGGGGAAAGCAGGCAGACCCCTCCCATATATATTATCGAACTTATATATAACTTGTAGGTAGAACGCCCTCTGCGTCTAACCGAGGCCATGGAAACAGTGATGCATACGCGCAACTGCACGCAACAACAGCACACAGGGGTTTTTTTAGTCCGTATGCCACATACGAGTGTTCCGCTCAATGTAGTCTCCGCCTCACGGTGGAGACCTCATCCGGACCTCATTGTGGAGAATCGGACATAGCAGGGAGGTCTGACTCCCGGGCATCTTTAAAAAGATTTTTTTATCCCCTCACACACAAAAAAAAAAAAAAAAAAAAAAAAAAAAAAAAAAAAAAAAAAAAAAAAAAATTGATCAATCGCAGCAGTCGCAAGCAAGTCCGCGTAGCGTGTTTCGTTGTGTGTGCTCGTAACCTAACTAACTCGAAAGCATGTCCGGAAGAGGCAAAGGTGGTAAAGTTAAGGGAAAGGCAAAGTCCCGCTCCAACCGTGCCGGACTCCAGTTCCCGGTGGGCCGTATCCACAGGCTGCTGCGCAAAGGTAACTACGCAGAGCGCGTCGGTGCCGGAGCGCCCGTCTACCTCGCCGCCGTGATGGAATACTTGGCCGCTGAGGTGCTCGAGTTGGCCGGCAACGCCGCTCGTGACAACAAGAAGACCAGGATCATCCCGAGGCATCTTCAGCTGGCCATCCGCAACGACGAGGAGCTCAACAAGCTCCTCTCCGGAGTCACCATCGCACAGGGAGGTGTCCTCCCCAACATCCAGGCGGTTCTGCTGCCCAAGAAGACCGAGAAGAAGGCTTAAACACCTACTCCTACTTCTTCTTCACCGCTACACTATGCCTGCAGTGTTAGTGCAAACGGCCCTTGTCAGGGCCACAAAAATTTTCGAATACTAACTATCATGTTTCTTGATAACGATCACGTCCGTCCAACGAACAACACGAGACACACACACACAGCACAAATACCTACCTATTTTATGAATAACGTCTATAATTATCTAAATGAAAAATTAGAAACTGCTTTGCTTTGTTAGGGATATTATTCTGAACAACTTTCATTCATTAGTAGGTACCTGCCTATGTAAGTAAACCGATATCAGCTGTAGAGGTGTGTACCGGTTGCAATTTTAGCCTCCGGAGATTTTATAGTGAAAACCGGTACTTCACCGGAGAAAAACCTATAGGAACATTTCTTGACATTATATGGAAATTGTTATAGAATGTGAAGTAGGGTGCAATTCCGATATGACAAAATAGATCCCCAATGGGGATTCCCCATCCCATACATAGAAAAAAAAAAAAAAATATAATGTGAAGTAAGGTGCTTTCGGTTACACGTTTACAGTATTTTCAGACGTCATTATAAGTTGCGTTCCGCGCGCATGTACAAAAAGTAAGGTGCGTTCGGAATAGTTCGGATTACTTGGGGTACACGCATACAATATTTTCCATACTAAATCCATGATATTTTCAGAGGCAAAATAAATTTGTGTTCCGCGCGCGTGTATAAAAATACCGGTTAAAAATAAAATCACCGGTAAAAATCCGGTAGTGACGTTATCCGGTTTTTCACCGGTTTTTGTGGAACCGGTACACATCTCTAATCAGCTGATCCACTCAGGCCAAATCGGTTTACATCATGAATGATGTCCCTAACAAAGTAGTTTCTCACTTTGCGTTTATTCATAAGTCAATTTTCCTAACTTCTTCAAACCCAACCCAGTCTAACCTGACTTTTTCCAATCTAACCTTTTTTATTAACACGCTTTTATTATTAGCTTTGGGTTGCATGTAGTATGTATGCATGTATGTAACGGAATCTTTGCGCTTAATTCTCACCGGTTTCTAGAAGTCTGATCGACTTGAAACTTTGCACACGTCTCAAGGGCAATGCAATAATTCGATGAAAATTTTCCATTCCATTTTTGAAACAACAATAAAATAAAAAATAAATATAGTTTAAAAAAACTAAAAAACACGCTTCTAAAGAACATCGAACTAAAAAGTTAAAATAAGCTTAAAACAATAATGAACGAAAAATACCAGTATATCATAAGAGATCTTTTTATTATTTTTTCAGTAGTTTTTATGTACATATTTTTCTACAACATATTTTTTTTTTTTATTAAAAAAGGAAACATCATGCATTTAAGGGTTAGTTCGATGTTCTTTAAAAGCGTGTTTTTTAGTTTTTTATTTAAACAACCTAACATTTTTAACCTAACCTAACCTAACCTAACCTAACTTTTCCAAACCTAACCTTTTTTAACCTAACTTTTCTAAACCTAACTTTTCCAAACCTAACCTTTTTAACCTAACGTTTTTAACCTAACTTTGCCAAACCTAACCTTTTCCAAATATAACCTTTTTTTTTTTTTTTTTTTAACCTAACTTTTCCGAACCTAACCTTGTTTTTAACCTAACTTTTCCGAACCTAACCTTTTTGAACTTAACTTTTCCAAACCTACATTTTTTTTTTTTTTGACCTAACCTAACCTAACCTAACCTAACCTAACCTAACCTAACCTAACCTAACTTTTCCAAACCTAACCTTTTTTAACCTAACTTTTCTAAACCTAACTTTTCCAAACCTAACCTTTTTAACCTAACGTTTTTAACCTAACTTTGCCAAACCTAACCTTTTTAACCTAACTTTTCCAAACCTAACCTTTTTTAACCCAACTTTTCCAAACCTAACCTTTTTTAACCTAACTTTTTCAAACCTACCTTTTTTTTTTTTTTTTTTTTTTTAACCTAACCTAACCTAACTTTTTCAAACCTAACCTTTTAACCTAACTAAACCTAAGCTAAGTTTGTAGGTTTATGAAGTCGTTAATTAGCTATACATATAATATGTAGTAACTTAGTACCTATACCTCTAGCTAGTCAGACCCATGAGATACATAGATAGGTAGGTATAGGTAGCTAGCATAAAAGAATAGAGTGATCAATAATAATACTAATAAGAATAGAGCGCGAAGCCCGAATTGCGCGAGCGAGAGCGTGCTAGTCGGGTAGGGGCTTCCGATCGTTACTGGCAGCTCGACGCGCAACACCCCGACTCGATAAAACTCGGGGCACGTTAAACTGTAAAATCATTCGGTTTCAGACTGTTGTGCCGTTCACTTCTCGCTCACGCTAACTCGCTACGCTACAACAATGCCGCCCAAGACTAGTGGAAAGGCCGCCAAGAAGTCTGGCAAGGCCCAGAAGAACATCTCCAAGTCCGACAAGAAGAAGAGGAAGCACAAGCGCAAGGAGAGCTACGCCATCTACATCTACAAGGTGCTGAAGCAGGTCCACCCCGACACCGGTATCTCCAGCAAGGCCATGTCCATCATGAACTCGTTCGTGAATGACATCTTCGAGCGCATCGCCGCGGAAGCCTCTCGTCTCGCCCACTACAACAAGCGGTCGACGATCACCTCTCGGGAGGTTCAAACCTCCGTGAGGCTGCTTCTGCCCGGTGAACTCGCCAAGCACGCCGTCAGTGAAGGCACTAAGGCTGTCACTAAGTACACCAGCTCCAAGTAGACTCGCCTCTACCGCTTGTGCCGCCTCGCGGACAATCGAAAACGGCCCTTTTGAGGGCCACAAAACTGTTCCCAACTCGCTGTATTGTTTCTGGTCCTGAACGAAATTGTCTCTGATTCACACACATTTCAGTTTCTAAATAAATTAGATAGATCTAGGTATTAATAAATTGAGGCACATTGAATAACGTACTGTTCTTCTGTGTGTACTTATTAATATAAACTCTGACTGATATGAAACTGATATTGCAGTTATTAGGTATTCACACCTGCATTGTAATAGGTAGAGTAATAAAGTAAAATACGACTGACTGAACTGAACACACACAACACAATATGAATTCTACCTACCTATACCTAGACACAATTGACCAATCACAGCGCGCGAACGGTTAGTCTGATGCCCCTCGTCACCCCGCGTACCCCTCAGCGAGCGCGTTGTGTATAAATATAGGGCCGCGGCGCTGCTCGAAATTTTCATTTCGCATCCGCGCGTCGCGTCGTTCGATTCGAAAAAACTTAAAAGAAGTGAAGTGAAGTGAGTCAGATAATAAAGGAAAGATGGCACGTACCAAGCAGACCGCTCGTAAGTCAACCGGTGGCAAGGCGCCCCGCAAACAGCTGGCCACCAAGGCTGCTCGCAAGAGCGCCCCGGCGACCGGAGGTGTCAAGAAGCCCCATCGCTACAGGCCCGGAACCGTCGCTCTGCGTGAGATCCGTCGCTACCAGAAGAGCACCGAGCTACTCATCCGCAAGCTGCCGTTCCAGCGTCTCGTGCGTGAGATCGCGCAGGACTTCAAGACGGACCTCCGCTTCCAGAGCTCCGCCGTGATGGCCCTGCAGGAGGCCAGCGAGGCTTACCTGGTTGGTCTGTTCGAGGACACCAACCTGTGCGCCATCCACGCCAAGCGCGTCACCATCATGCCCAAGGATATCCAGCTCGCTCGCCGAATTCGCGGAGAGCGTGCCTAAGCACCGTCGGCGGCCTCAATCAAACGGCCCTTCTAAGGGCCACACATGCTATCTATGAAACCTGTTTCTGTACGATGCGATGTCGTACTTTGCTGACGGAACAGAACAAAAAGCTATATTTAATTTTATTTAACTACATACCAACATAGGACGGTGTCCATCCAGTCGTATTTATTAGGCATCAGGCATCTTAGTTAGGTAGGTAGGTAGGTACCTTCCATATCTACATACATATTGCACTCGCCATAAAATGATGCCTATTAGTATAAATTAGTCAATAAGTATAGTACCTACTATAGCATACTTACCTTTGTAATTTCTGACATGGCTCTTCATTATCATTACATAAGTGGTTTCGGGATATGTATGTAATGTACATGTAGTTTATTTTGAAAAACAAGGAGAAAAGGTAGGTATTTGTTCTTTAGTGCTTTATCATTATTATCATATCAAACATAGCGCACGCAAGCAGAGCAAGGAAGGAATAATATTTCCCCGCACCCCCCTCGTTCGCCTGTCGCGTCGAATCTGTATAAATAGGAGGCCGTCGCGCTGTGCGGCCGCAGTTTGAGTTTGTGCTCGTTCGTCTTCGCTCGCGCGCAACGCAACCGATCATGACTGGACGCGGAAAAGGTGGAAAGGGATTGGGAAAAGGAGGCGCCAAGCGGCACAGGAAAGTGTTGCGTGATAACATCCAGGGTATCACTAAGCCGGCTATCCGTCGTCTGGCGCGTCGAGGCGGTGTCAAGCGTATCTCCGGTCTGATCTACGAGGAAACTCGTGGTGTGCTGAAGGTGTTCCTTGAGAACGTGATCCGTGACGCGGTCACCTACACCGAGCACGCCAAGAGGAAGACCGTCACCGCCATGGATGTGGTGTACGCTCTGAAACGCCAGGGCCGCACGCTGTACGGTTTCGGCGGTTAAGCAGCGTCTTTTGTTCTACGATCGACAATCAAAAGGCCCTTCTCAGGGCCGCAATATTATCATGTTTGTTACTTGGGCACACAAGTCTGTCGAATGAGGGTTGCATTGCATGCATTTAATGTACTTACTGTGTGTAACCCAACTACGTATTATATATAATAAGTCGTATTATTGTACGATGTGTTTGTTTACCATACTAACAGCAAAGCTATGGTCTGAGAGTTGAGGTTTGTCGCTGTGCGCGCACGCAACGCAACACTGCTGTCTGTCTGTCTGATAGTGTTTGTTTATGTGTAAGTACTTACCTAGGTAACCTACTGGCTGATATTAAGAAAGGTCTTATGTACCTACGTATGTATTTCTATAATGCTGCACGTTTAATTATTATTGTTAGTGGAGACTGAATGATCAAATGGAGTTATCGTCTGTGGTGGGTACAGGGCTTTTGGCTTAATTTTCTTTTACGTTACAGTATGAGTGATAGATCGAAGGATTCATAATGAACTAGGTACCTAGATGATTATGTGCATTTTAGTGTCGATAGCAGTCATTTAATGACCGAGATGTGAAACTGGTGTGAGCTAGTGTCCGCGCGGATGGAGGGCGCGTCGTCGCTCGCCGCCGGTGCGTCGGAGGCTGATACGAGTCGATTTTGGACATTGAATATGGGCTATGGCTATCGGTGATGCTCTCCTAATCGACCTGCACTAACGACGGTTCTGCTGGATGCTCATATTTATTGTTCTGACGGTGTACATCGCAAATAGAGACTCGCATCCGTGCGTTGTCGTTCTAGCGGCCGCGCTTACGACACCTGAGATTCGGGCGGTCGAAAGTGACAGAGGCAGTGGTAGTATGGCCGCATGCGGGGTCCTGGCGATAGCTGGGATTCTCGCCTTGAACGTGTCGTGAAGCGGAAATGGGAATCTGTCGATAGATAGAGAAAAAATGCATTTAATCTGAGGTCGCCGAATGCGCTCGCGAGACTCTCATATTTAAAGGCGTACACAGGCACGGGGGCTAGTGTTAGAGCCACCATACCAGGCAGCGGGCGTTCGTCGGTCTCGGGAGACGGGCCCGGCGAGCGTGGACGTCGGTAAAAGTTCATCGTTTATTATTGTACAAGCACATCATAGACGACGGCGGGGCAGCGGGCGGCGGGAGGCGCGGTCGCGCGCCGCTCAGCAGCAACTCAACTCATCACTTAGAACGAAAGCATTGTCGCGATCGCATCTGATAGCTTTGACTTGTATACATACTCACCTTTTGACCTATTATAACAACTTAAACTACAGTCCACTCTTCTCTTATTTACCTGACCGCTATCTATGGTCCTTCGCTACGTCAAAGAGGTATCAAGTTAAAACCTGGAAAAAGGACGCGCGCGCCATTTTGCAAGCTAAGTCAAGACAAAGGGAGCCCGGAATTCAGTTAGCCGTTCAACACACATCGGTCACCGCAACAGCGAGGATATCAGCATTCAGCACGACTAGCATCCGGAAATATCAAGCAGCAGCTTCAGCTTCATCTCATCTCCGACAGCAGTCACGATAACGGACGAAAAAGGGTTTGGTAGCAGCAGTTGTGAGTTTGACCAATTTAACCTCCTCTGACCCCAAACATAAACTTCATATCATTTTCGTTTCAGCATATCGTTGATTACTGTGTCTTTCATACAAATCATTCAACCTCGCATCAACATTCATGCAAAATCATTGCATCAGATTTTTTTTTGCATTCTACCTCACATTCATTAATATTCAACATAATTGGGATAAATCGCTTTAAAAACCCTCCCAAACAAAACTGATATCATATTTTCATTAATTGTGTTGTAATAAGACCAATTACCCTTACGCTTCAGGTTTCTTCGCCTCGCTTTGCGGCGCACGGGCGTGCGTACGTAAATTACAGGCTACAGCCTACCTACCTACATAGCTTGGTAAATTACTCAGCGCGGCGCCTACCGTTGCATCGTTCATAAAAATAAGTATCTGTTACATAATTACATTCAAAAACTCTCATTAAACATGCCAGATGGATCACCCCTCGCTCTGAAAGAGATAAGTTCAATAGAACTTCTCTATACTTACAAAAAAAGACGAGCCACACACAAATCAAAGGTCACTATATTCAAAAATTATCTTGATTCTTTGTCCTCAGCCAATCAGAAAGGATTATCAGAATTAGATCTTTTGCAGGTTAAAAATCGCCTTGAAACCTATAAGTTGTTGCTACAAGCTTACGACGAAAATCAGACCTTAATCGATGAAATTGTCGGCATTTCAGAAGAGCAGATGAAAGAGCGGGAGCAGTTTGAATCGGATTTTCAAACTCAGCTCGCGCTTGCCATGCAGCTGATACGAGACAATGAATCTGCCACCGTCGTCGACGGGTCTGTACAAACAACTCTGGATGCAAGTGTAAAAAAGCCTTTTATCAAACTTCCAACGATCGACCTTCCACGATTCTCAGGTGAATATCATAATTGGCTTGAATTCAGAGATACATTCGTGTCACTCATACACAACAATACAATTATTGATAAAATTCAAAAATTTCATTATTTGCGTGCATCTTTGCAAGGTGAAGCCTCTCAAATCATAAAATCACTCGAAATGTCATCAAACAATTACACAGTGGCATGGGAGCTAATTACTGACCGTTACAATAACAAACGTCAGCTGGTGGGCAACCATGTTCACTCACTATTCAACTTGAATCACATTCACAAAGAATCTTCTGCGTCACTGAGACAATTGTTGGACAATGTAAACAAAAACCTCAGAGCCCTTGAAAGTTTGGGAGAAAATACACAACACTGGGATACTTTAATTATTTATCTCGTGGCAAGTAAATTGGACTCGGAGACGCTAAGATACTGGGAAGAATTCAAAAATACACTTGACGACATGCCGCATCTTCAAAATTTAAGAACCTACCTCAAAGATCGTGCAGATCTATTGCAAACTCTTGAAGATAGCAAACAATGCAATTCAAAAGTCGACACAAAATTACAAAAGCAGGGTACACAAATGACCACAAGCACGTCATCACGATTTCCTAGTTGTCCTATATGCAAATCACAACATTATTTGTTTTCGTGTCCTGTTTTCAAACAAATGACAGTGGAGAAAAGAATCGAAAAAGTTTCGAAACTGAACGTATGCTCCAACTGCTTGTATCAAGGACACGAAACCAAGTCATGTCGTGGCGGTACCTGCAAGCACTGCTCGCAGAAACATAACACAATGTTGCATTTGATGGAACCACGAGCATCCCATACGACACTAACAAGTACCCAAGAGACTTCAGTCTTACTATCAACTGCCCTAGTAAGTGTTATTGGCAGTAACGGTGAACAACACATCGCCAGAGCTTTACTAGATAACGGTAGTACCTCCTGCTACATTACAAAAGAACTCTGCACTAAACTAAATCTTCCACTACAATTAATTCAGGGTTCCGTTTCAGGCATCAATCAACAACACACAAATATATCTCACAGAACAAACATACAAATCAAATCATTACACAACTGCCAGCAAGAAGACACATCATCATCATCAACCTCAACTCCACTGCTGGCCCTGGAGTATGTACAAGCACATCATAGACGACGGCGGGGCAGCGGGCGGCGGGAGGCGCGGTCGCGCGCCGCTCAGCAGCAACTCAACTCATCACTTAGAACGAAAGCATTGTCGCGATCGCATCTGATAGCTTTGACTTGTATACATACTCACCTTTTGACCTATTATAACAACTTAAACTACAGTCCACTCTTCTCTTATTTACCTGGCCTATCTAATTATATAAATTGTTGTTAAATCGATCCGGGCTAGTGAAAACTCCGATCTGATCGCACGGAAAAACGTCTCACGACGGCTGTGTTCTCCTTGCGGCAATGCGTCGCGAGGGAGGGTTACGCCGACAGTGGCTCCATCGCACGGCAACAGCTGTAACTAAAAGTATTCGCTTTACTTTACGCTCGTTTTTGTGTGTCTGTCTAGTGTACTCACTCAATCAACTCTCAACTCGCAATGGCAGACGCAGCAGCAGTCGTCGACGCTCCGGCACCCGCATCCCCGGCGAAGAAGGCGAAAGCCTCCTCGGCCGCCAAAAAGCCGAAGGCGAAGCCAACCCACCCGAAGACCTCCGAGATGGTCAACAGCGCCATCAAGGAGCTGAAGGAGCGCAGCGGTTCGTCTCTGCAGGCGATCAAGAAGTACATCGCCGCCCAGTACAAGGTCGACGCCGAGAAGCTGGCGCCGTTCATCCGCAAGTACCTGAAGAGCGCCGTTGAGTCGGGCGCGCTCATCCAGACTAAGGGCAAGGGCGCCTCCGGGTCGTTCAAGCTGGAGTCGAAGGGTTCCTCGGCGACCAAGAAGCCTGCCGCGGCGAAGAGCGCCAAGTCTCCGGCCGCCAAGAAGGCCAAGAAGTCGCCCGCCGCGCCCGCCAAGAAGAAGTCCGCGGCCGCGAGCCCGTCCAAGGCGAAGTCCTCCGCCGCCACCAAGGACAAGAAGGCCGCCGCCGCCAAGAAGAAGCCAGCGGCCGCAGCCAAGCGGGCCGCGCCCGCCAAGGCGAAGAGCGCCACCCCCAGCAAGGCAAAGAAGACCGCCAAGCCGCCCACCAAGAAGCCGAAGGCACCCAAACCGAAGAAGGCTGCCGCACCCAAGGCGAAACCCGCCGCCAAGAAGGCTGCGGCGAAGAAGTAAGCGCTCACTCCATCATCATGTTGGTGGTGGTGGTGACGCTGACGACTCGCCTCCTCGGCTCGGTACGTGTTCGTACAGTGGCTGCCGCAACGGGCGCCGCGTTCGAAACGACCAACCAAAAGCCCTTTTCAGGGCTATCAAATCGATCCCATATGCGTTAACGCATGATGCTTCTTGTTGCACCGACCGACCGTCAGTCTTATTTTTATTTATGTTAGGTAGGTAGGTAGTACCTAATATAATACGATACGATAAGCAAGCAAGGTAGGTATACATACATACTTGTATACAAAATATAAGCAAGCAGAGCAACACAGACAGGTAATTGAATGAGACAAAGTTTTTTTTTTTTTTTTTTTTTAAATTTTGGTTATTCTGAGTGTTCGGCCGGTCACGCTGTGTTTCGCCGTTGCTCGAAGAACGCAGATCAAATCAAACACTGTGACAAGACTGAAACAAACAAAACAGTACCTACCTGTATTTATGGTACAGCTACACTTCCAAACAAATAGGCAAATACCAACCAATCGAATGAGCGGTGGGTGAGTGAGTGAGTGAGTGAGCAGGACGGTAAGATACCGCGTTGCACTCGCACGCGTTCGCTTCTCCTATCACCCCACCCGTCGGAGCCCCACGCGGTAGTTATATAAACCGATTTTTTTTCAAAATTGATCAATCGCAGCAGTCGCAAGCAAGTCCGCGTAGCGTGTTTCGTTGTGTGTGCTCGTAACCTAACTAACTCGAAAGCATGTCCGGAAGAGGCAAAGGTGGTAAAGTTAAGGGAAAGGCAAAGTCCCGCTCCAACCGTGCCGGACTCCAGTTCCCGGTGGGCCGTATCCACAGGCTGCTGCGCAAAGGTAACTACGCAGAGCGCGTCGGTGCCGGAGCGCCCGTCTACCTCGCCGCCGTGATGGAATACTTGGCCGCTGAGGTGCTCGAGTTGGCCGGCAACGCCGCTCGTGACAACAAGAAGACCAGGATCATCCCGAGGCATCTTCAGCTGGCCATCCGCAACGACGAGGAGCTCAACAAGCTCCTCTCCGGAGTCACCATCGCACAGGGAGGTGTCCTCCCCAACATCCAGGCGGTTCTGCTGCCCAAGAAGACCGAGAAGAAGGCTTAAACACCTACTCCTACTTCTTCTTCACCGCTACACTATGCCTGCAGTGTTAGTGCAAACGGCCCTTGTCAGGGCCACAAAAATTTTCGAATACTAACTATCATGTTTCTTGATAACGATCACGTCCGTCCAACGAACAACACGAGACACACACACACAGCACAAATACCTACCTATTTTATGAATAACGTCTATAATTATCTAAATGAAAAATTAGAAACTGCTTTGCTTTGTTAGGGATATTATTCTGAACAACTTTCATTCATTAGTAGGTACCTGCCTATGTAAGTAAACCGATATCAGCTGTAGAGGTGTGTACCGGTTGCAATTTTAGCCTCCGGAGATTTTATAGTGAAAACCGGTACTTCACCGGAGAAAAACCTATAGGAACATTTCTTGACATTATATGGAAATTGTTATAGAATGTGAAGTAGGGTGCAATTCCGATATGACAAAATAGATCCCCAATGGGGATTCCCCATCCCATACATAGAAAAAAAAAAAAAAAATATAATGTGAAGTAAGGTGCTTTCGGTTACACGTTTACAGTATTTTCAGACGTCATTATAAGTTGCGTTCCGCGCGCATGTACAAAAAGTAAGGTGCGTTCGGAATAGTTCGGATTACTTGGGGTACACGCATACAATATTTTCCATACTAAATCCATGATATTTTCAGAGGCAAAATAAATTTGTGTTCCGCGCGCGTGTATAAAAATACCGGTTAAAAATAAAATCACCGGTAAAAATCCGGTAGTGACGTTATCCGGTTTTTCACCGGTTTTTGTGGAACCGGTACACATCTCTAATCAGCTGATCCACTCAGGCCAAATCGGTTTACATCATGAATGATGTCCCTAACAAAGTAGTTTCTCACTTTGCGTTTATTCATAAGTCAATTTTCCTAACTTCTTCAAACCCAACCCAGTCTAACCTGACTTTTTCCAATCTAACCTTTTTTATTAACACGCTTTTATTATTAGCTTTGGGTTGCATGTAGTATGTATGCATGTATGTAACGGAATCTTTGCGCTTAATTCTCACCGGTTTCTAGAAGTCTGATCGACTTGAAACTTTGCACACGTCTCAAGGGCAATGCAATAATTCGATGAAAATTTTCCATTCCATTTTTGAAACAACAATAAAATAAAAAATAAATATAGTTTAAAAAAACTAAAAAACACGCTTCTAAAGAACATCGAACTAAAAAGTTAAAATAAGCTTAAAACAATAATGAACGAAAAATACCAGTATATCATAAGAGATCTTTTTATTATTTTTTCAGTAGTTTTTATGTACATATTTTTCTACAACATATTTTTTTTTTTTATTAAAAAAGGAAACATCATGCATTTAAGGGTTAGTTCGATGTTCTTTAAAAGCGTGTTTTTTAGTTTTTTATTTAAACAACCTAACATTTTTAACCTAACCTAACCTAACCTAACCTAACTTTTCCAAACCTAACCTTTTTTAACCTAACTTTTCTAAACCTAACTTTTCCAAACCTAACCTTTTTAACCTAACGTTTTTAACCTAACTTTGCCAAACCTAACCTTTTCCAAATATAACCTTTTTTTTTTTTTTTTTTTAACCTAACTTTTCCGAACCTAACCTTGTTTTTAACCTAACTTTTCCGAACCTAACCTTTTTGAACTTAACTTTTCCAAACCTACATTTTTTTTTTTTTTGACCTAACCTAACCTAACCTAACCTAACCTAACCTAACCTAACCTAACCTAACTTTTCCAAACCTAACCTTTTTTAACCTAACTTTTCTAAACCTAACTTTTCCAAACCTAACCTTTTTAACCTAACGTTTTTAACCTAACTTTGCCAAACCTAACCTTTTTAACCTAACTTTTCCAAACCTAACCTTTTTTAACCCAACTTTTCCAAACCTAACCTTTTTTAACCTAACTTTTTCAAACCTACCTTTTTTTTTTTTTTTTTTTTTTTAACCTAACCTAACCTAACTTTTTCAAACCTAACCTTTTAACCTAACTAAACCTAAGCTAAGTTTGTAGGTTTATGAAGTCGTTAATTAGCTATACATATAATATGTAGTAACTTAGTACCTATACCTCTAGCTAGTCAGACCCATGAGATACATAGATAGGTAGGTATAGGTAGCTAGCATAAAAGAATAGAGTGATCAATAATAATACTAATAAGAATAGAGCGCGAAGCCCGAATTGCGCGAGCGAGAGCGTGCTAGTCGGGTAGGGGCTTCCGATCGTTACTGGCAGCTCGACGCGCAACACCCCGACTCGATAAAACTCGGGGCACGTTAAACTGTAAAATCATTCCTCAGTAGCCGGGCGCCACAAGCCCCGCGACCTCATACTAGCCCTCTACAACGCGGACTCCCTTCTTAAACAGCGAGGAGAAGTCGCCGACCTCCTCAATAGGCAAAAGATAGATATCCTAGCGGTACAGGAAACCTATCTTAAACCTAAACACAGGCGCTTTAACATAGCCAACTTTAACATAGATAACTATACAGCCACCCCCTCCCCCTCTATAGGACTTATACAGCCACCCCCTCCCCCTCTATAGGACTTATACAGCCACCCCCTCCCCCTCTATAGGACTTATACAGCCACCCCCTCCCCCTCTATAGGACTAGGATTTAGAATTAAGCTTACCAATTTATCTATCTCGTAGCAGTGAGGGCCATCTGCCCCCACTGATGTCGCTATCCGATTGACTAAGAGCTGAGGCCCGCTCGAGTAGGAACAGTCAATTGGGCACGCAGGCAAACTCCCCCAATATATATTATATAAACATATTTATACAAACTTGTAGGTAGAACGCCCTCTGCGACTATCGAGGTCATGGTTAGTAGTAAAATGAACACATAACTACTCACGCACATTGGGGTTTTTTTAGTCCGTATGCTACACATAAGCTCTCCGCTCAATGTAGTCTCTGCCTCACGGCGGAGACCTCATCCGGATCTTGTGTGTAGAGAACCGGGCATAGCAGGGAGGTCTGACTCCCGGGCATGGTTAAACCATTTTTTTATCCCCTCACACACGAAAAAAAAAAAAAAAAAAAAAAAAAAAAAAAAAAAAAAAAAAAAAAAAAAAAAAAAAAAAAAAAAACTGTAAAATCATTCGGTTTCAGACTGTTGTGCCGTTCACTTCTCGCTCACGCTAACTCGCTACGCTACAACAATGCCGCCCAAGACTAGTGGAAAGGCCGCCAAGAAGTCTGGCAAGGCCCAGAAGAACATCTCCAAGTCCGACAAGAAGAAGAGGAAGCACAAGCGCAAGGAGAGCTACGCCATCTACATCTACAAGGTGCTGAAGCAGGTCCACCCCGACACCGGTATCTCCAGCAAGGCCATGTCCATCATGAACTCGTTCGTGAATGACATCTTCGAGCGCATCGCCGCGGAAGCCTCTCGTCTCGCCCACTACAACAAGCGGTCGACGATCACCTCTCGGGAGGTTCAAACCTCCGTGAGGCTGCTTCTGCCCGGTGAACTCGCCAAGCACGCCGTCAGTGAAGGCACTAAGGCTGTCACTAAGTACACCAGCTCCAAGTAGACTCGCCTCTACCGCTTGTGCCGCCTCGCGGACAATCGAAAACGGCCCTTTTGAGGGCCACAAAACTGTTCCCAACTCGCTGTATTGTTTCTGGTCCTGAACGAAATTGTCTCTGATTCACACACATTTCAGTTTCTAAATAAATTAGATAGATCTAGGTATTAATAAATTGAGGCACATTGAATAACGTACTGTTCTTCTGTGTGTACTTATTAATATAAACTCTGACTGATATGAAACTGATATTGCAGTTATTAGGTATTCACACCTGCATTGTAATAGGTAGAGTAATAAAGTAAAATACGACTGACTGAACTGAACACACACAACACAATATGAATTCTACCTACCTATACCTAGACACAATTGACCAATCACAGCGCGCGAACGGTTAGTCTGATGCCCCTCGTCACCCCGCGTACCCCTCAGCGAGCGCGTTGTGTATAAATATAGGGCCGCGGCGCTGCTCGAAATTTTGATTCCGCGTCCGGCAGCCGAGCTGTACGGTCGTCTCCACTCGCGCTCCCCCGTTGCCACCCCGGCAACCAGTTTTCCCTCTCCCGCATCCGCGCCCGCGCCCGCGTGAGAGACCGCTCTCTCTCTCCCTCGCACACCCGCCGAGACCGTCCCGGTCGAGGCAGGTAGTAGCGACCGCCGCGAGTTCTGTGAAGTGACTGTGCTAAGTGCCCTCCCTTTGGATTGGTTCCGGCAGGTCGTATAGTATATTTATTTATTCTGTCTCCCTTGTCCCCCTTGTCCCCCACTGTCTGTTTTCTTTCTTATTATTTATATTATTTGTGTTTGTTTATTCACCTCGGGCCGTCTGGACTGAGACGGAGACGGTCAGAGACTCACTGAGGTACACACCACATTTAGGTACTCAACACACCTCTCCCTGTGCGCTTACAGCCACAGGGAGGTTTTCCATGGCCTCTTTTGCCGAGACCATCGGCCATGTCTTCTCTCCGTATTTTTCGGAGATACTCCTCAGAAAATTGAGGAGAGAAGAGATGGTCGAGGCGCATCCCCTCTTATCTATGTATATAGATGAACTTCTAGCCCCCAACCCGCCCGCGAACCCATTAGTTTGCACCATTGTGCGCAAATTCCCCCCTTCCAGCCCCTCTTCCTGCTCGACCGCTGATTTCCCAGTGAAATCACCGGTCATAATCCCTACCTCATCTAACCCCAGTCCCGACCAGACCCTCACTGCATCCCCCGTAGCTCTAGGCGGTTCGACTCCGCTAAATCGCTCCCCGTCCCCCAGCCCAGCCTTTAGCCCACTGACCCCAGGCCCAGCCTTTAGTCTGCCCTCCCCCACGACCTCCCTTGCTGTTGGTGACAGCGATGACGAAGCTCACTTCGCCACCGTTGTCAAAAACAACAAGAAGCGGAAGAACCGCTCTTCCGAGTCTCCGGTTAGCCCCGAGGCTAAGCTGAGCAAACCATCTCACTCCCCATTAGCGACTCCGCGCAGTCAACCCACCGCCGCGCCCCGAACCCTAACTCTCCAGAGTCCCGCTCTCCCCGCTATGCCCCCCCCAGCCACCACTGCGCCGACCGGGACAACCGGAACGCCCGCACCCCTATCGCTCACACGTCCCCCACCGCCCATCGTCATTCGAGACCAAACCGCTTGGACGCGGGCAAACATCCATTTACAGAAAAATGGTTTATCTATCGTCAGCTCCGCGCTAACACCAGCTGGAACCCGCGTCCAAGTGGCAAGGCCCGACACCTATAGAGCCCTGACCAAATTCCTTAGGTCTAACCGCCTGGCCTTTAGTACTTACCAAATTCCCGAGGAGAAGTCCTACCACTTCATCCTCCGTCCCGTCCCAATAAATATCTCAACCTCGGCCATTAAAGATGACCTCCTCTCCCAAAATGTTCCCGTAGTCGAAGTTCATCGACTACATCGCGAACGTACGCACCCCAACCACCCCACTAAGCCTTTCGGCATGGTTCTGGTGACAACCAAACCAACGGAAGCAGGGAGGCAGCTTAGGTCCCTTAGTTCAATCTGCGGCCTCTCTTATATTAAAGTAGAAACCCCCCAATCCAAAACGACCACACAGCAGTGTCACAACTGCCAGTTGTATGGTCATGCGCAACTTAGATGTTTAGGCCCCTCCCGCTGCGTAAAATGCGCTGGCAACCATGCCACCGCATTGTGTGAGAAGGACGCGTCGACCCCTCCCACCTGCGCTTTGTGCGGACAAACCGGACACCCAGCCAGCTATGGCGGATGTCCGGCGGCCCCGGGCAAGAATCGCAGGTGGGAGCAGGGAACGCTCGGCCAGTCCCAATCACAGCGCACCCTCTACCCCCTCGGTCAAGGTTACGGACCCCGCCCCCACGCCCCTTCTCTTGAACGGCACATTCAGCGCCGGCAATATAGCTATTCATTCAACCTTCAAAATCCCTTTCCATCCATTCCTAGCCTCTTAGACCTCCCCCGAATTGAGCCCCCTTGCTATCTCTCCCGCCAGTCTTATGCCTCCGTGGTCGCCTGCCCCAAACAATTTAACTATTCAACCCCATTATGGCAGTACAAATGAACTCAACTAACGGACGGACGAAGCCCCACAACTTTATCCTAGGACTTTATAACGCGAACAGCTTAGTAAGTCAGAGAGAAGAAGTAGCCGATCTTCTCAAAAGACATCAGATAGATATACTCGCGGTCCAGGAATCTTGCCTCAAACCCAAATATAGACGGTTTAACATAGCCGGTTACAATCTTCTTCGGAACGATCGTTTGCCAGATCCGAATCGCTCCAATGACCCCCTAGGCCGCAGAGGCGGTACTGCCATCTATTACAAACGTTCCCTCCATATATCTCCTATAGTTACCCCCACACTAGTAAATTGCGAGGCAACTATCATCCGCATCGCACTAACAGGCCATGACCCCGTAATTATAGTTTCAATTTATTTATCAGCCGGACAGCGGATGATAGATCAAGATATAGAAACCCTCTTAGGACTAGGTAATACAGTCATCATTGGCGGTGACTTCAATAGCAAGCACCGGCAATGGAACTGTACTGAGACGAACAGTAACGGACTGACCATTCACAGAGTTCTCGAATCCCTCGATGACTGCGAAGTCATAGCCCCATTTGCCCCCACCCACTATCCCTTCAACGTAGCCCACAGACCCGATATCCTCTCCTACTGTATATTCAGTTTCTTCAGTAGATGCAGTAATAGATGAAGTATTTAAACACACTGTATAGTCAGTATCTTCTATTGGTACAGTAATAGATGAGTTAATTAAAAGGACACGACTGTGTTGCACTGATGACGTTTGGATCGAGACTGGTTTGCAGCGCCGCCGCCGCCGTGTTAGAATCCTTGTGAATGTGTGCGTGAACAGGCTCGCCCCCCAGTTTATTGCTGATCATCCTCAGCATCATCCAGGAGAGGAACTATCTTCCTGATAGAACGTCGAAGAATTCCTCGTGATGTCTTGATATCTACAACTCGACTGGCCTCATCAGATCCAGGATAAAGGCAGTGTATTCTTCCTAGTGGCCATTTGAGTGGTGGTGTCTGTTCATCCTTAATCAGTACGAGTTGGCCAGGTTTTAAATCATCTTGCCGGACACGCCATTTTGTGCGTTGATGCAGCTCAGCAATATATTCACGGCTCCATCTGGACCAGAAGTGTTGACGTGCTTGTTCTATTCTTGCGTATCTGTGTAGCCTATTCGGATTGGCTTCTTGAAAGTCTGGAGCCGGCAGACTAGTAAGGGGTCTTCCAATTAAGAAGTGTCCGGGGGTAAGCGGGGATAAATCATCAGGATTCGAAGACAATGGTATTAACGGACGCGAATTCATTACAGCTTCAATTTGCGCGAATAATGTAGTTAGCTCTTCAAATGTCAAATGACTATTGCCTACGACCTTTTTCATGTGATTTTTAGCAACCTTTACACCTGCCTCCCAAAGCCCGCCAAAGTTCGGAGCATAAGCGGGTGAGAACCGGAATTTTATACCCTCATTTGCAAAAAAGTTTGAAACTATATCATTATCAACATTTCGTTTTAATTCATGGCTTGCACCTACGAAATTAGACCCATTATCACAATAAATCTGATTGGGCTTTCCTCTTCTCGATATAAATCTTCTTAAAGCTAAAATAAATGCCTCTGTAGTGAGGTCACTAACCAATTCAAGATGCGTTGCTTTCGTTTTGAAACAAACAAATATGCATAAATATGCCTTAACCAATCTTGCGCCTCGACCTTTCTTTGTACTTATCATAATAGGGCCGGCGTAATCTATTCCTACAACTTCAAACGGAAAGCCAGGTACTATGCGCTGTAAGGGCAAATCACCCATTATCTGGGCCGCAGCCCTTCCCTGCAACCTTCTACACATCACGCATTGCTTATAAATCTTCCTAGCTAACGTTCTGCCCGCAATAGGCCAGTAACGCTCACGAATAGAAGCAAGAAGAAGCTGTGGCCCCGCGTGGAGAAGACGTCTGTGCTCATGCTCAAATAACAACTTAGTAAAGGTATGGTTTGCACTCAAAATCATTGGGTGCTTTTTAGAATAACTATACTCCGAATTATTTAGTCTTCCTCCAACGAGCATAGCACCCTGGCTATCCAAGAATGGACTTAAACTTAGCAACGTCGATTTTAAATTAACTTTCTTATTTTTAACTAAATTATCAATGTCTGACTCAAAACATTCTTGCTGCGATAATATAGCTAACTTTAATTCAGCCTCATTTAACTCATCTGCAGTTAATGGACCCTTTTGCCTTTTATCTAAATATTTACAGTTTCTTATGAACCTGAGAACATACGCATACGTTCTTTTCAAAGTAATTAGCTTAGAAAATCTTTTAAATTCTATAACTTCAACATTATCGGCTTGTACAATGAAAACCTTTAGTTCTGGTAACTCTTGGCTACTCTGTGTTTGAACTGGCCATCCACTTTCAAGATCCTTCAAGAATGCAGGTCCTTCCCACCAGAGGGCGTTGTGTTCTACTTGATCCGGAAATAAACCTCTTGATGCTAAATCCGCCGGATTCTGGGAAGAAGGTACGTACATCCATGAGCTGTTACTTAATTTTTCAGTAATTTCTTTTATTTTTGTAACTCTGTGAACAACAAATGTTTTAAGTTTTGATTGCTCCATTTTAAGCCATCCTAATACAATTTTTGAGTCAGACCAGTAAACTATTCTATTAATAGCACACCTCAAAGCCTTTACGACATTATTACATAATTTACTTGCCAATACAGCTCCGCATAACTCTAGTTTAGGTATCGTAATCAGTTTGAGAGGTGCTACCTTAGTCTTTGCGCACAAAAGTTTCACATGAATCATTCCGCCCTTATCAATTGATCTTATATAAATGCAGCTCGCATAGGCCTTTAATGAGGCGTCAGAATATGCGTGAATCTCTATATGAATGGGGTCATTACATATAACATGACGCGGTATTTGCAATGATAACAATGTACTTAAGGTATTTACCAACCTTTGCCATGTCACACGCATGTCAGTGGGGATTTCATCATCCCAATTTAACCCTTGCACCCATAGTTGCTGCAATAACATCTTAAACATAATTGTACATACACTTAATAACCCCAATGGGTCAAATATCTTTGAAGAATCTGATAAAATTGTGCGCTTTGTTAATTTACTTTCTTTTTTCTTGCTATCAGGATTGTAACTTATCAATAAATTATCCGTACACGGATTCCATTTCATCCCTAGTATTTTACACTCTGTGTTTAATTGAACCTTATCTTGTATTTCATAAGTTTCCTTTTCTTTTAATAAACTTGTACAGTTAGTTCTTATTTTTGGTAATTTTAAGCATGCTGAAGCTAGAACACTTTCTACTGAATTTTGTATGTACTTCAGTTCGTCTTCAGAGTCGCATCCAGTCAGTATATCATCACAATAAAAATCATGCTCAATAATTTCTTTTATCTTTGGATCTGCGCACTCTGAAGCCAGCTGAAGCAAACAGCGCGTGCTGAGAAAGGGGGCGGATGAGGTACCGTATGTTACAGTATTTAATTGCAAATACCTCACTCGCTCCCACTCATTTTCACGCCACAATATCGTTTGTAAATATCGTTGCGATTGATCGACTAAAACTTGTCTGTAAAACTTTTCAATATCTCCGGTTAAAACCAGTTTATGTTGTCGAAATCGCAACAATATTGACATAATATCATCCTGCACCGTGGGTCCAACCATCAAAATATCATTGAGTGACAAACCCGATTCAGTTTTGGCCGATGCATCAAATACAACGCGACATTTAGTTTTTTCGCTGTTCTCACGCAATACAGGGTGATGCGGCAATAAATTACAGGTTTCCGGTTTGTCGATCAGTGTTAGATGACCCAAGGTATGATATTCGTTTATAAATTCAACATATTGTTGTTTTATGTGAGGCTGCTTCTCGAAACGCCTTTCCAAATTATTGAAACGACTTCTAGAAACCTTATAAGAATCGCCTAGCTCTTCTGGCTCGTTTTTGAAAGGCAGACTCACACAAAACCTACCTTCTTCAGTTCTATACGTATTTGCTACAAAGTGTGCTTCGCATTGTTCTTCTTCAGTGGTGTAAATTTTGTTTTCAGAGGGCAACTCTTCCAGTTCCCAAAATTTCTTCAATGTGCTGTGTACATCCTGACTAAAATTACAGTATATCTTGTTAGTCGGAATCATGACTGGACCTACAACCAACCATCCCAGCTGTGAATTTTGCAAAATAGGTTGATTGTGTCCTAAACCTAGCCTTTCAGGACTAATAATATCCCAAAACAGGTCTGCGCCGATTAAAATATCTACAGTTGCAGGATAATTGAAATTAGTGTCGGCCAGCTTTAGATTTTGTGGGATATTAATGTCGCTAGTGTCAATTTCAGTGCTTGGTAAATTTCCAGTAATAGAAGGTATAACCAAAGCATAAACTTGTTTAGTGAATGAATTGTTGCAGGATACGAGCTCAAATTTACAGTTTTCTAGTGCATTTATTGTTATATTATTTATACCTGCAACAGTTAGCGAGCGCACTGCTTGGCCTCGAATGCTGAGCCTGTCCTTCAATGACTTGGTTATGAACGAGGACTGACTGCCACAGTCAAGCAGAGCGCGGGCCTCTATTGATTGCTTAGTTTCAGAGTTTACAATTTTTACCATTGCAGTAGACAGTAATACTTGATTTGCCACAGCAGTCGTCATCGAAACAAGATTCGCATTTGTGCTTTCAGCCTTTGGAGCTTGGTAATTTTTATGTAACATACTGTTATGTCTTCTGTGGCAAATCCTGCATGGTCCCATCCTGCACTGATGAGCAAAATGACCTGGACGGAAACAGTTTATGCACAGCCTTTTCTTACTTATTTCTGTGTTTCTTTGATCAACTGTCATTTCATTAAAGGCCTTGCATTGAAAGATCCGATGCTCATCATTGCAAATAGGACAGCTAAACTTCTTTGTTTTAGAAGCAGCGGCGACAAATGTTTTTTGATACTTATCTAATCTCTTTACTTGTCTTTCCACATTTTCAGGTTTTTCAACTTTATTTTCAGCTAATGTTTCTAAAATATCAGCCCTGCTTCTTATGAACGTGTAAAACTCATCTAATCTTGGCAACTTCTGAGTACTATTTCTATATTCTTCCCATTTTTTGTTTGTCTCCGCATCTAACTTTGATGAAAACATAAATATGATTAAGGTGTCCCAATTATCAGTGGGTTCATCAAGGTTATTTAGTGCTCTGAGGTTTCTTGAAATATGATCAACGAGAGATCTCAGGGCAGCGTGCGACTCCTTTGCAATTGGCTCAATATTACATAAATCCTTTAAATGACTATTTACAAGTTGTCTCTTATTATCGAACCTTTCAAGTATTAACTTCCATGCAATCGAATAATTTTTAGCAGACGTTTCTAGCGAGTTGATAACTTGCGCAGCGCTGCCTTCTAAAGAGGCGCGTAAGTAATGATATTTATTTATCTCACTTAACCTTTTGTTTTCGTGAATCAGCGATACAAAAGTATCCTTAAACTCGAGCCACTTGCTATAGTTGCCGTCAAAAATGGGAAGTTTTATAGTAGGCAGTTTGACCCCCCCAAAATGATCTGAAGGGTCACGGGCTGAGTTAGCATTCCGTTGAGCATCACTCGAGCCTTGTTCTGAAACAGCGTCATCAAAGGCCGCTTTATGAGACTCATACAACTCTTGGGATAAACTAATAGCCGAGTAAAATTGATTTTCCATTTCATCTCTTTCATTTTGCTGCTCAGCGGTTGCTTCATCACATAGTTCAATGCTTGTCTGAATGGAGTCAAACTCCTCAAATATATTTTTTATCTTGTCTAATCTTAGTTTCAGTTCAGCTAATTGTTGCTTGCTTACTTGTCTTTTGTAGTTTTGTAAATCAGCTAAATATTTCTTATAGACAGTTAATCTACCTTTTATTAAACCTCTCCTATGAATCAAAACCTTGATATCTTCAGACATTTTTGCAAATGAGTATGAGGTATTTTACAAGTATGATCTTATCAAACGCTATTGAATCAAATTGTCAACTTGGACAATGGAACTTTTTACGCAAATAAAGGTTCAGCACTCACCCGCCCAGCTGTTGTTTACCTCCGTATCACCGCGCAGCACACAAAGGTAGGTGTCACGCGTTGATTTTGAGAATACGCGTGATCGTTTCTATGCACCTGGCGTGAACTCGGCGACACGAAGGTAGGTATCCTAGCGCGCGGCGAGCCCTGACGGCCAGCTGAAATGTTCGGCCAAATCCTTTTAAACTATGTGTAAAATTGCCACTTTTACAGGTCCTTGCTATTTACTAAAGGTAGGATTAGTCAAGCGAATAAATTGAAGCAAGCAATTGGCAGTGCAACTTACTCAATAGCTTATATTTTGTTCGTACAGCAAAATTTATGTGAATAGGTATGTAAGAATATAAGCGAATTGCTTGCTCCCACAGACGAAATAGACAGGTAATATACAGTAAAAGATGCTTTGTAAGGTTTGTGGGAACAGTGACAGGCTATGTTTCACCTAAATAGCTATGTTTAAGCTTGCATACTAAATATATATACAGTAAAAGATGCGTTATTCAGATAGGTAAGATAACAGTTTAACTTGTTTACCAATTTGACAGTTATTTCTTATGATTTTCAGAAAAGATGCGTGCTAATAGGCAATATTCAGGATGCTTGATACCTACTAGCTAGTTCACTATGTTAAAATATAACAGTAAAAGATGTATTTTGCAAATAGGCAATATGACAGCTTAACTTGATACCTAAATGCCAGTTAATTATGGTTAATTTTGAGCCTCAACGTTATCAGCGCAAACTGAAACTTGAATGATTTATCACTTCGACGGCAAAATAAGCAAAACAAAGTTCATGAAAAGAGGAATGGATAAAAATGGAATGGATCACTTCACTTCCCTTATTCCAGTGTGTTGAGATCGCCTCTGTTATCGCACTCAAATGTGAATCGCCATTCGCCGCGTGGCGCGTTGACCTCTCCGTGTTACGTAACCGCGCAGTTGATATTCGCTGCAGATCTTCCGCCTCGCAGAATGTTCCCAAAGATACGGTCGCCAAAAAACTTTGTATATTCAGTTTCTTCAGTAGATGCAGTAATAGATGAATTATTTAAACACACTGTATAGTCAGTATCTTCTATTGGTACAGTAATAGATGAGTTAATTAAAAGGACACGACTGTGTTGCACTGATGACGTTTGGATCGAGACTGGTTTGCAGCGCCGCCGCCGCCGTGTTAGAATCCTTGTGAATGTGTGCGTGAACACCTACTGCATCTTCAAAAACATTAGCCTACCAGTCAAGGACATAAGTGTCCTCAGCGAGCTTCACTCGGACCACAGACCAGTTTTATACCATCTCGGCAGGCCTTTCGACCGACCGACTGAAACGAAGACCATCATCAATAACCGTAAATTCAGACAAGCCCTCAGCAAACCAGATTCGAGATTAGATATCACCTCAGAAATTAACAGTAAAGCCCAATTAGAAGCCAAAATCTCTGAAATAGGCAGCAGTCTCAACGAAGCCCTAATCGGCGCCTCTCGCGAAGTCCCGGTCAAGCCCGATCATCGCATCGAGCTCCCCGAGGACATGAGACTGCTGCTTAGTGCAAAGAATGCGGCCCAGAGAGATTACGATTATAGCCCCACTGATCAAACCAGAAAGCGAATGCGCTTCCTCCAACGAGAGGTCAATAGATGCATGAAAGAGCTCAGAGCCACCCGCATGGATGACTTTGTCTCTAGCATAGCCCCCAACCATACAGCCATATATAAATTCACTAAGTATCTTAAATCCGACACAATAGTTCCTATGCCCCCTTTGAATCGGGTCAACCAACCCCCAGCTTTTGACGACGACGAAAAGGCCGAATGTCTTGCCGAAAGCCTAGAATCCCAATGTACCCCATCCACCCAACCAATAGACCCAGCCCACCTTAACATGGTCAACTCAGAAGTAGACAGTAGAAGCTCCCTCCCCCCCACTGACTCCCTTCCCGAGGTCACCCTCGAGGAAGTGAAAACATTAATCAAAGACCTCAAACCTAGGAAAGCCCCGGGGCTTGATAAAATCACCAACTTGGCTATTAAATCCTTCCCCATTAGGCTTCTCACCACTCTTACGGTCTTATTCAATGTCTCCCTCCGCCTCTGCGTCTTTCCAACCGCTTGGAAAGAAGCAGTAGTTATAGGCTTTCACAAGCCTCGGAAAGATAGATCTGACCCCACCAGCTACCGCCCCATTAGCTTACTAGCCTGCATTGGCAAAGTCTACGAACGGGTTATTCTAAACCGTCTCCAAGACATTTGCACAGCTAGGAACCTCATTCCAAACGAGCAGTTCGGCTTTAGATCCAAACACTCGTGTGTACAACAAGTGCACCGCATAACGGAGCATATACACAGAGGATTTCAAACAACGGCAAAGTCCAAAGATACCGGCGCCATTTTCTTTGACGTAGCGAAAGCATTTGACAAAGTCTGGCACAATGGTCTTATTTATAAACTTTTCCGACTCAATCTCCCCGATAGGCTAGTACTCATAATCAAGGACTATCTCTCTGAGCGTAACTTTTGCTATCGAGTAGAAAAATCCATTTCTCAGCCCCATCCCATAGCCGCAGGAGTCCCGCAAGGCTCAGTTCTAGCCCCCACTCTATTCACACTTTACATTCATGATGTCCCCCGCTCTCCGTACGTCGAGCTAGCCCTTTACGCTGACGATACGGCCCTCTATTATACCAGTAGGACGCAGGCGCGCGTTTGCAAAGTTCTCCAGAGAGCAGTAACCGATCTCGGTGAATGGGCTCTCAAATGGAGGATTGAGATGAACCCTGAGAAGAGTGCAGCTGTACTCTTCTCTAGGAAAAGAAATAAACGCAAACCCGCCATCACACTCTTTGACCGACCCATACCCTGGGAGAAAGATGTGAAGTACCTAGGCGTGACATTAGACTCACGACTAAATTTTCGGAAACACATCAAAACGGTCCGCGACAAAGCAGCCTTCTACTTGAGTAGGCTTCACCCACTCTTGAGAAGTAACAGCAAACTCCCATTGCGCTGCAAAATAAATCTATACAAGACTTGCATTCGTCCGGTCTTCACGTATGCAAGCCCAGTATTCGCTCACTCCTCTAAACCATCTTTAAAAACCCTTCAGACACTCCAAAATAAATTCATGCGCAAAGCCGCGGGTGCCCCGTGGTACGTGCGCAACGTAGACCTCCATAGTGACTTTAGACTCCCCACAGTCAAGCAGTTTATGAAAGAAGCGTCCGAACGCTTCTTTCAAACTGCCTCAGCTCACCCCAACCCTCTTGTCACTCAGGCCATCTCTTACGACCCCTCCCCAGACCTTCAGTCCAAACATATCTATAAAAGACGCCCCAAAGACGTCCTCCTAGAACCCGACGATGATATTACTATAGCTCTCAAGGCAGAACCTCCTCCCCCTTCCCCCGACGCCCCTCAGGCGCGCCAACCCGTCGAAGGCGTTATCCCGGAAGCCCTCCAGCGCCTTCGCTACCAAATTTGGATCCAAAGGGATCGCCGTCTGGATCCGCCAGACGGACAACCTCCCCCTCCCCCGCCCCGCCCCCCCGATCAATATTAGGCAGTTAGGCTTAGGATTAGGTTTAGGATAGGTTTAACCATTATATAATCATCTCATAGCAGCGGAGGCCTTCTGCCCCCTGATATGCCGCTACCCACTGACTACGAGCCGAGGCCCGCTCGAGTAGCCACAGTCACTGGGGAAAGCAGGCAGACCCCTCCCATATATATTATCGAAACTTATATATAACTTGTAGGTAGAACGCCCTCTGCGTCTAACCGAGGCCATGGAAACAGTGATGCATACGCGCAACTGCACGCAACAACAGCACACAGGGGTTTTTTTAGTCCGTATGCCACATACGAGTGTTCCGCTCAATGTAGTCTCTGCCTCACGGTGGAGACCTCATCCGGACCTCATTGTGGAGAATCGGACATAGCAGGGAGGTCTGACTCCCGGGCATCTTTAAAAAGATTTTTTTATCCCCTCACACACAAAAAAAAAAAAAAAAAAAAGCTCGAAATTTTCATTTCGCATCCGCGCGTCGCGTCGTTCGATTCGAAAAAACTTAAAAGAAGTGAAGTGAAGTGAGTCAGATAATAAAGGAAAGATGGCACGTACCAAGCAGACCGCTCGTAAGTCAACCGGTGGCAAGGCGCCCCGCAAACAGCTGGCCACCAAGGCTGCTCGCAAGAGCGCCCCGGCGACCGGAGGTGTCAAGAAGCCCCATCGCTACAGGCCCGGAACCGTCGCTCTGCGTGAGATCCGTCGCTACCAGAAGAGCACCGAGCTACTCATCCGCAAGCTGCCGTTCCAGCGTCTCGTGCGTGAGATCGCGCAGGACTTCAAGACGGACCTCCGCTTCCAGAGCTCCGCCGTGATGGCCCTGCAGGAGGCCAGCGAGGCTTACCTGGTTGGTCTGTTCGAGGACACCAACCTGTGCGCCATCCACGCCAAGCGCGTCACCATCATGCCCAAGGATATCCAGCTCGCTCGCCGAATTCGCGGAGAGCGTGCCTAAGCACCGTCGGCGGCCTCAATCAAACGGCCCTTCTAAGGGCCACACATGCTATCTATGAAACCTGTTTCTGTACGATGCGATGTCGTACTTTGCTGACGGAACAGAACAAAAAGC
The DNA here is from genome assembly GCA_963457715.1 of Argyresthia albistria. NCBI lineage: Eukaryota > Metazoa > Arthropoda > Insecta > Lepidoptera > Argyresthiidae > Argyresthia > Argyresthia albistria. The sequence goes on from CAUOQF010000002.1 coordinate 101,370, forward strand.
TATATTTAATTTTATTTAACTACATACCAACATAGGACGGTGTCCATCCAGTCGTATTTATTAGGCATCAGGCATCTTAGTTAGGTAGGTAGGTAGGTACCTTCCATATCTACATACATATTGCACTCGCCATAAAATGATGCCTATTAGTATAAATTAGTCAATAAGTATAGTACCTACTATAGCATACTTACCTTTGTAATTTCTGACATGGCTCTTCATTATCATTACATAAGTGGTTTCGGGATATGTATGTAATGTACATGTAGTTTATTTTGAAAAACAAGGAGAAAAGGTAGGTATTTGTTCTTTAGTGCTTTATCATTATTATCATATCAAACATAGCGCACGCAAGCAGAGCAAGGAAGGAATAATATTTCCCCGCACCCCCCTCGTTCGCCTGTCGCGTCGAATCTGTATAAATAGGAGGCCGTCGCGCTGTGCGGCCGCAGTTTGAGTTTGTGCTCGTTCGTCTTCGCTCGCGCGCAACGCAACCGATCATGACTGGACGCGGAAAAGGTGGAAAGGGATTGGGAAAAGGAGGCGCCAAGCGGCACAGGAAAGTGTTGCGTGATAACATCCAGGGTATCACTAAGCCGGCTATCCGTCGTCTGGCGCGTCGAGGCGGTGTCAAGCGTATCTCCGGTCTGATCTACGAGGAAACTCGTGGTGTGCTGAAGGTGTTCCTTGAGAACGTGATCCGTGACGCGGTCACCTACACCGAGCACGCCAAGAGGAAGACCGTCACCGCCATGGATGTGGTGTACGCTCTGAAACGCCAGGGCCGCACGCTGTACGGTTTCGGCGGTTAAGCAGCGTCTTTTGTTCTACGATCGACAATCAAAAGGCCCTTCTCAGGGCCGCAATATTATCATGTTTGTTACTTGGGCACACAAGTCTGTCGAATGAGGGTTGCATTGCATGCATTTAATGTACTTACTGTGTGTAACCCAACTACGTATTATATATAATAAGTCGTATTATTGTACGATGTGTTTGTTTACCATACTAACAGCAAAGCTATGGTCTGAGAGTTGAGGTTTGTCGCTGTGCGCGCACGCAACGCAACACTGCTGTCTGTCTGTCTGATAGTGTTTGTTTATGTGTAAGTACTTACCTAGGTAACCTACTGGCTGATATTAAGAAAGGTCTTATGTACCTACGTATGTATTTCTATAATGCTGCACGTTTAATTATTATTGTTAGTGGAGACTGAATGATCAAATGGAGTTATCGTCTGTGGTGGGTACAGGGCTTTTGGCTTAATTTTCTTTTACGTTACAGTATGAGTGATAGATCGAAGGATTCATAATGAACTAGGTACCTAGATGATTATGTGCATTTTAGTGTCGATAGCAGTCATTTAATGACCGAGATGTGAAACTGGTGTGAGCTAGTGTCCGCGCGGATGGAGGGCGCGTCGTCGCTCGCCGCCGGTGCGTCGGAGGCTGATACGAGTCGATTTTGGACATTGAATATGGGCTATGGCTATCGGTGATGCTCTCCTAATCGACCTGCACTAACGACGGTTCTGCTGGATGCTCATATTTATTGTTCTGACGGTGTACATCGCAAATAGAGACTCGCATCCGTGCGTTGTCGTTCTAGCGGCCGCGCTTACGACACCTGAGATTCGGGCGGTCGAAAGTGACAGAGGCAGTGGTAGTATGGCCGCATGCGGGGTCCTGGCGATAGCTGGGATTCTCGCCTTGAACGTGTCGTGAAGCGGAAATGGGAATCTGTCGATAGATAGAGAAAAAATGCATTTAATCTGAGGTCGCCGAATGCGCTCGCGAGACTCTCATATTTAAAGGCGTACACAGGCACGGGGGCTAGTGTTAGAGCCACCATACCAGGCAGCGGGCGTTCGTCGGTCTCGGGAGACGGGCCCGGCGAGCGTGGACGTCGGTAAAAGTTCATCGTTTATTATATAAATTGTTGTTAAATCGATCCGGGCTAGTGAAAACTCCGATCTGATCGCACGGAAAAACGTCTCACGACGGCTGTGTTCTCCTTGCGGCAATGCGTCGCGAGGGAGGGTTACGCCGACAGTGGCTCCATCGCACGGCAACAGCTGTAACTAAAAGTATTCGCTTTACTTTACGCTCGTTTTTGTGTGTCTGTCTAGTGTACTCACTCAATCAACTCTCAACTCGCAATGGCAGACGCAGCAGCAGTCGTCGACGCTCCGGCACCCGCATCCCCGGCGAAGAAGGCGAAAGCCTCCTCGGCCGCCAAAAAGCCGAAGGCGAAGCCAACCCACCCGAAGACCTCCGAGATGGTCAACAGCGCCATCAAGGAGCTGAAGGAGCGCAGCGGTTCGTCTCTGCAGGCGATCAAGAAGTACATCGCCGCCCAGTACAAGGTCGACGCCGAGAAGCTGGCGCCGTTCATCCGCAAGTACCTGAAGAGCGCCGTTGAGTCGGGCGCGCTCATCCAGACTAAGGGCAAGGGCGCCTCCGGGTCGTTCAAGCTGGAGTCGAAGGGTTCCTCGGCGACCAAGAAGCCTGCCGCGGCGAAGAGCGCCAAGTCTCCGGCCGCCAAGAAGGCCAAGAAGTCGCCCGCCGCGCCCGCCAAGAAGAAGTCCGCGGCCGCGAGCCCGTCCAAGGCGAAGTCCTCCGCCGCCACCAAGGACAAGAAGGCCGCCGCCGCCAAGAAGAAGCCAGCGGCCGCAGCCAAGCGGGCCGCGCCCGCCAAGGCGAAGAGCGCCACCCCCAGCAAGGCAAAGAAGACCGCCAAGCCGCCCACCAAGAAGCCGAAGGCACCCAAACCGAAGAAGGCTGCCGCACCCAAGGCGAAACCCGCCGCCAAGAAGGCTGCGGCGAAGAAGTAAGCGCTCACTCCATCATCATGTTGGTGGTGGTGGTGACGCTGACGACTCGCCTCCTCGGCTCGGTACGTGTTCGTACAGTGGCTGCCGCAACGGGCGCCGCGTTCGAAACGACCAACCAAAAGCCCTTTTCAGGGCTATCAAATCGATCCCATATGCGTTAACGCATGATGCTTCTTGTTGCACCGACCGACCGTCAGTCTTATTTTTATTTATGTTAGGTAGGTAGGTAGTACCTAATATAATACGATACGATAAGCAAGCAAGGTAGGTATACATACATACTTGTATACAAAATATAAGCAAGCAGAGCAACACAGACAGGTAATTGAATGAGACAAAGTTTTTTTTTTTTTTTTTTTTTAAATTTTGGTTATTCTGAGTGTTCGGCCGGTCACGCTGTGTTTCGCCGTTGCTCGAAGAACGCAGATCAAATCAAACACTGTGACAAGACTGAAACAAACAAAACAGTACCTACCTGTATTTATGGTACAGCTACACTTCCAAACAAATAGGCAAATACCAACCAATCGAATGAGCGGTGGGTGAGTGAGTGAGTGAGTGAGCAGGACGGTAAGATACCGCGTTGCACTCGCACGCGTTCGCTTCTCCTATCACCCCACCCGTCGGAGCCCCACGCGGTAGTTATATAAACCGATTTTTTTTCAAAATTGATCAATCGCAGCAGTCGCAAGCAAGTCCGCGTAGCGTGTTTCGTTGTGTGTGCTCGTAACCTAACTAACTCGAAAGCATGTCCGGAAGAGGCAAAGGTGGTAAAGTTAAGGGAAAGGCAAAGTCCCGCTCCAACCGTGCCGGACTCCAGTTCCCGGTGGGCCGTATCCACAGGCTGCTGCGCAAAGGTAACTACGCAGAGCGCGTCGGTGCCGGAGCGCCCGTCTACCTCGCCGCCGTGATGGAATACTTGGCCGCTGAGGTGCTCGAGTTGGCCGGCAACGCCGCTCGTGACAACAAGAAGACCAGGATCATCCCGAGGCATCTTCAGCTGGCCATCCGCAACGACGAGGAGCTCAACAAGCTCCTCTCCGGAGTCACCATCGCACAGGGAGGTGTCCTCCCCAACATCCAGGCGGTTCTGCTGCCCAAGAAGACCGAGAAGAAGGCTTAAACACCTACTCCTACTTCTTCTTCACCGCTACACTATGCCTGCAGTGTTAGTGCAAACGGCCCTTGTCAGGGCCACAAAAATTTTCGAATACTAACTATCATGTTTCTTGATAACGATCACGTCCGTCCAACGAACAACACGAGACACACACACACAGCACAAATACCTACCTATTTTATGAATAACGTCTATAATTATCTAAATGAAAAATTAGAAACTGCTTTGCTTTGTTAGGGATATTATTCTGAACAACTTTCATTCATTAGTAGGTACCTGCCTATGTAAGTAAACCGATATCAGCTGTAGAGGTGTGTACCGGTTGCAATTTTAGCCTCCGGAGATTTTATAGTGAAAACCGGTACTTCACCGGAGAAAAACCTATAGGAACATTTCTTGACATTATATGGAAATTGTTATAGAATGTGAAGTAGGGTGCAATTCCGATATGACAAAATAGATCCCCAATGGGGATTCCCCATCCCATACATAGAAAAAAAAAAAAAAAATATAATGTGAAGTAAGGTGCTTTCGGTTACACGTTTACAGTATTTTCAGACGTCATTATAAGTTGCGTTCCGCGCGCATGTACAAAAAGTAAGGTGCGTTCGGAATAGTTCGGATTACTTGGGGTACACGCATACAATATTTTCCATACTAAATCCATGATATTTTCAGAGGCAAAATAAATTTGTGTTCCGCGCGCGTGTATAAAAATACCGGTTAAAAATAAAATCACCGGTAAAAATCCGGTAGTGACGTTATCCGGTTTTTCACCGGTTTTTGTGGAACCGGTACACATCTCTAATCAGCTGATCCACTCAGGCCAAATCGGTTTACATCATGAATGATGTCCCTAACAAAGTAGTTTCTCACTTTGCGTTTATTCATAAGTCAATTTTCCTAACTTCTTCAAACCCAACCCAGTCTAACCTGACTTTTTCCAATCTAACCTTTTTTATTAACACGCTTTTATTATTAGCTTTGGGTTGCATGTAGTATGTATGCATGTATGTAACGGAATCTTTGCGCTTAATTCTCACCGGTTTCTAGAAGTCTGATCGACTTGAAACTTTGCACACGTCTCAAGGGCAATGCAATAATTCGATGAAAATTTTCCATTCCATTTTTGAAACAACAATAAAATAAAAAATAAATATAGTTTAAAAAAACTAAAAAACACGCTTCTAAAGAACATCGAACTAAAAAGTTAAAATAAGCTTAAAACAATAATGAACGAAAAATACCAGTATATCATAAGAGATCTTTTTATTATTTTTTCAGTAGTTTTTATGTACATATTTTTCTACAACATATTTTTTTTTTTTATTAAAAAAGGAAACATCATGCATTTAAGGGTTAGTTCGATGTTCTTTAAAAGCGTGTTTTTTAGTTTTTTATTTAAACAACCTAACATTTTTAACCTAACCTAACCTAACCTAACCTAACTTTTCCAAACCTAACCTTTTTTAACCTAACTTTTCTAAACCTAACTTTTCCAAACCTAACCTTTTTAACCTAACGTTTTTAACCTAACTTTGCCAAACCTAACCTTTTCCAAATATAACCTTTTTTTTTTTTTTTTTTTAACCTAACTTTTCCGAACCTAACCTTGTTTTTAACCTAACTTTTCCGAACCTAACCTTTTTGAACTTAACTTTTCCAAACCTACATTTTTTTTTTTTTTGACCTAACCTAACCTAACCTAACCTAACCTAACCTAACCTAACCTAACCTAACTTTTCCAAACCTAACCTTTTTTAACCTAACTTTTCTAAACCTAACTTTTCCAAACCTAACCTTTTTAACCTAACGTTTTTAACCTAACTTTGCCAAACCTAACCTTTTTAACCTAACTTTTCCAAACCTAACCTTTTTTAACCCAACTTTTCCAAACCTAACCTTTTTTAACCTAACTTTTTCAAACCTACCTTTTTTTTTTTTTTTTTTTTTTTAACCTAACCTAACCTAACTTTTTCAAACCTAACCTTTTAACCTAACTAAACCTAAGCTAAGTTTGTAGGTTTATGAAGTCGTTAATTAGCTATACATATAATATGTAGTAACTTAGTACCTATACCTCTAGCTAGTCAGACCCATGAGATACATAGATAGGTAGGTATAGGTAGCTAGCATAAAAGAATAGAGTGATCAATAATAATACTAATAAGAATAGAGCGCGAAGCCCGAATTGCGCGAGCGAGAGCGTGCTAGTCGGGTAGGGGCTTCCGATCGTTACTGGCAGCTCGACGCGCAACACCCCGACTCGATAAAACTCGGGGCACGTTAAACTGTAAAATCATTCGGTTTCAGACTGTTGTGCCGTTCACTTCTCGCTCACGCTAACTCGCTACGCTACAACAATGCCGCCCAAGACTAGTGGAAAGGCCGCCAAGAAGTCTGGCAAGGCCCAGAAGAACATCTCCAAGTCCGACAAGAAGAAGAGGAAGCACAAGCGCAAGGAGAGCTACGCCATCTACATCTACAAGGTGCTGAAGCAGGTCCACCCCGACACCGGTATCTCCAGCAAGGCCATGTCCATCATGAACTCGTTCGTGAATGACATCTTCGAGCGCATCGCCGCGGAAGCCTCTCGTCTCGCCCACTACAACAAGCGGTCGACGATCACCTCTCGGGAGGTTCAAACCTCCGTGAGGCTGCTTCTGCCCGGTGAACTCGCCAAGCACGCCGTCAGTGAAGGCACTAAGGCTGTCACTAAGTACACCAGCTCCAAGTAGACTCGCCTCTACCGCTTGTGCCGCCTCGCGGACAATCGAAAACGGCCCTTTTGAGGGCCACAAAACTGTTCCCAACTCGCTGTATTGTTTCTGGTCCTGAACGAAATTGTCTCTGATTCACACACATTTCAGTTTCTAAATAAATTAGATAGATCTAGGTATTAATAAATTGAGGCACATTGAATAACGTACTGTTCTTCTGTGTGTACTTATTAATATAAACTCTGACTGATATGAAACTGATATTGCAGTTATTAGGTATTCACACCTGCATTGTAATAGGTAGAGTAATAAAGTAAAATACGACTGACTGAACTGAACACACACAACACAATATGAATTCTACCTACCTATACCTAGACACAATTGACCAATCACAGCGCGCGAACGGTTAGTCTGATGCCCCTCGTCACCCCGCGTACCCCTCAGCGAGCGCGTTGTGTATAAATATAGGGCCGCGGCGCTGCTCGAAATTTTCATTTCGCATCCGCGCGTCGCGTCGTTCGATTCGAAAAAACTTAAAAGAAGTGAAGTGAAGTGAGTCAGATAATAAAGGAAAGATGGCACGTACCAAGCAGACCGCTCGTAAGTCAACCGGTGGCAAGGCGCCCCGCAAACAGCTGGCCACCAAGGCTGCTCGCAAGAGCGCCCCGGCGACCGGAGGTGTCAAGAAGCCCCATCGCTACAGGCCCGGAACCGTCGCTCTGCGTGAGATCCGTCGCTACCAGAAGAGCACCGAGCTACTCATCCGCAAGCTGCCGTTCCAGCGTCTCGTGCGTGAGATCGCGCAGGACTTCAAGACGGACCTCCGCTTCCAGAGCTCCGCCGTGATGGCCCTGCAGGAGGCCAGCGAGGCTTACCTGGTTGGTCTGTTCGAGGACACCAACCTGTGCGCCATCCACGCCAAGCGCGTCACCATCATGCCCAAGGATATCCAGCTCGCTCGCCGAATTCGCGGAGAGCGTGCCTAAGCACCGTCGGCGGCCTCAATCAAACGGCCCTTCTAAGGGCCACACATGCTATCTATGAAACCTGTTTCTGTACGATGCGATGTCGTACTTTGCTGACGGAACAGAACAAAAAGCTATATTTAATTTTATTTAACTACATACCAACATAGGACGGTGTCCATCCAGTCGTATTTATTAGGCATCAGGCATCTTAGTTAGGTAGGTAGGTAGGTACCTTCCATATCTACATACATATTGCACTCGCCATAAAATGATGCCTATTAGTATAAATTAGTCAATAAGTATAGTACCTACTATAGCATACTTACCTTTGTAATTTCTGACATGGCTCTTCATTATCATTACATAAGTGGTTTCGGGATATGTATGTAATGTACATGTAGTTTATTTTGAAAAACAAGGAGAAAAGGTAGGTATTTGTTCTTTAGTGCTTTATCATTATTATCATATCAAACATAGCGCACGCAAGCAGAGCAAGGAAGGAATAATATTTCCCCGCACCCCCCTCGTTCGCCTGTCGCGTCGAATCTGTATAAATAGGAGGCCGTCGCGCTGTGCGGCCGCAGTTTGAGTTTGTGCTCGTTCGTCTTCGCTCGCGCGCAACGCAACCGATCATGACTGGACGCGGAAAAGGTGGAAAGGGATTGGGAAAAGGAGGCGCCAAGCGGCACAGGAAAGTGTTGCGTGATAACATCCAGGGTATCACTAAGCCGGCTATCCGTCGTCTGGCGCGTCGAGGCGGTGTCAAGCGTATCTCCGGTCTGATCTACGAGGAAACTCGTGGTGTGCTGAAGGTGTTCCTTGAGAACGTGATCCGTGACGCGGTCACCTACACCGAGCACGCCAAGAGGAAGACCGTCACCGCCATGGATGTGGTGTACGCTCTGAAACGCCAGGGCCGCACGCTGTACGGTTTCGGCGGTTAAGCAGCGTCTTTTGTTCTACGATCGACAATCAAAAGGCCCTTCTCAGGGCCGCAATATTATCATGTTTGTTACTTGGGCACACAAGTCTGTCGAATGAGGGTTGCATTGCATGCATTTAATGTACTTACTGTGTGTAACCCAACTACGTATTATATATAATAAGTCGTATTATTGTACGATGTGTTTGTTTACCATACTAACAGCAAAGCTATGGTCTGAGAGTTGAGGTTTGTCGCTGTGCGCGCACGCAACGCAACACTGCTGTCTGTCTGTCTGATAGTGTTTGTTTATGTGTAAGTACTTACCTAGGTAACCTACTGGCTGATATTAAGAAAGGTCTTATGTACCTACGTATGTATTTCTATAATGCTGCACGTTTAATTATTATTGTTAGTGGAGACTGAATGATCAAATGGAGTTATCGTCTGTGGTGGGTACAGGGCTTTTGGCTTAATTTTCTTTTACGTTACAGTATGAGTGATAGATCGAAGGATTCATAATGAACTAGGTACCTAGATGATTATGTGCATTTTAGTGTCGATAGCAGTCATTTAATGACCGAGATGTGAAACTGGTGTGAGCTAGTGTCCGCGCGGATGGAGGGCGCGTCGTCGCTCGCCGCCGGTGCGTCGGAGGCTGATACGAGTCGATTTTGGACATTGAATATGGGCTATGGCTATCGGTGATGCTCTCCTAATCGACCTGCACTAACGACGGTTCTGCTGGATGCTCATATTTATTGTTCTGACGGTGTACATCGCAAATAGAGACTCGCATCCGTGCGTTGTCGTTCTAGCGGCCGCGCTTACGACACCTGAGATTCGGGCGGTCGAAAGTGACAGAGGCAGTGGTAGTATGGCCGCATGCGGGGTCCTGGCGATAGCTGGGATTCTCGCCTTGAACGTGTCGTGAAGCGGAAATGGGAATCTGTCGATAGATAGAGAAAAAATGCATTTAATCTGAGGTCGCCGAATGCGCTCGCGAGACTCTCATATTTAAAGGCGTACACAGGCACGGGGGCTAGTGTTAGAGCCACCATACCAGGCAGCGGGCGTTCGTCGGTCTCGGGAGACGGGCCCGGCGAGCGTGGACGTCGGTAAAAGTTCATCGTTTATTATATAAATTGTTGTTAAATCGATCCGGGCTAGTGAAAACTCCGATCTGATCGCACGGAAAAACGTCTCACGACGGCTGTGTTCTCCTTGCGGCAATGCGTCGCGAGGGAGGGTTACGCCGACAGTGGCTCCATCGCACGGCAACAGCTGTAACTAAAAGTATTCGCTTTACTTTACGCTCGTTTTTGTGTGTCTGTCTAGTGTACTCACTCAATCAACTCTCAACTCGCAATGGCAGACGCAGCAGCAGTCGTCGACGCTCCGGCACCCGCATCCCCGGCGAAGAAGGCGAAAGCCTCCTCGGCCGCCAAAAAGCCGAAGGCGAAGCCAACCCACCCGAAGACCTCCGAGATGGTCAACAGCGCCATCAAGGAGCTGAAGGAGCGCAGCGGTTCGTCTCTGCAGGCGATCAAGAAGTACATCGCCGCCCAGTACAAGGTCGACGCCGAGAAGCTGGCGCCGTTCATCCGCAAGTACCTGAAGAGCGCCGTTGAGTCGGGCGCGCTCATCCAGACTAAGGGCAAGGGCGCCTCCGGGTCGTTCAAGCTGGAGTCGAAGGGTTCCTCGGCGACCAAGAAGCCTGCCGCGGCGAAGAGCGCCAAGTCTCCGGCCGCCAAGAAGGCCAAGAAGTCGCCCGCCGCGCCCGCCAAGAAGAAGTCCGCGGCCGCGAGCCCGTCCAAGGCGAAGTCCTCCGCCGCCACCAAGGACAAGAAGGCCGCCGCCGCCAAGAAGAAGCCAGCGGCCGCAGCCAAGCGGGCCGCGCCCGCCAAGGCGAAGAGCGCCACCCCCAGCAAGGCAAAGAAGACCGCCAAGCCGCCCACCAAGAAGCCGAAGGCACCCAAACCGAAGAAGGCTGCCGCACCCAAGGCGAAACCCGCCGCCAAGAAGGCTGCGGCGAAGAAGTAAGCGCTCACTCCATCATCATGTTGGTGGTGGTGGTGACGCTGACGACTCGCCTCCTCGGCTCGGTACGTGTTCGTACAGTGGCTGCCGCAACGGGCGCCGCGTTCGAAACGACCAACCAAAAGCCCTTTTCAGGGCTATCAAATCGATCCCATATGCGTTAACGCATGATGCTTCTTGTTGCACCGACCGACCGTCAGTCTTATTTTTATTTATGTTAGGTAGGTAGGTAGTACCTAATATAATACGATACGATAAGCAAGCAAGGTAGGTATACATACATACTTGTATACAAAATATAAGCAAGCAGAGCAACACAGACAGGTAATTGAATGAGACAAAGTTTTTTTTTTTTTTTTTTTTTAAATTTTGGTTATTCTGAGTGTTCGGCCGGTCACGCTGTGTTTCGCCGTTGCTCGAAGAACGCAGATCAAATCAAACACTGTGACAAGACTGAAACAAACAAAACAGTACCTACCTGTATTTATGGTACAGCTACACTTCCAAACAAATAGGCAAATACCAACCAATCGAATGAGCGGTGGGTGAGTGAGTGAGTGAGTGAGCAGGACGGTAAGATACCGCGTTGCACTCGCACGCGTTCGCTTCTCCTATCACCCCACCCGTCGGAGCCCCACGCGGTAGTTATATAAACCGATTTTTTTTCAAAATTGATCAATCGCAGCAGTCGCAAGCAAGTCCGCGTAGCGTGTTTCGTTGTGTGTGCTCGTAACCTAACTAACTCGAAAGCATGTCCGGAAGAGGCAAAGGTGGTAAAGTTAAGGGAAAGGCAAAGTCCCGCTCCAACCGTGCCGGACTCCAGTTCCCGGTGGGCCGTATCCACAGGCTGCTGCGCAAAGGTAACTACGCAGAGCGCGTCGGTGCCGGAGCGCCCGTCTACCTCGCCGCCGTGATGGAATACTTGGCCGCTGAGGTGCTCGAGTTGGCCGGCAACGCCGCTCGTGACAACAAGAAGACCAGGATCATCCCGAGGCATCTTCAGCTGGCCATCCGCAACGACGAGGAGCTCAACAAGCTCCTCTCCGGAGTCACCATCGCACAGGGAGGTGTCCTCCCCAACATCCAGGCGGTTCTGCTGCCCAAGAAGACCGAGAAGAAGGCTTAAACACCTACTCCTACTTCTTCTTCACCGCTACACTATGCCTGCAGTGTTAGTGCAAACGGCCCTTGTCAGGGCCACAAAAATTTTCGAATACTAACTATCATGTTTCTTGATAACGATCACGTCCGTCCAACGAACAACACGAGACACACACACACAGCACAAATACCTACCTATTTTATGAATAACGTCTATAATTATCTAAATGAAAAATTAGAAACTGCTTTGCTTTGTTAGGGATATTATTCTGAACAACTTTCATTCATTAGTAGGTACCTGCCTATGTAAGTAAACCGATATCAGCTGTAGAGGTGTGTACCGGTTGCAATTTTAGCCTCCGGAGATTTTATAGTGAAAACCGGTACTTCACCGGAGAAAAACCTATAGGAACATTTCTTGACATTATATGGAAATTGTTATAGAATGTGAAGTAGGGTGCAATTCCGATATGACAAAATAGATCCCCAATGGGGATTCCCCATCCCATACATAGAAAAAAAAAAAAAAAATATAATGTGAAGTAAGGTGCTTTCGGTTACACGTTTACAGTATTTTCAGACGTCATTATAAGTTGCGTTCCGCGCGCATGTACAAAAAGTAAGGTGCGTTCGGAATAGTTCGGATTACTTGGGGTACACGCATACAATATTTTCCATACTAAATCCATGATATTTTCAGAGGCAAAATAAATTTGTGTTCCGCGCGCGTGTATAAAAATACCGGTTAAAAATAAAATCACCGGTAAAAATCCGGTAGTGACGTTATCCGGTTTTTCACCGGTTTTTGTGGAACCGGTACACATCTCTAATCAGCTGATCCACTCAGGCCAAATCGGTTTACATCATGAATGATGTCCCTAACAAAGTAGTTTCTCACTTTGCGTTTATTCATAAGTCAATTTTCCTAACTTCTTCAAACCCAACCCAGTCTAACCTGACTTTTTCCAATCTAACCTTTTTTATTAACACGCTTTTATTATTAGCTTTGGGTTGCATGTAGTATGTATGCATGTATGTAACGGAATCTTTGCGCTTAATTCTCACCGGTTTCTAGAAGTCTGATCGACTTGAAACTTTGCACACGTCTCAAGGGCAATGCAATAATTCGATGAAAATTTTCCATTCCATTTTTGAAACAACAATAAAATAAAAAATAAATATAGTTTAAAAAAACTAAAAAACACGCTTCTAAAGAACATCGAACTAAAAAGTTAAAATAAGCTTAAAACAATAATGAACGAAAAATACCAGTATATCATAAGAGATCTTTTTATTATTTTTTCAGTAGTTTTTATGTACATATTTTTCTACAACATATTTTTTTTTTTTATTAAAAAAGGAAACATCATGCATTTAAGGGTTAGTTCGATGTTCTTTAAAAGCGTGTTTTTTAGTTTTTTATTTAAACAACCTAACATTTTTAACCTAACCTAACCTAACCTAACCTAACTTTTCCAAACCTAACCTTTTTTAACCTAACTTTTCTAAACCTAACTTTTCCAAACCTAACCTTTTTAACCTAACGTTTTTAACCTAACTTTGCCAAACCTAACCTTTTCCAAATATAACCTTTTTTTTTTTTTTTTTTAACCTAACTTTTCCGAACCTAACCTTGTTTTTAACCTAACTTTTCCGAACCTAACCTTTTTGAACTTAACTTTTCCAAACCTACATTTTTTTTTTTTTTGACCTAACCTAACCTAACCTAACCTAACCTAACCTAACCTAACCTAACCTAACTTTTCCAAACCTAACCTTTTTTAACCTAACTTTTCTAAACCTAACTTTTCCAAACCTAACCTTTTTAACCTAACGTTTTTAACCTAACTTTGCCAAACCTAACCTTTTTAACCTAACTTTTCCAAACCTAACCTTTTTTAACCCAACTTTTCCAAACCTAACCTTTTTTAACCTAACTTTTTCAAACCTACCTTTTTTTTTTTTTTTTTTTTTTAACCTAACCTAACCTAACTTTTTCAAACCTAACCTTTTAACCTAACTAAACCTAAGCTAAGTTTGTAGGTTTATGAAGTCGTTAATTAGCTATACATATAATATGTAGTAACTTAGTACCTATACCTCTAGCTAGTCAGACCCATGAGATACATAGATAGGTAGGTATAGGTAGCTAGCATAAAAGAATAGAGTGATCAATAATAATACTAATAAGAATAGAGCGCGAAGCCCGAATTGCGCGAGCGAGAGCGTGCTAGTCGGGTAGGGGCTTCCGATCGTTACTGGCAGCTCGACGCGCAACACCCCGACTCGATAAAACTCGGGGCACGTTAAACTGTAAAATCAGTGACTCGGCGTCCGGCAGCCGAGCTGTACGGTCGTCTCCACTCGCGCTCCCCCGTTGCCACCCCGGCAACCAGTTTTCCCTCTCCCGCGTCCGCGCCCGCGCCCGCGTGAGAGACCGCTCTCTCTCTCCCTCGCACACCCGCCGAGACCGTCCCGGTCGAGGCAGGTAGTAGCGACCGCCGCGAGTTCTGTGAAGTGACTGTGCTTAGTGCCCTCTCTTTGGATTGGTTCCGGCAGGTCGTATAGTATATTTATTTATTCTGTCTCCCTTGTCCCCCTTGTCCCCCCACTGTCTGTTTCTGTCTGTTATTTATATTATTTGTGTTTGTTTATTCACCTCGGGCCGTCTGGACTGAGACGGAGACGGTCAGAGACTCACCGAGGTACACACCACACGTAGCTGTTCCCACAGATATTCATTACTCACCTCTCCCTGTGTGCTTTGAGCCACAGGGAGGATTGATTTACAAATAACCATGGCCTCCGATATGTCATACGCCGCCCAAGTTATTAAGATCTTACAGGCCAAGCCCCTTCTAAAGAGCTATTTTGATGAGCTCATGCTTCTGAGCCCGCCCCAGAACCCGCTAATATGCACTATTACTAGAAAATACCCCCCGTCTAGCCCCTCAACATACTCAAGCGTAGGGTCCGTTAGCCCGATTACTATTCCCCTATCGGCAAACCCCAGCCCTAGCCAGTCCCCCGCCACTCTTTCCCCCGCAGCTCAAGGCGGTTCGACCCCGGCCAACTGCTCCCCGTACTCTGCCCCCGCCCTCAGCCCATTGTCCTCCGGCCCAGCTTTTAGCACGCCAGACTCCACCCATGCTGTTAGTGACAACGATGATGGAGACCACGACGTCACCGTTGTCACGAACAACAAGAAGCGGAAGAACCGTTCTTCCGAGTCTCCACTTAGCCCCGAGGCTAAGCAGAGCAAACCCTCGTTCTCGCCGTTACTGACTCCGCGCAGTCAGCCAATCGCCGCGCCCCGGACTCTAGTCCTTCAAAGTCCGCCCTCACCCGCAAACTCCGCGGAACCCACCGTCCCCGCTTCCCCCGCGCCCCGCACCCGCCCTCCACCCCCCATCACTATCAGGGAAGAAACTGCCTGGACCCGGGTCTGCATTCATTTGCAGAAAAATAGTATTAAGTACCGCTCAGCGGCCACACCAGCCGGAACCCGAGTCCAGGTGGAGGACTCCAATGCCCACCGTCTAGTGACCAAATATTTAAGGGAAAACCGAATAGGGTACTTCTCTTATTCTCTCCCCGAGGAGAAGGCATACAGGTATGTCATCCGCCCCGTCCCCGCTAACCTCTCCGTCTCAGCCATTAAGGCTGATCTTTTATCCAAAAATTTCCCAGTCACAGAGGTGCATAGAATGCACCGACCTAACAGGCCCTATCAGCAGAGCCTCCCATTCCCAATGATCCTCGTGGTCGCCGAACACACGGCGGCTGCGAGAGATCTAGCCCCCCTTAGATCCCTGTGTGGCCTCTCAGGCCTCACAGTTGAAAGCCCCTCATCCCGCGGCACTTTAAAGCAATGCTTTAATTGCCAACTCTATGGACACGCACAGAGTAAGTGCACAGCCCCCCCCCGTTGCGTTAAATGCGCAGGCAATCATGCCACCCCCGCCTGTCAGAAAGACTCGGCAACTCCTCCCACCTGCGTGCTGTGCGGGAATGTCGGACACACAGCCAACTATGGCGGGTGCCCGGCACGCCCGGGCAACAACCGCAGAGGGGAACATAGCCAGAGTCTCCTCCAACGGCCCCTATTAGCACCCCACCCCTCACGCCCCTTATACAGGCCCAAACCGCTCGTCACTTTCCCAACAGTTTACCCACCAGGTTGCGGCTACGGGCCCAGACCGCGCCCGTTACATTATTATCAACGTTACGTCCCACAGCCCGGCTACTCTTATAGATATATCCCCAGACTCCTAGACCTCCCCCAACCCCAGCCCCCAAACTTCGCCTCTTACCGGCCCCGTACATATGCCACCGTGGCATCTTCAACCGCTTTCTCTCATCATGGATAGTACAACCATCCAAGTAAATTCAGTAGCCGGGCGCCACAAGCCCCGCGACCTCATACTAGCCCTCTACAACGCGGACTCCCTTCTTAAACAGCGAGGAGAAGTCGCCGACCTCCTCATTAGGCAAAAGATAGATATCCTAGCGGTACAGGAAACCTATCTTAAACCTAAACACAGGCGCTTTAACATAGCCAACTATTCCCTCCTCCGAAATGACCGCTTACCGACACCGACCCACCCCAAAGACCTCAAAGGAGGCACAGCCATCTATTATAAGAAATCCCTTCATATATCCGCTATGGACACCCCCCCATTAGAAAAATGCGAGGCTACAGTCATCCGCGTCGCAATGTCAGGCCATAATCCCATCGTTATAGCATCTGTCTATCTGCCAGGTGGACAGACGATGCTATCCAACGACATCAAGGCCCTCTTAGATCTAGGCAATACAGTCATCCTAGCCGGTGACTTCAACAGCAAGCACCGGGAATGGAACTGTTATGAGACTAATACAAACGGACGGACCCTACAGAGATTACTTGAACCCTCAGAGGACTGCCAAGTCATAGCTCCTTATGCCCCTACTCACTACCCGTACACAGCAGGCTATAGACCAGATGTCCTATCCTACTGTATCTTTAAAAACATTAGCCTCCCAGTCAGAGACATAGCAGTACTCAGCGAGCTTCACTCGGACCACAGACCAGTCATTTACTATCTCGGCAGGCAATTCGACCGACCGACTGAAACCAGGACAGTTATTAACAACCGTAAATTCAATCAAACCCTCAGGAAACCAGACCCCAGACTAGACATTACATCCGATATTGAAAATAGAGCCCAACTAGAAGCCAAAATCTCTGATGTAGGCAGCAGTCTCAACGAAGCCCTAACCGGCGCCTCCGTCGAGGTACCGGTGAAGGCCAACCACCGCTTCGAGCTCCCCGGAGACCTGAGACTGCTGATTACAGCAAAGAATGCGGCTCAAAGAGATTATGATAACTGTCCCGCAGACAATCTTAGAATGCGAATGCGTCGCCTCCAGCGGGAGGTTACCAAACGCATGCGAGAGTTCAAGGGCACGCACATGGACGAGTTCGTATCCAGCATAGCCCCTAGTCACACAGCTATCTTTAAATTTAGTAAATACCTAAAATCAGATGAAATTGCCCCCATGCCCCCCTTGAAGCGTAGTAATAACCAACCTGCAGCCTTTGACGACGACGAAAAGGCCGAATGTCTTGCCGAAAGCCTCGAAGCCCAATGCACCCCCTCCACCCAACCGACAGACCCCGACCACTTAGACACGGTCAATACGGAGGTAGGCAATAGAAGCGCTCTCCCCCCCACTGACTCCCTTCCCGAGATCACCCTCGAGGAAGTGCAAAAAGTAATCAGGCAACTCAAACCCAAGAAAGCACCGGGGCTTGACAAAATCTCAAACACGGCTATCAAATCCTTCCCCCTTAGACTTCTCACGACCCTGACGGTCATCTTTAACGCGTCCCTCCGTCTCTGTGCGTTTCCTAACGCATGGAAGGAAGCCGAAGTCATCGGCTTCCACAAGCCCCGGAAAGACAGATCCGACCCCACTAGCTACCGCCCCATTAGCTTACTATCCTCGATAGGCAAAGTCTACGAGCGACTTCTTCTAAGCCGGCTCCAAGACATTTGCAAAGATAGGAACCTCATTCCCAACGAGCAGTTTGGCTTTAGACCCAAACACTCGTGCGTTCAGCAAGTGCACCGCATAACGGAGCACATTCACAGAGGTTTCCACACAACGGCAAAGTCCAAAGGTACCGGTGCCATATTCTTTGACGTTGCGAAAGCGTTCGACAAAGTTTGGCACAACGGCCTTATTTATAAACTTTACCAACTCAACCTCCCCGATAGGCTAGTACTCATTATTAAAGACTACCTCACCGATCGCAGCTTTTGCTATCGCGTGGAAAAATCTCAGTCCCGATTTCACCCAATAGCTGCCGGAGTCCCCCAGGGCTCCGTGCTCTCCCCTACTCTCTTTTCACTCTACGTCCATGACGCCCCCCGCACGCCGTACGTCGAGCTAGCCCTTTACGCTGACGACACGGCACTCTATTACACCAGTAGGCAGAGGGCGCGTGTTTGTCAAGTACTCCAATTAGCAGTAACCGAACTCGGTGAATGGGCTCTCAAATGGAGAATAGAGATGAATCCCGAGAAAAGCACAGCTGTGTACTTTACCAGGGATACAAATCATTCAGACCGCGCGTCCTCAAGACTAACAAATATCACCCTTTTCGGCCGTCCAATCCCCTGGGAAAAGCAAGTGAAGTACTTAGGCGTGACATTAGACTCCCGCCTAAACTTCAAAGCTCATATTAAGACCGTGCGCGATAAAGCAGCCTTCTACATGGGTAGGCTTCACCCGCTCATGAGAAGTAACAGCAAACTCCCATTGCGCTGCAAACTCAACCTTTATAAAACTTGCATCCGACCGGTTTTCACGTATGCAAGTCCAGTCTTTGCACACCGCACCGCCTCTCTAGAACAGCTTCAGTTGCTCCAAAACCGGTTCATGCGCAAAGCCGTTGGTGCCCCGTGGTACATGCGCAACGTAGATCTCCATAGCGATTTTGGCCTCCCCACCGTCAAGCAGTATATGAAAGAAGCGTCCGAACGCTTCTTCCAATCTGCTTCCACCCACCCAAACCCATATATCATCCAAGCCATCTCTTACGACCCTCCCCCAATAATTCAGCACCCCCTTAAAAGACGCCCCAAAGATGTACTTCATGACCCTGATGATGACATCACTATAGCCCTCAAATCCCAACCACCCTCCGCCCCTCAGGCACGCCAACCCGAGGAAGGCTGTATTCCCGAGGCATTACTGCGACTCAGACGCCAAGTTTGGATCGAAAGAGACCGCCGTCTTGACCCACCGGATATACAGCCACCCCCTCCCCCTCTATAGGACTAGGATTTAGAATTAAGCTTACCAATTTATCTATCTCGTAGCAGTGAGGGCCATCTGCCCCCACTGATGTCGCTATCCGATTGACTAAGAGCTGAGGCCCGCTCGAGTAGGAACAGTCAATTGGGCACGCAGGCAAACTCCCCCAATATATATTATATAAACATATTTATACAAACTTGTAGGTAGAACGCCCTCTGCGACTATCGAGGTCATGGTTAGTAGTAAAATGAACACATAACTACTCACGCACATTGGGGTTTTTTTAGTCCGTATGCTACACATAAGCTCTCCGCTCAATGTAGTCTCTGCCTCACGGCGGAGACCTCATCCGGATCTTGTGTGTAGAGAACCGGGCATAGCAGGGAGGTCTGACTCCCGGGCATGGTTAAACCATTTTTTTATCCCCTCACACACGAAAAAAAAAAAAAAAAAAAAAAAAAAAAAAAAAAAAAAAAAAAAAAAAAAAAAAAAAAAAAAAAAAAAAAAAAAAAAAACTGTAAAATCAGATTCCGCGCCCGGCAGCCGAGCTGTACGGTCGTCTCCACTCGCGCTCCCCCGTTGCCACCCCGGCAACCAGTTTTCCCTCTCCCGCGTCCGCGCCCGCGCCCGCGTGAGAGACCGCTCTCTCTCTCCCTCGCACACCCGCCGAGACCGTCCCGGTCGAGGCAGGTAGTAGCGACCGCCGCGAGTTCTGTGAAGAGACTGTGCTTAGTGCCCTCTCTTTGGATTGGTTCCGGCAGGTCGTATAGTATATTTATTTATTCTGTCTCCCTTGTCCCCCTTGTCCCCCCACTGTCTGTTTCTGTCTGTTATTTATATTATTTGTGTTTGTTTATTCACCTCGGGCCGTCTGGACTGAGACGGAGACGGTCAGAGACTCACCGAGGTACACACCACACGTAGCTGTTCCCACAGATATTCATTACTCACCTCTCCCTGTGTGCTTTGAGCCACAGGGAGGATTGATTTACAAATAACCATGGCCTCCGATATGTCATACGCCGCCCAAGTTATTAAGATCTTACAGGCCAAGCCCCTTCTAAAGAGCTATTTTGATGAGCTCATGCTTCTGAGCCCGCCCCAGAACCCGCTAATATGCACTATTACTAGAAAATACCCCCCGTCTAGCCCCTCAACATACTCAAGCGTAGGGTCCGTTAGCCCGATTACTATTCCCCTATCGGCAAACCCCAGCCCTAGCCAGTCCCCCGCCACTCTTTCCCCCGCAGCTCAAGGCGGTTCGACCCCGGCCAACTGCTCCCCGTACTCTGCCCCCGCCCTCAGCCCATTGTCCTCCGGCCCAGCTTTTAGCACGCCAGACTCCACCCATGCTGTTAGTGACAACGATGATGGAGACCACGACGTCACCGTTGTCACGAACAACAAGAAGCGGAAGAACCGTTCTTCCGAGTCTCCACTTAGCCCCGAGGCTAAGCAGAGCAAACCCTCGTTCTCGCCGTTACTGACTCCGCGCAGTCAGCCAATCGCCGCGCCCCGGACTCTAGTCCTTCAAAGTCCGCCCTCACCCGCAAACTCCGCGGAACCCACCGTCCCCGCTTCCCCCGCGCCCCGCACCCGCCCTCCACCCCCCATCACTATCAGGGAAGAAACTGCCTGGACCCGGGTCTGCATTCATTTGCAGAAAAATAGTATTAAGTACCGCTCAGCGGCCACACCAGCCGGAACCCGAGTCCAGGTGGAGGACTCCAATGCCCACCGTCTAGTGACCAAATATTTAAGGGAAAACCGAATAGGGTACTTCTCTTATTCTCTCCCCGAGGAGAAGGCATACAGGTATGTCATCCGCCCCGTCCCCGCTAACCTCTCCGTCTCAGCCATTAAGGCTGATCTTTTATCCAAAAATTTCCCAGTCACAGAGGTGCATAGAATGCACCGACCTAACAGGCCCTATCAGCAGAGCCTCCCATTCCCAATGATCCTCGTGGTCGCCGAACACACGGCGGCTGCGAGAGATCTAGCCCCCCTTAGATCCCTGTGTGGCCTCTCAGGCCTCACAGTTGAAAGCCCCTCATCCCGCGGCACTTTAAAGCAATGCTTTAATTGCCAACTCTATGGACACGCACAGAGTAAGTGCACAGCCCCCCCCCGTTGCGTTAAATGCGCAGGCAATCATGCCACCCCCGCCTGTCAGAAAGACTCGGCAACTCCTCCCACCTGCGTGCTGTGCGGGAATGTCGGACACACAGCCAACTATGGCGGGTGCCCGGCACGCCCGGGCAACAACCGCAGAGGGGAACATAGCCAGAGTCTCCTCCAACGGCCCCTATTAGCACCCCACCCCTCACGCCCCTTATACAGGCCCAAACCGCTCGTCACTTTCCCAACAGTCTACCCACCAGGTTGCGGCTACGGGCCCAGACCGCGCCCGTTACATTATTATCAACGTTACGTCCCACAGCCCGGCTACTCTTATAGATATATCCCCAGACTCCTAGACCTCCCCCAACCCCAGCCCCCAAACTTCGCCTCTTACCGGCCCCGTACATATGCCACCGTGGCATCTTCAACCGCTTTCTCTCATCATGGATAGTACAACCATCCAAGTAAATTCAGTAGCCGGGCGCCACAAGCCCCGCGACCTCATACTAGCCCTCTACAACGCGGACTCCCTTCTTAAACAGCGAGGAGAAGTCGCCGACCTCCTCATTAGGCAAAAGATAGATATCCTAGCGGTACAGGAAACCTATCTTAAACCTAAACACAGGCGCTTTAACATAGCCAACTATTCCCTCCTCCGAAATGACCGCTTACCGACACCGACCCACCCCAAAGACCTCAAAGGAGGCACAGCCATCTATTATAAGAAATCCCTTCATATATCCGCTATGGACACCCCCCCATTAGAAAAATGCGAGGCTACAGTCATCCGCGTCGCAATGTCAGGCCATAATCCCATCGTTATAGCATCTGTCTATCTGCCAGGTGGACAGACGATGCTATCCAACGACATCAAGGCCCTCTTAGATCTAGGCAATACAGTCATCCTAGCCGGTGACTTCAACAGCAAGCACCGGGAATGGAACTGTTATGAGACTAATACAAACGGACGGACCCTACAGAGATTACTTGAACCCTCAGAGGACTGCCAAGTCATAGCTCCTTATGCCCCTACTCACTACCCGTACACAGCAGGCTATAGACCAGATGTCCTATCCTACTGTATCTTTAAAAACATTAGCCTCCCAGTCAGAGACATAGCAGTACTCAGCGAGCTTCACTCGGACCACAGACCAGTCATTTACTATCTCGGCAGGCAATTCGACCGACCGACTGAAACCAGGACAGTTATTAACAACCGTAAATTCAATCAAACCCTCAGGAAACCAGACCCCAGACTAGACATTACATCCGATATTGAAAATAGAGCCCAACTAGAAGCCAAAATCTCTGATGTAGGCAGCAGTCTCAACGAAGCCCTAACCGGCGCCTCCGTCGAGGTACCGGTGAAGGCCAACCACCGCTTCGAGCTCCCCGGAGACCTGAGACTGCTGATTACAGCAAAGAATGCGGCTCAAAGAGATTATGATAACTGTCCCGCAGACAATCTTAGAATGCGAATGCGTCGCCTCCAGCGGGAGGTTACCAAACGCATGCGAGAGTTCAAGGGCACGCACATGGACGAGTTCGTATCCAGCATAGCCCCTAGTCACACAGCTATCTTTAAATTTAGTAAATACCTAAAATCAGATGAAATTGCCCCCATGCCCCCCTTGAAGCGTAGTAATAACCAACCTGCAGCCTTTGACGACGACGAAAAGGCCGAATGTCTTGCCGAAAGCCTCGAAGCCCAATGCACCCCCTCCACCCAACCGACAGACCCCGACCACTTAGACATGGTCAATACGGAGGTAGGCAATAGAAGCGCTCTCCCCCCCACTGACTCCCTTCCCGAGATCACCCTCGAGGAAGTGCAAAAAGTAATCAGGCAACTCAAACCCAAGAAAGCACCGGGGCTTGACAAAATCTCAAACACGGCTATCAAATCCTTCCCCCTTAGACTTCTCACGACCCTGACGGTCATCTTTAACGCGTCCCTCCGTCTCTGTGCGTTTCCTAACGCATGGAAGGAAGCCGAAGTCATCGGCTTCCACAAGCCCCGGAAAGACAGATCCGACCCCACTAGCTACCGCCCCATTAGCTTACTATCCTCGATAGGCAAAGTCTACGAGCGACTTCTTCTAAGCCGGCTCCAAGACATTTGCAAAGATAGGAACCTCATTCCCAACGAGCAGTTTGGCTTTAGACCCAAACACTCGTGCGTTCAGCAAGTGCACCGCATAACGGAGCACATTCACAGAGGTTTCCACACAACGGCAAAGTCCAAAGGTACCGGTGCCATATTCTTTGACGTTGCGAAAGCGTTCGACAAAGTTTGGCACAACGGCCTTATTTATAAACTTTACCAACTCAACCTCCCCGATAGGCTAGTACTCATTATTAAAGACTACCTCACCGATCGCAGCTTTTGCTATCGCGTGGAAAAATCTCAGTCCCGATTTCACCCAATAGCTGCCGGAGTCCCCCAGGGCTCCGTGCTCTCCCCTACTCTCTTTTCACTCTACGTCCATGACGCCCCCCGCACGCCGTACGTCGAGCTAGCCCTTTACGCTGACGACACGGCACTCTATTACACCAGTAGGCAGAGGGCGCGTGTTTGTCAAGTACTCCAATTAGCAGTAACCGAACTCGGTGAATGGGCTCTCAAATGGAGAATAGAGATGAATCCCGAGAAAAGCACAGCTGTGTACTTTACCAGGGATACAAATCATTCAGACCGCGCGTCCTCAAGACTAACAAATATCACCCTTTTCGGCCGTCCAATCCCCTGGGAAAAGCAAGTGAAGTACTTAGGCGTGACATTAGACTCCCGCCTAAACTTCAAAGCTCATATTAAGACCGTGCGCGATAAAGCAGCCTTCTACATGGGTAGGCTTCACCCGCTCATGAGAAGTAACAGCAAACTCCCATTGCGCTGCAAACTCAACCTTTATAAAACTTGCATCCGACCGGTTTTCACGTATGCAAGTCCAGTCTTTGCACACCGCACCGCCTCTCTAGAACAGCTTCAGTTGCTCCAAAACCGGTTCATGCGCAAAGCCGTTGGTGCCCCGTGGTACATGCGCAACGTAGATCTCCATAGCGATTTTGGCCTCCCCACCGTCAAGCAGTATATGAAAGAAGCGTCCGAACGCTTCTTCCAATCTGCTTCCACCCACCCAAACCCATATATCATCCAAGCCATCTCTTACGACCCTCCCCCAATAATTCAGCACCCCCTTAAAAGACGCCCCAAAGATGTACTTCATGACCCTGATGATGACATCACTATAGCCCTCAAATCCCAACCACCCTCCGCCCCTCAGGCACGCCAACCCGAGGAAGGCTGTATTCCCGAGGCATTACTGCGACTCAGACGCCAAGTTTGGATCGAAAGAGACCGCCGTCTTGACCCACCGGATATACAGCCACCCCCTCCCCCTCTATAGGACTAGGATTTAGAATTAAGCTTACCAATTTATCTATCTCGTAGCAGTGAGGGCCATCTGCCCCCACTGATGTCGCTATCCGATTGACTAAGAGCTGAGGCCCGCTCGAGTAGGAACAGTCAATTGGGTACGCAGGCAAACTCCCCCAATATATATTATATAAACATATTTATACAAACTTGTAGGTAGAACGCCCTCTGCGACTATCGAGGTCATGGTTAGTAGTAAAATGAACACATAACTACTCACGCACATTGGGGTTTTTTTAGTCCGTATGCTACACATAAGCTCTCCGCTCAATGTAGTCTCTGCCTCACGGCGGAGACCTCATCCGGATCTTGTGTGTAGAGAACCGGGCATAGCAGGGAGGTCTGACTCCCGGGCATGGTTAAACCATTTTTTTATCCCCTCACACACGAAAAAAAAAAAAAAAAAAAAAAAAAAAAAAAAAAAAAAAAAAAAAAAAAAAAACTGTAAAATCATTCGGTTTCAGACTGTTGTGCCGTTCACTTCTCGCTCACGCTAACTCGCTACGCTACAACAATGCCGCCCAAGACTAGTGGAAAGGCCGCCAAGAAGTCTGGCAAGGCCCAGAAGAACATCTCCAAGTCCGACAAGAAGAAGAGGAAGCACAAGCGCAAGGAGAGCTACGCCATCTACATCTACAAGGTGCTGAAGCAGGTCCACCCCGACACCGGTATCTCCAGCAAGGCCATGTCCATCATGAACTCGTTCGTGAATGACATCTTCGAGCGCATCGCCGCGGAAGCCTCTCGTCTCGCCCACTACAACAAGCGGTCGACGATCACCTCTCGGGAGGTTCAAACCTCCGTGAGGCTGCTTCTGCCCGGTGAACTCGCCAAGCACGCCGTCAGTGAAGGCACTAAGGCTGTCACTAAGTACACCAGCTCCAAGTAGACTCGCCTCTACCGCTTGTGCCGCCTCGCGGACAATCGAAAACGGCCCTTTTGAGGGCCACAAAACTGTTCCCAACTCGCTGTATTGTTTCTGGTCCTGAACGAAATTGTCTCTGATTCACACACATTTCAGTTTCTAAATAAATTAGATAGATCTAGGTATTAATAAATTGAGGCACATTGAATAACGTACTGTTCTTCTGTGTGTACTTATTAATATAAACTCTGACTGATATGAAACTGATATTGCAGTTATTAGGTATTCACACCTGCATTGTAATAGGTAGAGTAATAAAGTAAAATACGACTGACTGAACTGAACACACACAACACAATATGAATTCTACCTACCTATACCTAGACACAATTGACCAATCACAGCGCGCGAACGGTTAGTCTGATGCCCCTCGTCACCCCGCGTACCCCTCAGCGAGCGCGTTGTGTATAAATATAGGGCCGCGGCGCTGCTCGAAATTTTCATTTCGCATCCGCGCGTCGCGTCGTTCGATTCGAAAAAACTTAAAAGAAGTGAAGTGAAGTGAGTCAGATAATAAAGGAAAGATGGCACGTACCAAGCAGACCGCTCGTAAGTCAACCGGTGGCAAGGCGCCCCGCAAACAGCTGGCCACCAAGGCTGCTCGCAAGAGCGCCCCGGCGACCGGAGGTGTCAAGAAGCCCCATCGCTACAGGCCCGGAACCGTCGCTCTGCGTGAGATCCGTCGCTACCAGAAGAGCACCGAGCTACTCATCCGCAAGCTGCCGTTCCAGCGTCTCGTGCGTGAGATCGCGCAGGACTTCAAGACGGACCTCCGCTTCCAGAGCTCCGCCGTGATGGCCCTGCAGGAGGCCAGCGAGGCTTACCTGGTTGGTCTGTTCGAGGACACCAACCTGTGCGCCATCCACGCCAAGCGCGTCACCATCATGCCCAAGGATATCCAGCTCGCTCGCCGAATTCGCGGAGAGCGTGCCTAAGCACCGTCGGCGGCCTCAATCAAACGGCCCTTCTAAGGGCCACACATGCTATCTATGAAACCTGTTTCTGTACGATGCGATGTCGTACTTTGCTGACGGAACAGAACAAAAAGCTATATTTAATTTTATTTAACTACATACCAACATAGGACGGTGTCCATCCAGTCGTATTTATTAGGCATCAGGCATCTTAGTTAGGTAGGTAGGTAGGTACCTTCCATATCTACATACATATTGCACTCGCCATAAAATGATGCCTATTAGTATAAATTAGTCAATAAGTATAGTACCTACTATAGCATACTTACCTTTGTAATTTCTGACATGGCTCTTCATTATCATTACATAAGTGGTTTCGGGATATGTATGTAATGTACATGTAGTTTATTTTGAAAAACAAGGAGAAAAGGTAGGTATTTGTTCTTTAGTGCTTTATCATTATTATCATATCAAACATAGCGCACGCAAGCAGAGCAAGGAAGGAATAATATTTCCCCGCACCCCCCTCGTTCGCCTGTCGCGTCGAATCTGTATAAATAGGAGGCCGTCGCGCTGTGCGGCCGCAGTTTGAGTTTGTGCTCGTTCGTCTTCGCTCGCGCGCAACGCAACCGATCATGACTGGACGCGGAAAAGGTGGAAAGGGATTGGGAAAAGGAGGCGCCAAGCGGCACAGGAAAGTGTTGCGTGATAACATCCAGGGTATCACTAAGCCGGCTATCCGTCGTCTGGCGCGTCGAGGCGGTGTCAAGCGTATCTCCGGTCTGATCTACGAGGAAACTCGTGGTGTGCTGAAGGTGTTCCTTGAGAACGTGATCCGTGACGCGGTCACCTACACCGAGCACGCCAAGAGGAAGACCGTCACCGCCATGGATGTGGTGTACGCTCTGAAACGCCAGGGCCGCACGCTGTACGGTTTCGGCGGTTAAGCAGCGTCTTTTGTTCTACGATCGACAATCAAAAGGCCCTTCTCAGGGCCGCAATATTATCATGTTTGTTACTTGGGCACACAAGTCTGTCGAATGAGGGTTGCATTGCATGCATTTAATGTACTTACTGTGTGTAACCCAACTACGTATTATATATAATAAGTCGTATTATTGTACGATGTGTTTGTTTACCATACTAACAGCAAAGCTATGGTCTGAGAGTTGAGGTTTGTCGCTGTGCGCGCACGCAACGCAACACTGCTGTCTGTCTGTCTGATAGTGTTTGTTTATGTGTAAGTACTTACCTAGGTAACCTACTGGCTGATATTAAGAAAGGTCTTATGTACCTACGTATGTATTTCTATAATGCTGCACGTTTAATTATTATTGTTAGTGGAGACTGAATGATCAAATGGAGTTATCGTCTGTGGTGGGTACAGGGCTTTTGGCTTAATTTTCTTTTACGTTACAGTATGAGTGATAGATCGAAGGATTCATAATGAACTAGGTACCTAGATGATTATGTGCATTTTAGTGTCGATAGCAGTCATTTAATGACCGAGATGTGAAACTGGTGTGAGCTAGTGTCCGCGCGGATGGAGGGCGCGTCGTCGCTCGCCGCCGGTGCGTCGGAGGCTGATACGAGTCGATTTTGGACATTGAATATGGGCTATGGCTATCGGTGATGCTCTCCTAATCGACCTGCACTAACGACGGTTCTGCTGGATGCTCATATTTATTGTTCTGACGGTGTACATCGCAAATAGAGACTCGCATCCGTGCGTTGTCGTTCTAGCGGCCGCGCTTACGACACCTGAGATTCGGGCGGTCGAAAGTGACAGAGGCAGTGGTAGTATGGCCGCATGCGGGGTCCTGGCGATAGCTGGGATTCTCGCCTTGAACGTGTCGTGAAGCGGAAATGGGAATCTGTCGATAGATAGAGAAAAAATGCATTTAATCTGAGGTCGCCGAATGCGCTCGCGAGACTCTCATATTTAAAGGCGTACACAGGCACGGGGGCTAGTGTTAGAGCCACCATACCAGGCAGCGGGCGTTCGTCGGTCTCGGGAGACGGGCCCGGCGAGCGTGGACGTCGGTAAAAGTTCATCGTTTATTATATAAATTGTTGTTAAATCGATCCGGGCTAGTGAAAACTCCGATCTGATCGCACGGAAAAACGTCTCACGACGGCTGTGTTCTCCTTGCGGCAATGCGTCGCGAGGGAGGGTTACGCCGACAGTGGCTCCATCGAAGGCACGGAGACACACCGACGACGAACTAAAAGTATTCGCTCTTACTTTACGCGTGTTTAGTGTACGTACTCTCCAACTGGTGCCCCCGCCGCCGCCTCTTCCGCTGGCACAGTTGTTGATTGAGAGCACCCCGTCGTCGCGACGAACGCACACGCGCGCACGCGCGCCGATCGCGTATCTGGCTGCGCCCGCGTCGCGAGCCCCGGTGATTCCCCCCCAACCCCGCCCCACCGCGCAGGCGATCGGAATCCCGCCACCGCGTTCGCCGCGAACACCGACCCTCGCGTGGGTCCGTCACCCGGTGACGTCATCGTGCCGCGGCTGCCTACGTGCTTCTAGGTTATTAGAAGTGCAGGACACGTCGCGGTACCGCTGTTTCCACCCTCGAGACCCACCATAGAGCGACAGAGAAGCCCACCTCCGGAGTTACCTCTTGCAGCAGCTGCGGTAAAGTCCGGCTGTTTCGCGGCACCTCGCTGAGCCTCCACGGGAGTGGTCTCACTCGGTGGGGAAGCCCGCGCCAGGCCGGTTCAATACCGCAGCGCCTGCCCTAACTCCGGGGGATAAGCGGAAGACAAATGAAGAGGACCCGCAAGCCGGACGATTCGGCCCCGCCTCCCGAACCAGAACCCCCGGATGTTCGCATTCAGGTGAGGCGCCGCCGCGCGTTCCAAATCGTCCGGCGAGACATCCAGACCGGGGAAATAACCCCCGCGGGCTTCAGCCTAACGCTGAGAGCCCACCCCGACGCCACCTCGAGCCCGACGCTTCAGTCCCCGCTGTCGGCCAGCCCAATCCCGGGCACCCCGACGCAGGAGGGAGGCCGTGAAGAGTACTTCCGGCCGGAAGTGTCGCCCACGGAGCTGGTCGACAGCGAGGACCAGACGCGCAAAGCGGCTGCGGCGGCACTACTCGCCGCGATCCCGCCTCCACCCCCACCGGCTATGAGGAAGAGTCCGGTAAGACCGACACTACCATCTAAATTCCCCAATCTGGGGAACCCGACAACGCCGGCGGCTTCGAGGCCGTCAGCCCCCTGCCCCCGCCCACTCGTGCGGGTGATATCCACCGTGTCGACGGAGTCACGCGACCCCAGCATCAGCAGCGAGTGGGCGGAGCCGCAGGCCCCGCCCTCTGAGCTGCACGCAGCGAAGTCCGCCGCCGCCGTAACCCAGCCGGGGACAGGGTCCCCAGGTCGGGATAATGGCAGTGTAGCCCCACCGGCTGAGGTGCCGGCTGAGGAGATGGAGACGGGAGTGGAGCAGGCCACGCCCCCGGTCACACCCTCTCCGGGCTCGTACGCCGCTGCTGCTGCACGGAGCCCGCGAGCGCAACCATCGCGCCCCGCAACGCCGCCCGCCAACGCCACCGTCGCCGCCACAACTTCTGCTGTGCCCAGGCCGAAGAAAAACCACCCGCCCATCGTGGTGGAACACTTACCGGCCTGGGCCAGCCACTTCGCGAAGCTGAGGGAAGTCCTTGGCCACGCCCCCAACGCGCGACCCTTTGCAAAGGGGGTCCGTTTCACGCCGCAGAGCCCGGAGGAATACCGGGCAATCATCCGGTATCTGGATGAGGCGGCCCGCACCGACAAAGCCATCTCTTGGTTTTGTTACTCACTGGACGCGGACCGCCCCATCAAGATCGCCATCCGAGGGCTCCCGGCCACCACCCTGCCCGAAGAGGTCGCCGCTGCCATGGCTACCATGGGCTTCCCTACGCAACACGTCCGCCAGATCCCCGGCCGTATGGGCCGCGCCGGCTGCCTATTCTTCGCCCTGCTGGCGGAGAAGTTGGCGCCTGGCGACCTAGAGCGGCTCTACGCTACGAGAGAGCTGCTCTACATGCCGGGCGTCACCATCGAAGGCTGGCGCGGCCCAAAAGGGCCCCCACAGTGCCACCGGTGCCAGGCTTTTGGCCACGCTTCGGCCAACTGTCACCGCCCCGT
This sequence comes from Argyresthia albistria, assembly GCA_963457715.1. Lineage (NCBI taxonomy): Eukaryota > Metazoa > Arthropoda > Insecta > Lepidoptera > Argyresthiidae > Argyresthia > Argyresthia albistria. The sequence goes on from CAUOQF010000002.1 coordinate 131,929, forward strand.
CCGCTGCGTCAGGTGCGGCGAGGGCCACGCCGCGCCTGACTGCCCGCGACCGAAGACCGAAGCGGCCACCTGCGCCAACTGTGGCCAGGGCCACCCGGCCAACAGCCGCCGCTGCAAGGCGCTGAAGGAGGAGGCGAGGAAGCGCGGTATCACCATCCCGCCCCCGCTTCCCCCTCAGCGCCAGAAGAAGACGACCCAGCCTGCGGCCCGCAACCCGGCCCGCAATGCTACCCAGACTGCGGCCCAACCCTCGGGCCGCACGGCGGCCAAACCTGCGGCCCAACCCGCAGCCCACAGCGCTGCCCAGCGGGCTCAACCAGCGCCCCAGCGCGTGGCCAAGGCGGCTGCCCAACCAGCGGCCCGCCCTGCGGCCCGCCCTGCGGCCCCAACGCCGGCCGACGACCCACCAGTAGCGCGCCCTGGCCCCTCTACACGCCCTGATGTAGAGCCGCCGGGGTCGCCTACCTCACCCGCCTCACCACCATCCAAGCGCCCCCGCCTCGCTCAACCGAGAGAGGCGAAGGGCGCCACAATCCGGACGCCCGCCAACCCTCCCTCCACCCGAGGGGAGGAGCCGCAGCCGCGTAAGCGACGCGGCAAGAGGCGGCGTAACCGGAAGAAGAAGTCGCCGCCGGGCGAGCCCGCGGTAGAGCCGCCACCAGCGCAGGCACAACCCGCCACGCAGCCCCCCCCGCCAGCCCGCCCCCGCCCGCGGGTGCCGCCGCCGGAGCCCTCCACTGAGCGCCGTGAGGCGCCTCTCTTGGCCGCGCTGGTCGACGCCATCGACCTCGTCAGCGCGGCCATACAGGCGATCGTGGATGGGCACGATCCGCTGCGGCCCCTGCTGCGGGGGCTCACCAAGCTGAAGACCGCGATCTCGTCCGGACGCAATGCCTAAGGACCTCAGGCTTGTGTACTGGAACCCGGACGGGATCGGGCCGAAGATCGCCGACCTGCGACTCCTCGTGCAGGAGCATGACGTGCACGTCGTGCTCTTGTGCGAGACGAAGCTGCACCCCGACCGAGAGCTCCGACTGCCCAACTTCTTCGTGTACCGCCGCGACGAGATGTCTCCGAGGAACAAGCCGTACAGGGGAACGGCCGTCCTCGTGAGACGAGACCTCGTCCACGAAGAGCTGGAGCTGCCCGTCTTCAGGACGACGCGGTCCATCGGCGTCCGCCTGAAGACGGCCGACACGGAACTCGACGTCTACGCAGCCTACAAGCCGCCAGAAGCCGCCTTCCACCCCGAGGATGTTCGGGCGATGATGCCGGGAACGACCCCCACACTGGTCGCTGGCGACCTCAATGCCAAACACCACCAGTGGGGGTCCCACAACATCAACGCCGCCGGTAGGGACCTACAGGAAGATGCTGAGAACCACAACTACGAGGTTCTCAGCCCGGGGTCCCCTACGCACTACCCAGCGAACCCCAACCATCGCCCGAACGTACTGGACGTCGCGCTGTTGAGAAATGTACGGTTCCCTATCTCTATCGGGGAACTGTACGACCTCAACACGCCTCACCTGCCGATCCTGCTGGTCCTCGGAGTGGAGGCTGACTTCACGTCGGCGCCGCGGCCTCGAGCGAAGACGGACTGGCACAAGTACCAGCTGGAGCTGAACCAAGCGCAGCTCCCCGGCGGTGTCTCTACCAGCGACGAGGTAGAGTCCGCGGCAGTGGCGATCACTACCGCCATCGCTGCCGCACAAGCCGCTGCCACCATCATCAAGCCACCGCCTGTCTTGCGGAAGGAGAGGCTCCCTCCAGACCTCCGCAAGAAGCTGGACCTCAAGCGCCGTCTTCGCAGAACCTGGCACCACACGCGCTGCCCCAGGATGAAGGCGGACATCAACCGGCTCGGAGAAGAGTTGCGCGCCGCCATCACAGAGTTGAGGGGCGAGTCCTGGGAGCGCACTATCGAACAGGCCTCCCGGGAAGACACCGCCCTTCACCGTCTCAACCGCAACCTCACCTCGACCCCCGAGCCGGTCTGCCCCATGTTCGACCTCGCGGGCAGGCGTCGCTACGCCGCCAGTGATCGAGCCGCCATACTCGCCGACCACTTCGCCGGGCAGTTCCAGCCCAACCCCATCGCCGACCACGAGCACAACGCCGCTGTTGTAGAGCGCGTAGAGCGCTTCATGGCGGCCCCCGCGCCTCCCCTCGCGGGCGACTACTTCATGTCGCCCCGTGAAGTCCGGAAAGTGGCCCTGAAGCTGAATCAGCGGAAGGCGCCGGGTCCGGACGGAGTCGTCGCGGGGGCCCTCGTGCAGCTGCCAAGGAGAGCCGTCGTCTCGCTGACGCGGCTGTTCAACGGGATCCTGCGGACCGGCCACTTCCCTTCCCTCTGGAAGGAGGGCAAGGTGATCGTCCTCCCCAAGCCGGGGAAGGACCGCCGCCATCCGGGAGGCTACCGCCCGATCACCCTGCTGCCCCATCTCGCCAAGTTGTTTGAGCGCCTGCTGTTGCGGAGACTCCTGCCCCACATCCAGCTGAGGGCGGAGCAACACGGCTTCCGCGACAGCCACAGCACAACGCTCCAACTGGCGAGAGTCCTGCACTACCTGGCGTCGGAGTTGAACAGGGGCCGATACACCGTCGGGGTCTTTCTCGATATCGAGAAGGCCTTTGACCGCGTGTGGCACGAGGGGCTCCTGTTCAAGCTCCTGGACGCAGGTGTGCCGCCGATGATCGGGCGAATCGTGGCCTCCTTCCTGGAGGGCCGGCGGTTCTTCGTCTCGGTCGAGGACGCCCACTCCGAGAGGAAGCCGATCACCGCAGGAGTCCCGCAAGGCAGCTGCCTGTCGCCGGTTCTCTACGCGCTCTACACCAACGACATCCCCACACTCGAGGGCCAGCTCGAGGAGGGGGTGGAAGACGTTGTGCTCGCCCTGTATGCGGACGACAGCGCGTTCTTCGCGTCGTCGCGCCGCATCGCACTGGCCTGCAGTAAAATGCAGCGACTTCTGGACCTGCTGCCGCCCTGGCTGGACAAGTGGCGGACGGCGGTGAACGTCGGGAAGACAACAGCCCTGTTGACCACCCGCTCCCGCCATCCGCCACCACTACAGTTGAGGGGCCGGGACATCGAGTGGCAGTCGACGGTGAAATACCTCGGCTGCAACATCGATTGCTCGCTGCGCATGGCCCCGATGGTGCAACACTGCATCAACCGGGCCAAAGCCGCGCGAGCCATGCTCCGGCCTGTCCTGTCGTCCAGCCTGCCTCTACGCGCCAAGCTGCGGGTGTACAAGTCGTATGTACGCTCGCGGCTCACCTACGCCGCTCCAGCATGGTACGCCTTGCTGTCGAGCACGCAAAAGAAGAGGCTGCAGCAGTTCCAGAACGTCTCCCTGCGCATCATCGCGGGAGCCGGGCGGTACGTGCGCAACTCAACGATTGCGAGAGACACCCGAATGCCCTCCGTGGAGAAATTCGTGGCGAGGCTGGCTCGGCGCATGTACGACAGCGCCGACAACAGCCGCCATGCCCATCTCCACGACATCGCTCCGCATCACGCACGTCCGCCCGAGGGCCGCCCTCTACCCAGAGAGTTGCTGGCCATCCCACTGTCGCCAGTGTAAGCCCGCGGAAAAGGGCGAAAGCACAGCGCAGTGGCAGAAAAAGGAAGCTCCCGCACCGCTGTCGCCAGTGTATGCCAAGAGGCGAAAGCACGGCACAGCGAAGACCGCGCACGGCCCCTGACAAGTAGGGGCCACCCAAGACCGGGGGGGACGTGACCCCCCGAGTAGAAGCCGCGGGCATGAGGCAGCGAGTAAGTCCTCGACCCCGCAACCGTAGTGGTTCTCGCGCTCGCGCGCGAGAACACACTCGAAGATCACCTGGCTCCATCGCACGGCAACAGCTGTAACTAAAAGTATTCGCTTTACTTTACGCTCGTTTTTGTGTGTCTGTCTAGTGTACTCACTCAATCAACTCTCAACTCGCAATGGCAGACGCAGCAGCAGTCGTCGACGCTCCGGCACCCGCATCCCCGGCGAAGAAGGCGAAAGCCTCCTCGGCCGCCAAAAAGCCGAAGGCGAAGCCAACCCACCCGAAGACCTCCGAGATGGTCAACAGCGCCATCAAGGAGCTGAAGGAGCGCAGCGGTTCGTCTCTGCAGGCGATCAAGAAGTACATCGCCGCCCAGTACAAGGTCGACGCCGAGAAGCTGGCGCCGTTCATCCGCAAGTACCTGAAGAGCGCCGTTGAGTCGGGCGCGCTCATCCAGACTAAGGGCAAGGGCGCCTCCGGGTCGTTCAAGCTGGAGTCGAAGGGTTCCTCGGCGACCAAGAAGCCTGCCGCGGCGAAGAGCGCCAAGTCTCCGGCCGCCAAGAAGGCCAAGAAGTCGCCCGCCGCGCCCGCCAAGAAGAAGTCCGCGGCCGCGAGCCCGTCCAAGGCGAAGTCCTCCGCCGCCACCAAGGACAAGAAGGCCGCCGCCGCCAAGAAGAAGCCAGCGGCCGCAGCCAAGCGGGCCGCGCCCGCCAAGGCGAAGAGCGCCACCCCCAGCAAGGCAAAGAAGACCGCCAAGCCGCCCACCAAGAAGCCGAAGGCACCCAAACCGAAGAAGGCTGCCGCACCCAAGGCGAAACCCGCCGCCAAGAAGGCTGCGGCGAAGAAGTAAGCGCTCACTCCATCATCATGTTGGTGGTGGTGGTGACGCTGACGACTCGCCTCCTCGGCTCGGTACGTGTTCGTACAGTGGCTGCCGCAACGGGCGCCGCGTTCGAAACGACCAACCAAAAGCCCTTTTCAGGGCTATCAAATCGATCCCATATGCGTTAACGCATGATGCTTCTTGTTGCACCGACCGACCGTCAGTCTTATTTTTATTTATGTTAGGTAGGTAGGTAGTACCTAATATAATACGATACGATAAGCAAGCAAGGTAGGTATACATACATACTTGTATACAAAATATAAGCAAGCAGAGCAACACAGACAGGTAATTGAATGAGACAAAGTTTTTTTTTTTTTTTTTTTTTAAATTTTGGTTATTCTGAGTGTTCGGCCGGTCACGCTGTGTTTCGCCGTTGCTCGAAGAACGCAGATCAAATCAAACACTGTGACAAGACTGAAACAAACAAAACAGTACCTACCTGTATTTATGGTACAGCTACACTTCCAAACAAATAGGCAAATACCAACCAATCGAATGAGCGGTGGGTGAGTGAGTGAGTGAGTGAGCAGGACGGTAAGATACCGCGTTGCACTCGCACGCGTTCGCTTCTCCTATCACCCCACCCGTCGGAGCCCCACGCGGTAGTTATATAAACCGATTTTTTTTCAAAATTGATCAATCGCAGCAGTCGCAAGCAAGTCCGCGTAGCGTGTTTCGTTGTGTGTGCTCGTAACCTAACTAACTCGAAAGCATGTCCGGAAGAGGCAAAGGTGGTAAAGTTAAGGGAAAGGCAAAGTCCCGCTCCAACCGTGCCGGACTCCAGTTCCCGGTGGGCCGTATCCACAGGCTGCTGCGCAAAGGTAACTACGCAGAGCGCGTCGGTGCCGGAGCGCCCGTCTACCTCGCCGCCGTGATGGAATACTTGGCCGCTGAGGTGCTCGAGTTGGCCGGCAACGCCGCTCGTGACAACAAGAAGACCAGGATCATCCCGAGGCATCTTCAGCTGGCCATCCGCAACGACGAGGAGCTCAACAAGCTCCTCTCCGGAGTCACCATCGCACAGGGAGGTGTCCTCCCCAACATCCAGGCGGTTCTGCTGCCCAAGAAGACCGAGAAGAAGGCTTAAACACCTACTCCTACTTCTTCTTCACCGCTACACTATGCCTGCAGTGTTAGTGCAAACGGCCCTTGTCAGGGCCACAAAAATTTTCGAATACTAACTATCATGTTTCTTGATAACGATCACGTCCGTCCAACGAACAACACGAGACACACACACACAGCACAAATACCTACCTATTTTATGAATAACGTCTATAATTATCTAAATGAAAAATTAGAAACTGCTTTGCTTTGTTAGGGATATTATTCTGAACAACTTTCATTCATTAGTAGGTACCTGCCTATGTAAGTAAACCGATATCAGCTGTAGAGGTGTGTACCGGTTGCAATTTTAGCCTCCGGAGATTTTATAGTGAAAACCGGTACTTCACCGGAGAAAAACCTATAGGAACATTTCTTGACATTATATGGAAATTGTTATAGAATGTGAAGTAGGGTGCAATTCCGATATGACAAAATAGATCCCCAATGGGGATTCCCCATCCCATACATAGAAAAAAAAAAAAAAAATATAATGTGAAGTAAGGTGCTTTCGGTTACACGTTTACAGTATTTTCAGACGTCATTATAAGTTGCGTTCCGCGCGCATGTACAAAAAGTAAGGTGCGTTCGGAATAGTTCGGATTACTTGGGGTACACGCATACAATATTTTCCATACTAAATCCATGATATTTTCAGAGGCAAAATAAATTTGTGTTCCGCGCGCGTGTATAAAAATACCGGTTAAAAATAAAATCACCGGTAAAAATCCGGTAGTGACGTTATCCGGTTTTTCACCGGTTTTTGTGGAACCGGTACACATCTCTAATCAGCTGATCCACTCAGGCCAAATCGGTTTACATCATGAATGATGTCCCTAACAAAGTAGTTTCTCACTTTGCGTTTATTCATAAGTCAATTTTCCTAACTTCTTCAAACCCAACCCAGTCTAACCTGACTTTTTCCAATCTAACCTTTTTTATTAACACGCTTTTATTATTAGCTTTGGGTTGCATGTAGTATGTATGCATGTATGTAACGGAATCTTTGCGCTTAATTCTCACCGGTTTCTAGAAGTCTGATCGACTTGAAACTTTGCACACGTCTCAAGGGCAATGCAATAATTCGATGAAAATTTTCCATTCCATTTTTGAAACAACAATAAAATAAAAAATAAATATAGTTTAAAAAAACTAAAAAACACGCTTCTAAAGAACATCGAACTAAAAAGTTAAAATAAGCTTAAAACAATAATGAACGAAAAATACCAGTATATCATAAGAGATCTTTTTATTATTTTTTCAGTAGTTTTTATGTACATATTTTTCTACAACATATTTTTTTTTTTTATTAAAAAAGGAAACATCATGCATTTAAGGGTTAGTTCGATGTTCTTTAAAAGCGTGTTTTTTAGTTTTTTATTTAAACAACCTAACATTTTTAACCTAACCTAACCTAACCTAACCTAACTTTTCCAAACCTAACCTTTTTTAACCTAACTTTTCTAAACCTAACTTTTCCAAACCTAACCTTTTTAACCTAACGTTTTTAACCTAACTTTGCCAAACCTAACCTTTTCCAAATATAACCTTTTTTTTTTTTTTTTTTAACCTAACTTTTCCGAACCTAACCTTGTTTTTAACCTAACTTTTCCGAACCTAACCTTTTTGAACTTAACTTTTCCAAACCTACATTTTTTTTTTTTTTGACCTAACCTAACCTAACCTAACCTAACCTAACCTAACCTAACCTAACCTAACTTTTCCAAACCTAACCTTTTTTAACCTAACTTTTCTAAACCTAACTTTTCCAAACCTAACCTTTTTAACCTAACGTTTTTAACCTAACTTTGCCAAACCTAACCTTTTTAACCTAACTTTTCCAAACCTAACCTTTTTTAACCCAACTTTTCCAAACCTAACCTTTTTTAACCTAACTTTTTCAAACCTACCTTTTTTTTTTTTTTTTTTTTTTAACCTAACCTAACCTAACTTTTTCAAACCTAACCTTTTAACCTAACTAAACCTAAGCTAAGTTTGTAGGTTTATGAAGTCGTTAATTAGCTATACATATAATATGTAGTAACTTAGTACCTATACCTCTAGCTAGTCAGACCCATGAGATACATAGATAGGTAGGTATAGGTAGCTAGCATAAAAGAATAGAGTGATCAATAATAATACTAATAAGAATAGAGCGCGAAGCCCGAATTGCGCGAGCGAGAGCGTGCTAGTCGGGTAGGGGCTTCCGATCGTTACTGGCAGCTCGACGCGCAACACCCCGACTCGATAAAACTCGGGGCACGTTAAACTGTAAAATCATTCGGTTTCAGACTGTTGTGCCGTTCACTTCTCGCTCACGCTAACTCGCTACGCTACAACAATGCCGCCCAAGACTAGTGGAAAGGCCGCCAAGAAGTCTGGCAAGGCCCAGAAGAACATCTCCAAGTCCGACAAGAAGAAGAGGAAGCACAAGCGCAAGGAGAGCTACGCCATCTACATCTACAAGGTGCTGAAGCAGGTCCACCCCGACACCGGTATCTCCAGCAAGGCCATGTCCATCATGAACTCGTTCGTGAATGACATCTTCGAGCGCATCGCCGCGGAAGCCTCTCGTCTCGCCCACTACAACAAGCGGTCGACGATCACCTCTCGGGAGGTTCAAACCTCCGTGAGGCTGCTTCTGCCCGGTGAACTCGCCAAGCACGCCGTCAGTGAAGGCACTAAGGCTGTCACTAAGTACACCAGCTCCAAGTAGACTCGCCTCTACCGCTTGTGCCGCCTCGCGGACAATCGAAAACGGCCCTTTTGAGGGCCACAAAACTGTTCCCAACTCGCTGTATTGTTTCTGGTCCTGAACGAAATTGTCTCTGATTCACACACATTTCAGTTTCTAAATAAATTAGATAGATCTAGGTATTAATAAATTGAGGCACATTGAATAACGTACTGTTCTTCTGTGTGTACTTATTAATATAAACTCTGACTGATATGAAACTGATATTGCAGTTATTAGGTATTCACACCTGCATTGTAATAGGTAGAGTAATAAAGTAAAATACGACTGACTGAACTGAACACACACAACACAATATGAATTCTACCTACCTATACCTAGACACAATTGACCAATCACAGCGCGCGAACGGTTAGTCTGATGCCCCTCGTCACCCCGCGTACCCCTCAGCGAGCGCGTTGTGTATAAATATAGGGCCGCGGCGCTGCTCGAAATTGCAGTGAGTGTGTGTACCGCTGGAGGTTGGATCTCGCCTGAGGTGGGTTACGTGTACTTCACAGTAGGTACACAAACACACGTAGGCACACACGCCCCCCTGCCCTAGGCAGGGAGGTAGGTTATCCCCTCCTGTGGTGACAGTATTTATTGCTTCCCCCCTATTTATTGCTTGTTTAATGCCTGTATAAGATGGAGCAAGAGATTCACGATCTCCGGCTCCAAAACCATAGCCTATCCCAAGAGCTCAGCAGGCTTTACGCTGAGAGAAAGTCGTGGACCGACTCTCAAGACTTGTTCTCGCAACAAGACTTGACTGAGCGGTCCCCGGCCTCTCCGGCGGAGGGCTGCACTCTTAGTAATCACCAGCCCACTATTATACCTCTCGAACAGACAAGACCAACTTGCCCCCCGGCAGATAATCCCCCCGTCACCAATGAAGTCGAAATGGTTCAGGAACTTTTCTACTCCGATTCAAGGAATTCGTTCCATGGTCTCACGGAGGAAGGTGATGCCTTCTCTGATGAAGACACCATCTCCAACTCCAACTCTGTGAGGCCACGCAGAAAACGGGCCTCCAAGAGGCCGCCCACTCCAGGTTCGGATAATACTCTCGCCAAGGTCGTTCGTACGTCTGAGGCCATTCTCACCCCCTCCGCCGCAGCCAAAACCTTGCCGGCGCAACCAACTGCCCAAGCTACCAACCCAGGTACGCGCAAAGCGCTGCCACCTAAGATCTGTATTAAAAATAAAGAGGTGTGGACGAAGATTGATGGCGCGCTCAAAGAGCGCAAAATCAACTTTGTGCGGGCCACCAACACCGCACAGGGGATCCTAGTCCAATTACAGACCTCTGATGACCACCGGGCTCTTACTAAGTTCCTGACAGCAAATAAAATAGAGTACCACCACTGGACTCTACCGGAGGACAGAAGACTTCGTGTGGTTATCAGAGGTCTTCCCAAGGAAATTGACAGTGATCAGATCACTGAGGACCTAAAGGCCAAAAACATTCCTGTACACGAAGTGCACAGGATGTACAATGGGCGATCCAAACTGCCCTACGACCTGGTACTGGTTGTGGTCGACCTATCCCCAGAGGGAAAGCAGATTTTCCAAGTTATGGAGATCTGCCACATTTCAGGGTTAAAAATAGAGAACCCACACAAGAAAAATAAGCCGCTGCAGTGTTTCAACTGCCAGTTATTTGGCCACTCGGCCAAGAACTGCCACAGGAAAGGCCGCTGTGTTAAGTGCTTGGAGGACCACGCTCCTAAAGCCTGCACACGGCCTTCCGACCCCAAGGAGTCAGATGGCCCACCTGGGTGCGTCAATTGTGGCGTGCTTGGTCACACCGCAGCCTACGGAGGCTGTCCGGCCCGACCTAAGCCACGCTCTACAGGGAGGGCGAAAGCCCAAGCCCCAGCCCCAACTAATAAAGGCCAAGCTCAACCTCGCCCGAGCCAGAATGCCTGGGCTAAGCCACTTAGTTGGGTTCAGGGATCGCCGGTACATCACACCAGCTTCCCTCCTCTTCCCCCTTCTCGGCAGTATCCTTCTACTCCCAATCCTTCAGCTGTGGCTACCAAGCCAAGCTCATACCAAACAGCTTCAGCTGATGTTTCATCTAGAGCCTTACCCCCCATGTCAATAAGACCAAGACCCCCTCCACCAGCAGAGAATAGGGACTACTTGACAGACCTACTGACTATATTGGACAGAATAGACCCTGATGAAATTGATGAGTTTTTACTCAAAATTGACACTGCAGCATTAAAGCAGGACCCTGCTGCTGCCTTGCGGGCCTGTCAAGCCCACAGATCACTGATTTCGGCGATCAAAGGCGTCCTCAGGAACCGTAATAGTTTTTCTCCTTAATGGATAATACACCCGGTAGAATCAAACCTTGTGCATTGAGATTGGCCTTTTTTAACGCTGATGGCTTGAAGAGACAAAGAGACTTAGTATCCGCCTTCCTATCAGACCACCAAATTGACATCCTCCTTGTGCAGGAGACCTTCCTCAAACCCCAGCACCGAAGCCCTAATATTTCTAATTATAAAATGATCAGAAATGATCGTACCAATGGGATTTTGGGGGGCACGGCAATCTATTATCGCAAAAGCTTGCATGTCTCTCCTTGTGATTGTCCACCACTTCAAAATATAGAAGCCTCAGTTTGCCAAATAGCAATGAGGGGTCATCGTACCATAACTGTCGCCTCATGCTACCAGAGACAAGGCTCTAATGACATCAGTAGGAGACTCGAGGAGTCCGACATCTCTTCTCTTCTTAGTTTGGGAGATTCTGTCATCATTGCGGGAGATCTCAATAGTAAGCACAAAGAATGGAACTGTAGAGTGACAAACTCAAACGGTCCTCTCTTAAAGAAAGCCACCGAGAAACTTAGTATTGAACTAATAGCCCCAATGACTCCTACGCACTTCCCTAAAAGCAACCCGGACTCGGAAGGTGACATCCTCGACATAATGCTTCTTAAAAACATTCTTCTCCCAATAAGAGGGATAGAAGTATACCATGAACTGATATCCGACCATCGCCCCGTGATATCTATACTCGGTAATATTGAACCCCTCCCGCCCGCCATAAGATCAACCATAGACTGGACCTTGCTCCACAATACTTTCAAAGCAAATTCTCCCTCTGCGGAATTAGACCAAATCCCTAAAGTCATTCACTCTCAATCTGATGTTAACATAGCCATAGAGTCATTGACTTCACACATCCAAAAGTCAATCCAAACCTGTTCAAAACCGGCAAACTCATCTGAAGATAGTAGGTGGAGACTACCTGAGGATATACGTGACCTCATCCGTGAGAAGAACGCTGCCACCAGAGCCTATGACTACTTCCCGAGCATGGACAACAAAACCGCTATGCGTAGTTCCCAGAAAAAGGTTAAAACTGCCATAAAAGACCTCAGGTCCCAGAGATGGGACCAACTCCTGGTAGAGCTCACCCCAGATCATCAGGCGTACTGGAGACTAGCGCGCACTCTCAAGTCGGATGCGGTCGTGGATATCCCAGCCCTCTTGAGACCCGACAAATCTCTGGCATTCGAGGATGCCGACAAGGCTGAGTGTCTGGCTGATAGCCTAGAGAGCCAATGTTCATTGTCTAAAGAACCTTTCGACCAATCCCACGTAGACTTGGTGGACTCTGAAGTTGCCAGACGCTCCTCTCTTCCCCCTCAGGATACTATTGAGTTGGTTAACATCAATGAGGTCAATCTTATTATCAAGGAGCTTCACTCCAAAAAAGCCCCCGGCTCTGACGGAATTGCTAACCGGGTTCTTAAGAACCTCTCCTATCCCCTTCTAGTCTTACTGGTGACCATTTTTAATTCCGCCATTGCCACTTGTATGTTCCCGGATGCATGGAAGGAAGCTGATGTGATTGGGATTCATAAACCAGGTAAAGATAGGTCGATACCAGCCAGTTACCGCCCAATCAGCCTCCTTAAATCCCTTGGCAAGATTTACGAGAGGGTGATCAACAGTCGACTGAAGGCGATAGCCTTCGGTAGAGGGCTAGTCCCCGACGAACAGTTCGGTTTTAGGAACGGTCATTCCTGTGTCCACCAGGTACACAGGATAACTGAATTCGTTTTAGATGGCTTTATTCAAAAAAAGCCAAAAGGCACAGGTGCCTTATTTTTCGACGTGGCAAAAGCGTTCGACAAGGTTTGGCACAATGGCCTCATTTTCAAGCTGTACAACATGGATTTCCCTGATAGACTAGTTCTTATCGTCAGAGACTTTCTCTCCAATAGGAACTTTAGGTATAGAGTGGAAGGCACACACTCTAGACCTCATCCAATCAATGCGGGAGTCCCACAAGGCTCTGTGCTCTCCCCCCTCCTATTCTCACTCTTCACAAGTGATATCCCCAAACATCACAACGTACAGCTTGCCCTCTTCGCCGATGATACTGCTCTCTATTACTCTGGTAGGAATAGAGAAATAGTAGTAAAAAGGCTTCAAATTGCCGCCTCTCTCTTGGGCGACTGGTTCAAGAAGTGGCGGATTGAACTCAATCCAGAAAAGAGCCAGGCTATATTCTTCTCTCGTTTCACATCACTTAGTGAGTGGTCTCGTCTACCACAAATCTCCCTGTTTGGTCGAGCTATTCCATGGACTCGTCAGGTCAAGTACCTGGGAGTGACATTGGATAGCCGACTCACTTTCGGACCGCACATAAGAATTGTGAGGAATAGAGCCAAATTCATTCTAAGTCGGTTAAATCCGCTGATTCAATCCAAAAGTAAACTCTCCTTACGCAATAAGCTAAGATTGTACTTAGCTTGCGTCCGTCCTATTTTCACATATGCTAGTGTGGTATTTGCGCATGTTGCCAAAACCCACCTAGAATCTCTTCAAATCCTCCAAAATAAATTTCTTCGCCGAGCCACGGGTGCCCCATGGTTCGTGCGGAATTATGATCTCCACAAAGACCTGAAAGTGCCTACCATCCTCGACTTCTTTAGGAAAGCTTCTACTCGATACTTCGATAGAGCTTTACATCACTCCAACCCCCTTATTCGTTTCGCGGCCGATTACGCCGCAAACCCCGAGGCAACCAAACCGAGACGTCGTCCCCGTAACATCCTTCTAGACCCTGAAGACGCCATTACGGCGCAATTAAATTTTCAAACACCCCCGGACAGAGACAACCCCGACCCGACTCTACCCACCCGTCCCTTATACATTCACCGCCCGCGCACGCGCAGGCGGAGGCGGCCAATTAGAACACCCGCACCAGACACTGCACAAGCCGCAGACACCTCTACACAACGCCGTACACTCTACGCCGGCACAAGTCACATAGAGACTCAGCGACACACCATAGTTGTGCCCGGCTGTTTGTCACATACCACTCACCACAACTCTCCCAGGTTGGGCCTCTCCCCCCGGTAGGGCATGCGCTCGCGTGCAAAAATGAACTGCTAGAGGCGGGGACTATCTGTCCCGCCCACCCCACGGCAAAGTTTATAAGTTCAAGCGAACATAAATAGAAAATTCAAGACACAACAACAACAACAACTCGAAATTTTCATTTCGCATCCGCGCGTCGCGTCGTTCGATTCGAAAAAACTTAAAAGAAGTGAAGTGAAGTGAGTCAGATAATAAAGGAAAGATGGCACGTACCAAGCAGACCGCTCGTAAGTCAACCGGTGGCAAGGCGCCCCGCAAACAGCTGGCCACCAAGGCTGCTCGCAAGAGCGCCCCGGCGACCGGAGGTGTCAAGAAGCCCCATCGCTACAGGCCCGGAACCGTCGCTCTGCGTGAGATCCGTCGCTACCAGAAGAGCACCGAGCTACTCATCCGCAAGCTGCCGTTCCAGCGTCTCGTGCGTGAGATCGCGCAGGACTTCAAGACGGACCTCCGCTTCCAGAGCTCCGCCGTGATGGCCCTGCAGGAGGCCAGCGAGGCTTACCTGGTTGGTCTGTTCGAGGACACCAACCTGTGCGCCATCCACGCCAAGCGCGTCACCATCATGCCCAAGGATATCCAGCTCGCTCGCCGAATTCGCGGAGAGCGTGCCTAAGCACCGTCGGCGGCCTCAATCAAACGGCCCTTCTAAGGGCCACACATGCTATCTATGAAACCTGTTTCTGTACGATGCGATGTCGTACTTTGCTGACGGAACAGAACAAAAAGCTATATTTAATTTTATTTAACTACATACCAACATAGGACGGTGTCCATCCAGTCGTATTTATTAGGCATCAGGCATCTTAGTTAGGTAGGTAGGTAGGTACCTTCCATATCTACATACATATTGCACTCGCCATAAAATGATGCCTATTAGTATAAATTAGTCAATAAGTATAGTACCTACTATAGCATACTTACCTTTGTAATTTCTGACATGGCTCTTCATTATCATTACATAAGTGGTTTCGGGATATGTATGTAATGTACATGTAGTTTATTTTGAAAAACAAGGAGAAAAGGTAGGTATTTGTTCTTTAGTGCTTTATCATTATTATCATATCAAACATAGCGCACGCAAGCAGAGCAAGGAAGGAATAATATTTCCCCGCACCCCCCTCGTTCGCCTGTCGCGTCGAATCTGTATAAATAGGAGGCCGTCGCGCTGTGCGGCCGCAGTTTGAGTTTGTGCTCGTTCGTCTTCGCTCGCGCGCAACGCAACCGATCATGACTGGACGCGGAAAAGGTGGAAAGGGATTGGGAAAAGGAGGCGCCAAGCGGCACAGGAAAGTGTTGCGTGATAACATCCAGGGTATCACTAAGCCGGCTATCCGTCGTCTGGCGCGTCGAGGCGGTGTCAAGCGTATCTCCGGTCTGATCTACGAGGAAACTCGTGGTGTGCTGAAGGTGTTCCTTGAGAACGTGATCCGTGACGCGGTCACCTACACCGAGCACGCCAAGAGGAAGACCGTCACCGCCATGGATGTGGTGTACGCTCTGAAACGCCAGGGCCGCACGCTGTACGGTTTCGGCGGTTAAGCAGCGTCTTTTGTTCTACGATCGACAATCAAAAGGCCCTTCTCAGGGCCGCAATATTATCATGTTTGTTACTTGGGCACACAAGTCTGTCGAATGAGGGTTGCATTGCATGCATTTAATGTACTTACTGTGTGTAACCCAACTACGTATTATATATAATAAGTCGTATTATTGTACGATGTGTTTGTTTACCATACTAACAGCAAAGCTATGGTCTGAGAGTTGAGGTTTGTCGCTGTGCGCGCACGCAACGCAACACTGCTGTCTGTCTGTCTGATAGTGTTTGTTTATGTGTAAGTACTTACCTAGGTAACCTACTGGCTGATATTAAGAAAGGTCTTATGTACCTACGTATGTATTTCTATAATGCTGCACGTTTAATTATTATTGTTAGTGGAGACTGAATGATCAAATGGAGTTATCGTCTGTGGTGGGTACAGGGCTTTTGGCTTAATTTTCTTTTACGTTACAGTATGAGTGATAGATCGAAGGATTCATAATGAACTAGGTACCTAGATGATTATGTGCATTTTAGTGTCGATAGCAGTCATTTAATGACCGAGATGTGAAACTGGTGTGAGCTAGTGTCCGCGCGGATGGAGGGCGCGTCGTCGCTCGCCGCCGGTGCGTCGGAGGCTGATACGAGTCGATTTTGGACATTGAATATGGGCTATGGCTATCGGTGATGCTCTCCTAATCGACCTGCACTAACGACGGTTCTGCTGGATGCTCATATTTATTGTTCTGACGGTGTACATCGCAAATAGAGACTCGCATCCGTGCGTTGTCGTTCTAGCGGCCGCGCTTACGACACCTGAGATTCGGGCGGTCGAAAGTGACAGAGGCAGTGGTAGTATGGCCGCATGCGGGGTCCTGGCGATAGCTGGGATTCTCGCCTTGAACGTGTCGTGAAGCGGAAATGGGAATCTGTCGATAGATAGAGAAAAAATGCATTTAATCTGAGGTCGCCGAATGCGCTCGCGAGACTCTCATATTTAAAGGCGTACACAGGCACGGGGGCTAGTGTTAGAGCCACCATACCAGGCAGCGGGCGTTCGTCGGTCTCGGGAGACGGGCCCGGCGAGCGTGGACGTCGGTAAAAGTTCATCGTTTATTATTGTACAAGCACATCATAGACGACGGCGGGGCAGCGGGCGGCGGGAGGCGCGGTCGCGCGCCGCTCAGCAGCAACTCAACTCATCACTTAGAACGAAAGCATTGTCGCGATCGCATCTGATAGCTTTGACTTGTATACATACTCACCTTTTGACCTATTATAACAACTTAAACTACAGTCCACTCTTCTCTTATTTACCTGACCGCTATCTATGGTCCTTCGCTACGTCAAAGAGGTATCAAGTTAAAACCTGGAAAAAGGACGCGCGCGCCATTTTGCAAGCTAAGTCAAGACAAAGGGAGCCCGGAATTCAGTTAGCCGTTCAACACACATCGGTCACCGCAACAGCGAGGATATCAGCATTCAGCACGACTAGCATCCGGAAATATCAAGCAGCAGCTTCAGCTTCATCTCATCTCCGACAGCAGTCACGATAACGGACGAAAAAGGGTTTGGTAGCAGCAGTTGTGAGTTTGACCAATTTAACCTCCTCTGACCCCAAACATAAACTTCATATCATTTTCGTTTCAGCATATCGTTGATTACTGTGTCTTTCATACAAATCATTCAACCTCGCATCAACATTCATGCAAAATCATTGCATCAGATTTTTTTTTGCATTCTACCTCACATTCATTAATATTCAACATAATTGGGATAAATCGCTTTAAAAACCCTCCCAAACAAAACTGATATCATATTTTCATTAATTGTGTTGTAATAAGACCAATTACCCTTACGCTTCAGGTTTCTTCGCCTCGCTTTGCGGCGCACGGGCGTGCGTACGTAAATTACAGGCTACAGCCTACCTACCTACATAGCTTGGTAAATTACTCAGCGCGGCGCCTACCGTTGCATCGTTCATAAAAATAAGTATCTGTTACATAATTACATTCAAAAACTCTCATTAAACATGCCAGATGGATCACCCCTCGCTCTGAAAGAGATAAGTTCAATAGAACTTCTCTATACTTACAAAAAAAGACGAGCCACACACAAATCAAAGGTCACTATATTCAAAAATTATCTTGATTCTTTGTCCTCAGCCAATCAGAAAGGATTATCAGAATTAGATCTTTTGCAGGTTAAAAATCGCCTTGAAACCTATAAGTTGTTGCTACAAGCTTACGACGAAAATCAGACCTTAATCGATGAAATTGTCGGCATTTCAGAAGAGCAGATGAAAGAGCGGGAGCAGTTTGAATCGGATTTTCAAACTCAGCTCGCGCTTGCCATGCAGCTGATACGAGACAATGAATCTGCCACCGTCGTCGACGGGTCTGTACAAACAACTCTGGATGCAAGTGTAAAAAAGCCTTTTATCAAACTTCCAACGATCGACCTTCCACGATTCTCAGGTGAATATCATAATTGGCTTGAATTCAGAGATACATTCGTGTCACTCATACACAACAATACAATTATTGATAAAATTCAAAAATTTCATTATTTGCGTGCATCTTTGCAAGGTGAAGCCTCTCAAATCATAAAATCACTCGAAATGTCATCAAACAATTACACAGTGGCATGGGAGCTAATTACTGACCGTTACAATAACAAACGTCAGCTGGTGGGCAACCATGTTCACTCACTATTCAACTTGAATCACATTCACAAAGAATCTTCTGCGTCACTGAGACAATTGTTGGACAATGTAAACAAAAACCTCAGAGCCCTTGAAAGTTTGGGAGAAAATACACAACACTGGGATACTTTAATTATTTATCTCGTGGCAAGTAAATTGGACTCGGAGACGCTAAGATACTGGGAAGAATTCAAAAATACACTTGACGACATGCCGCATCTTCAAAATTTAAGAACCTACCTCAAAGATCGTGCAGATCTATTGCAAACTCTTGAAGATAGCAAACAATGCAATTCAAAAGTCGACACAAAATTACAAAAGCAGGGTACACAAATGACCACAAGCACGTCATCACGATTTCCTAGTTGTCCTATATGCAAATCACAACATTATTTGTTTTCGTGTCCTGTTTTCAAACAAATGACAGTGGAGAAAAGAATCGAAAAAGTTTCGAAACTGAACGTATGCTCCAACTGCTTGTATCAAGGACACGAAACCAAGTCATGTCGTGGCGGTACCTGCAAGCACTGCTCGCAGAAACATAACACAATGTTGCATTTGATGGAACCACGAGCATCCCATACGACACTAACAAGTACCCAAGAGACTTCAGTCTTACTATCAACTGCCCTAGTAAGTGTTATTGGCAGTAACGGTGAACAACACATCGCCAGAGCATTACTAGATAACGGTAGTACCTCCTGCTACATTACAAAAGAACTCTGCACTAAACTAAATCTTCCACTACAATTAATTCAGGGTTCCGTTTCAGGCATCAATCAACAACACACAAATATATCTCACAGAACAAACATACAAATCAAATCATTACACAACTGCCAGCAAGAAGACACATCATCATCATCAACCTCAACTCCACTGCTGGCCCTGGAGTATGTACAAGCACATCATAGACGACGGCGGGGCAGCGGGCGGCGGGAGGCGCGGTCGCGCGCCGCTCAGCAGCAACTCAACTCATCACTTAGAACGAAAGCATTGTCGCGATCGCATCTGATAGCTTTGACTTGTATACATACTCACCTTTTGACCTATTATAACAACTTAAACTACAGTCCACTCTTCTCTTATTTACCTGGCCTATCTAATTATATAAATTGTTGTTAAATCGATCCGGGCTAGTGAAAACTCCGATCTGATCGCACGGAAAAACGTCTCACGACGGCTGTGTTCTCCTTGCGGCAATGCGTCGCGAGGGAGGGTTACGCCGACAGTGGCTCCATCGCACGGCAACAGCTGTAACTAAAAGTATTCGCTTTACTTTACGCTCGTTTTTGTGTGTCTGTCTAGTGTACTCACTCAATCAACTCTCAACTCGCAATGGCAGACGCAGCAGCAGTCGTCGACGCTCCGGCACCCGCATCCCCGGCGAAGAAGGCGAAAGCCTCCTCGGCCGCCAAAAAGCCGAAGGCGAAGCCAACCCACCCGAAGACCTCCGAGATGGTCAACAGCGCCATCAAGGAGCTGAAGGAGCGCAGCGGTTCGTCTCTGCAGGCGATCAAGAAGTACATCGCCGCCCAGTACAAGGTCGACGCCGAGAAGCTGGCGCCGTTCATCCGCAAGTACCTGAAGAGCGCCGTTGAGTCGGGCGCGCTCATCCAGACTAAGGGCAAGGGCGCCTCCGGGTCGTTCAAGCTGGAGTCGAAGGGTTCCTCGGCGACCAAGAAGCCTGCCGCGGCGAAGAGCGCCAAGTCTCCGGCCGCCAAGAAGGCCAAGAAGTCGCCCGCCGCGCCCGCCAAGAAGAAGTCCGCGGCCGCGAGCCCGTCCAAGGCGAAGTCCTCCGCCGCCACCAAGGACAAGAAGGCCGCCGCCGCCAAGAAGAAGCCAGCGGCCGCAGCCAAGCGGGCCGCGCCCGCCAAGGCGAAGAGCGCCACCCCCAGCAAGGCAAAGAAGACCGCCAAGCCGCCCACCAAGAAGCCGAAGGCACCCAAACCGAAGAAGGCTGCCGCACCCAAGGCGAAACCCGCCGCCAAGAAGGCTGCGGCGAAGAAGTAAGCGCTCACTCCATCATCATGTTGGTGGTGGTGGTGACGCTGACGACTCGCCTCCTCGGCTCGGTACGTGTTCGTACAGTGGCTGCCGCAACGGGCGCCGCGTTCGAAACGACCAACCAAAAGCCCTTTTCAGGGCTATCAAATCGATCCCATATGCGTTAACGCATGATGCTTCTTGTTGCACCGACCGACCGTCAGTCTTATTTTTATTTATGTTAGGTAGGTAGGTAGTACCTAATATAATACGATACGATAAGCAAGCAAGGTAGGTATACATACATACTTGTATACAAAATATAAGCAAGCAGAGCAACACAGACAGGTAATTGAATGAGACAAAGTTTTTTTTTTTTTTTTTTTTTAAATTTTGGTTATTCTGAGTGTTCGGCCGGTCACGCTGTGTTTCGCCGTTGCTCGAAGAACGCAGATCAAATCAAACACTGTGACAAGACTGAAACAAACAAAACAGTACCTACCTGTATTTATGGTACAGCTACACTTCCAAACAAATAGGCAAATACCAACCAATCGAATGAGCGGTGGGTGAGTGAGTGAGTGAGTGAGCAGGACGGTAAGATACCGCGTTGCACTCGCACGCGTTCGCTTCTCCTATCACCCCACCCGTCGGAGCCCCACGCGGTAGTTATATAAACCGATTTTTTTTCAAAATTGATCAATCGCAGCAGTCGCAAGCAAGTCCGCGTAGCGTGTTTCGTTGTGTGTGCTCGTAACCTAACTAACTCGAAAGCATGTCCGGAAGAGGCAAAGGTGGTAAAGTTAAGGGAAAGGCAAAGTCCCGCTCCAACCGTGCCGGACTCCAGTTCCCGGTGGGCCGTATCCACAGGCTGCTGCGCAAAGGTAACTACGCAGAGCGCGTCGGTGCCGGAGCGCCCGTCTACCTCGCCGCCGTGATGGAATACTTGGCCGCTGAGGTGCTCGAGTTGGCCGGCAACGCCGCTCGTGACAACAAGAAGACCAGGATCATCCCGAGGCATCTTCAGCTGGCCATCCGCAACGACGAGGAGCTCAACAAGCTCCTCTCCGGAGTCACCATCGCACAGGGAGGTGTCCTCCCCAACATCCAGGCGGTTCTGCTGCCCAAGAAGACCGAGAAGAAGGCTTAAACACCTACTCCTACTTCTTCTTCACCGCTACACTATGCCTGCAGTGTTAGTGCAAACGGCCCTTGTCAGGGCCACAAAAATTTTCGAATACTAACTATCATGTTTCTTGATAACGATCACGTCCGTCCAACGAACAACACGAGACACACACACACAGCACAAATACCTACCTATTTTATGAATAACGTCTATAATTATCTAAATGAAAAATTAGAAACTGCTTTGCTTTGTTAGGGATATTATTCTGAACAACTTTCATTCATTAGTAGGTACCTGCCTATGTAAGTAAACCGATATCAGCTGTAGAGGTGTGTACCGGTTGCAATTTTAGCCTCCGGAGATTTTATAGTGAAAACCGGTACTTCACCGGAGAAAAACCTATAGGAACATTTCTTGACATTATATGGAAATTGTTATAGAATGTGAAGTAGGGTGCAATTCCGATATGACAAAATAGATCCCCAATGGGGATTCCCCATCCCATACATAGAAAAAAAAAAAAAAAATATAATGTGAAGTAAGGTGCTTTCGGTTACACGTTTACAGTATTTTCAGACGTCATTATAAGTTGCGTTCCGCGCGCATGTACAAAAAGTAAGGTGCGTTCGGAATAGTTCGGATTACTTGGGGTACACGCATACAATATTTTCCATACTAAATCCATGATATTTTCAGAGGCAAAATAAATTTGTGTTCCGCGCGCGTGTATAAAAATACCGGTTAAAAATAAAATCACCGGTAAAAATCCGGTAGTGACGTTATCCGGTTTTTCACCGGTTTTTGTGGAACCGGTACACATCTCTAATCAGCTGATCCACTCAGGCCAAATCGGTTTACATCATGAATGATGTCCCTAACAAAGTAGTTTCTCACTTTGCGTTTATTCATAAGTCAATTTTCCTAACTTCTTCAAACCCAACCCAGTCTAACCTGACTTTTTCCAATCTAACCTTTTTTATTAACACGCTTTTATTATTAGCTTTGGGTTGCATGTAGTATGTATGCATGTATGTAACGGAATCTTTGCGCTTAATTCTCACCGGTTTCTAGAAGTCTGATCGACTTGAAACTTTGCACACGTCTCAAGGGCAATGCAATAATTCGATGAAAATTTTCCATTCCATTTTTGAAACAACAATAAAATAAAAAATAAATATAGTTTAAAAAAACTAAAAAACACGCTTCTAAAGAACATCGAACTAAAAAGTTAAAATAAGCTTAAAACAATAATGAACGAAAAATACCAGTATATCATAAGAGATCTTTTTATTATTTTTTCAGTAGTTTTTATGTACATATTTTTCTACAACATATTTTTTTTTTTTATTAAAAAAGGAAACATCATGCATTTAAGGGTTAGTTCGATGTTCTTTAAAAGCGTGTTTTTTAGTTTTTTATTTAAACAACCTAACATTTTTAACCTAACCTAACCTAACCTAACCTAACTTTTCCAAACCTAACCTTTTTTAACCTAACTTTTCTAAACCTAACTTTTCCAAACCTAACCTTTTTAACCTAACGTTTTTAACCTAACTTTGCCAAACCTAACCTTTTCCAAATATAACCTTTTTTTTTTTTTTTTTTTAACCTAACTTTTCCGAACCTAACCTTGTTTTTAACCTAACTTTTCCGAACCTAACCTTTTTGAACTTAACTTTTCCAAACCTACATTTTTTTTTTTTTTGACCTAACCTAACCTAACCTAACCTAACCTAACCTAACCTAACCTAACCTAACTTTTCCAAACCTAACCTTTTTTAACCTAACTTTTCTAAACCTAACTTTTCCAAACCTAACCTTTTTAACCTAACGTTTTTAACCTAACTTTGCCAAACCTAACCTTTTTAACCTAACTTTTCCAAACCTAACCTTTTTTAACCCAACTTTTCCAAACCTAACCTTTTTTAACCTAACTTTTTCAAACCTACCTTTTTTTTTTTTTTTTTTTTTTTAACCTAACCTAACCTAACTTTTTCAAACCTAACCTTTTAACCTAACTAAACCTAAGCTAAGTTTGTAGGTTTATGAAGTCGTTAATTAGCTATACATATAATATGTAGTAACTTAGTACCTATACCTCTAGCTAGTCAGACCCATGAGATACATAGATAGGTAGGTATAGGTAGCTAGCATAAAAGAATAGAGTGATCAATAATAATACTAATAAGAATAGAGCGCGAAGCCCGAATTGCGCGAGCGAGAGCGTGCTAGTCGGGTAGGGGCTTCCGATCGTTACTGGCAGCTCGACGCGCAACACCCCGACTCGATAAAACTCGGGGCACGTTAAACTGTAAAATCATTCGGTTTCAGACTGTTGTGCCGTTCACTTCTCGCTCACGCTAACTCGCTACGCTACAACAATGCCGCCCAAGACTAGTGGAAAGGCCGCCAAGAAGTCTGGCAAGGCCCAGAAGAACATCTCCAAGTCCGACAAGAAGAAGAGGAAGCACAAGCGCAAGGAGAGCTACGCCATCTACATCTACAAGGTGCTGAAGCAGGTCCACCCCGACACCGGTATCTCCAGCAAGGCCATGTCCATCATGAACTCGTTCGTGAATGACATCTTCGAGCGCATCGCCGCGGAAGCCTCTCGTCTCGCCCACTACAACAAGCGGTCGACGATCACCTCTCGGGAGGTTCAAACCTCCGTGAGGCTGCTTCTGCCCGGTGAACTCGCCAAGCACGCCGTCAGTGAAGGCACTAAGGCTGTCACTAAGTACACCAGCTCCAAGTAGACTCGCCTCTACCGCTTGTGCCGCCTCGCGGACAATCGAAAACGGCCCTTTTGAGGGCCACAAAACTGTTCCCAACTCGCTGTATTGTTTCTGGTCCTGAACGAAATTGTCTCTGATTCACACACATTTCAGTTTCTAAATAAATTAGATAGATCTAGGTATTAATAAATTGAGGCACATTGAATAACGTACTGTTCTTCTGTGTGTACTTATTAATATAAACTCTGACTGATATGAAACTGATATTGCAGTTATTAGGTATTCACACCTGCATTGTAATAGGTAGAGTAATAAAGTAAAATACGACTGACTGAACTGAACACACACAACACAATATGAATTCTACCTACCTATACCTAGACACAATTGACCAATCACAGCGCGCGAACGGTTAGTCTGATGCCCCTCGTCACCCCGCGTACCCCTCAGCGAGCGCGTTGTGTATAAATATAGGGCCGCGGCGCTGCTCGAAATTTTCATTTCGCATCCGCGCGTCGCGTCGTTCGATTCGAAAAAACTTAAAAGAAGTGAAGTGAAGTGAGTCAGATAATAAAGGAAAGATGGCACGTACCAAGCAGACCGCTCGTAAGTCAACCGGTGGCAAGGCGCCCCGCAAACAGCTGGCCACCAAGGCTGCTCGCAAGAGCGCCCCGGCGACCGGAGGTGTCAAGAAGCCCCATCGCTACAGGCCCGGAACCGTCGCTCTGCGTGAGATCCGTCGCTACCAGAAGAGCACCGAGCTACTCATCCGCAAGCTGCCGTTCCAGCGTCTCGTGCGTGAGATCGCGCAGGACTTCAAGACGGACCTCCGCTTCCAGAGCTCCGCCGTGATGGCCCTGCAGGAGGCCAGCGAGGCTTACCTGGTTGGTCTGTTCGAGGACACCAACCTGTGCGCCATCCACGCCAAGCGCGTCACCATCATGCCCAAGGATATCCAGCTCGCTCGCCGAATTCGCGGAGAGCGTGCCTAAGCACCGTCGGCGGCCTCAATCAAACGGCCCTTCTAAGGGCCACACATGCTATCTATGAAACCTGTTTCTGTACGATGCGATGTCGTACTTTGCTGACGGAACAGAACAAAAAGCTATATTTAATTTTATTTAACTACATACCAACATAGGACGGTGTCCATCCAGTCGTATTTATTAGGCATCAGGCATCTTAGTTAGGTAGGTAGGTAGGTACCTTCCATATCTACATACATATTGCACTCGCCATAAAATGATGCCTATTAGTATAAATTAGTCAATAAGTATAGTACCTACTATAGCATACTTACCTTTGTAATTTCTGACATGGCTCTTCATTATCATTACATAAGTGGTTTCGGGATATGTATGTAATGTACATGTAGTTTATTTTGAAAAACAAGGAGAAAAGGTAGGTATTTGTTCTTTAGTGCTTTATCATTATTATCATATCAAACATAGCGCACGCAAGCAGAGCAAGGAAGGAATAATATTTCCCCGCACCCCCCTCGTTCGCCTGTCGCGTCGAATCTGTATAAATAGGAGGCCGTCGCGCTGTGCGGCCGCAGTTTGAGTTTGTGCTCGTTCGTCTTCGCTCGCGCGCAACGCAACCGATCATGACTGGACGCGGAAAAGGTGGAAAGGGATTGGGAAAAGGAGGCGCCAAGCGGCACAGGAAAGTGTTGCGTGATAACATCCAGGGTATCACTAAGCCGGCTATCCGTCGTCTGGCGCGTCGAGGCGGTGTCAAGCGTATCTCCGGTCTGATCTACGAGGAAACTCGTGGTGTGCTGAAGGTGTTCCTTGAGAACGTGATCCGTGACGCGGTCACCTACACCGAGCACGCCAAGAGGAAGACCGTCACCGCCATGGATGTGGTGTACGCTCTGAAACGCCAGGGCCGCACGCTGTACGGTTTCGGCGGTTAAGCAGCGTCTTTTGTTCTACGATCGACAATCAAAAGGCCCTTCTCAGGGCCGCAATATTATCATGTTTGTTACTTGGGCACACAAGTCTGTCGAATGAGGGTTGCATTGCATGCATTTAATGTACTTACTGTGTGTAACCCAACTACGTATTATATATAATAAGTCGTATTATTGTACGATGTGTTTGTTTACCATACTAACAGCAAAGCTATGGTCTGAGAGTTGAGGTTTGTCGCTGTGCGCGCACGCAACGCAACACTGCTGTCTGTCTGTCTGATAGTGTTTGTTTATGTGTAAGTACTTACCTAGGTAACCTACTGGCTGATATTAAGAAAGGTCTTATGTACCTACGTATGTATTTCTATAATGCTGCACGTTTAATTATTATTGTTAGTGGAGACTGAATGATCAAATGGAGTTATCGTCTGTGGTGGGTACAGGGCTTTTGGCTTAATTTTCTTTTACGTTACAGTATGAGTGATAGATCGAAGGATTCATAATGAACTAGGTACCTAGATGATTATGTGCATTTTAGTGTCGATAGCAGTCATTTAATGACCGAGATGTGAAACTGGTGTGAGCTAGTGTCCGCGCGGATGGAGGGCGCGTCGTCGCTCGCCGCCGGTGCGTCGGAGGCTGATACGAGTCGATTTTGGACATTGAATATGGGCTATGGCTATCGGTGATGCTCTCCTAATCGACCTGCACTAACGACGGTTCTGCTGGATGCTCATATTTATTGTTCTGACGGTGTACATCGCAAATAGAGACTCGCATCCGTGCGTTGTCGTTCTAGCGGCCGCGCTTACGACACCTGAGATTCGGGCGGTCGAAAGTGACAGAGGCAGTGGTAGTATGGCCGCATGCGGGGTCCTGGCGATAGCTGGGATTCTCGCCTTGAACGTGTCGTGAAGCGGAAATGGGAATCTGTCGATAGATAGAGAAAAAATGCATTTAATCTGAGGTCGCCGAATGCGCTCGCGAGACTCTCATATTTAAAGGCGTACACAGGCACGGGGGCTAGTGTTAGAGCCACCATACCAGGCAGCGGGCGTTCGTCGGTCTCGGGAGACGGGCCCGGCGAGCGTGGACGTCGGTAAAAGTTCATCGTTTATTATATAAATTGTTGTTAAATCGATCCGGGCTAGTGAAAACTCCGATCTGATCGCACGGAAAAACGTCTCACGACGGCTGTGTTCTCCTTGCGGCAATGCGTCGCGAGGGAGGGTTACGCCGACAGTGGCTCCATCGCACGGCAACAGCTGTAACTAAAAGTATTCGCTTTACTTTACGCTCGTTTTTGTGTGTCTGTCTAGTGTACTCACTCAATCAACTCTCAACTCGCAATGGCAGACGCAGCAGCAGTCGTCGACGCTCCGGCACCCGCATCCCCGGCGAAGAAGGCGAAAGCCTCCTCGGCCGCCAAAAAGCCGAAGGCGAAGCCAACCCACCCGAAGACCTCCGAGATGGTCAACAGCGCCATCAAGGAGCTGAAGGAGCGCAGCGGTTCGTCTCTGCAGGCGATCAAGAAGTACATCGCCGCCCAGTACAAGGTCGACGCCGAGAAGCTGGCGCCGTTCATCCGCAAGTACCTGAAGAGCGCCGTTGAGTCGGGCGCGCTCATCCAGACTAAGGGCAAGGGCGCCTCCGGGTCGTTCAAGCTGGAGTCGAAGGGTTCCTCGGCGACCAAGAAGCCTGCCGCGGCGAAGAGCGCCAAGTCTCCGGCCGCCAAGAAGGCCAAGAAGTCGCCCGCCGCGCCCGCCAAGAAGAAGTCCGCGGCCGCGAGCCCGTCCAAGGCGAAGTCCTCCGCCGCCACCAAGGACAAGAAGGCCGCCGCCGCCAAGAAGAAGCCAGCGGCCGCAGCCAAGCGGGCCGCGCCCGCCAAGGCGAAGAGCGCCACCCCCAGCAAGGCAAAGAAGACCGCCAAGCCGCCCACCAAGAAGCCGAAGGCACCCAAACCGAAGAAGGCTGCCGCACCCAAGGCGAAACCCGCCGCCAAGAAGGCTGCGGCGAAGAAGTAAGCGCTCACTCCATCATCATGTTGGTGGTGGTGGTGACGCTGACGACTCGCCTCCTCGGCTCGGTACGTGTTCGTACAGTGGCTGCCGCAACGGGCGCCGCGTTCGAAACGACCAACCAAAAGCCCTTTTCAGGGCTATCAAATCGATCCCATATGCGTTAACGCATGATGCTTCTTGTTGCACCGACCGACCGTCAGTCTTATTTTTATTTATGTTAGGTAGGTAGGTAGTACCTAATATAATACGATACGATAAGCAAGCAAGGTAGGTATACATACATACTTGTATACAAAATATAAGCAAGCAGAGCAACACAGACAGGTAATTGAATGAGACAAAGTTTTTTTTTTTTTTTTTTTTTAAATTTTGGTTATTCTGAGTGTTCGGCCGGTCACGCTGTGTTTCGCCGTTGCTCGAAGAACGCAGATCAAATCAAACACTGTGACAAGACTGAAACAAACAAAACAGTACCTACCTGTATTTATGGTACAGCTACACTTCCAAACAAATAGGCAAATACCAACCAATCGAATGAGCGGTGGGTGAGTGAGTGAGTGAGTGAGCAGGACGGTAAGATACCGCGTTGCACTCGCACGCGTTCGCTTCTCCTATCACCCCACCCGTCGGAGCCCCACGCGGTAGTTATATAAACCGATTTTTTTTCAAAATTGATCAATCGCAGCAGTCGCAAGCAAGTCCGCGTAGCGTGTTTCGTTGTGTGTGCTCGTAACCTAACTAACTCGAAAGCATGTCCGGAAGAGGCAAAGGTGGTAAAGTTAAGGGAAAGGCAAAGTCCCGCTCCAACCGTGCCGGACTCCAGTTCCCGGTGGGCCGTATCCACAGGCTGCTGCGCAAAGGTAACTACGCAGAGCGCGTCGGTGCCGGAGCGCCCGTCTACCTCGCCGCCGTGATGGAATACTTGGCCGCTGAGGTGCTCGAGTTGGCCGGCAACGCCGCTCGTGACAACAAGAAGACCAGGATCATCCCGAGGCATCTTCAGCTGGCCATCCGCAACGACGAGGAGCTCAACAAGCTCCTCTCCGGAGTCACCATCGCACAGGGAGGTGTCCTCCCCAACATCCAGGCGGTTCTGCTGCCCAAGAAGACCGAGAAGAAGGCTTAAACACCTACTCCTACTTCTTCTTCACCGCTACACTATGCCTGCAGTGTTAGTGCAAACGGCCCTTGTCAGGGCCACAAAAATTTTCGAATACTAACTATCATGTTTCTTGATAACGATCACGTCCGTCCAACGAACAACACGAGACACACACACACAGCACAAATACCTACCTATTTTATGAATAACGTCTATAATTATCTAAATGAAAAATTAGAAACTGCTTTGCTTTGTTAGGGATATTATTCTGAACAACTTTCATTCATTAGTAGGTACCTGCCTATGTAAGTAAACCGATATCAGCTGTAGAGGTGTGTACCGGTTGCAATTTTAGCCTCCGGAGATTTTATAGTGAAAACCGGTACTTCACCGGAGAAAAACCTATAGGAACATTTCTTGACATTATATGGAAATTGTTATAGAATGTGAAGTAGGGTGCAATTCCGATATGACAAAATAGATCCCCAATGGGGATTCCCCATCCCATACATAGAAAAAAAAAAAAAAAATATAATGTGAAGTAAGGTGCTTTCGGTTACACGTTTACAGTATTTTCAGACGTCATTATAAGTTGCGTTCCGCGCGCATGTACAAAAAGTAAGGTGCGTTCGGAATAGTTCGGATTACTTGGGGTACACGCATACAATATTTTCCATACTAAATCCATGATATTTTCAGAGGCAAAATAAATTTGTGTTCCGCGCGCGTGTATAAAAATACCGGTTAAAAATAAAATCACCGGTAAAAATCCGGTAGTGACGTTATCCGGTTTTTCACCGGTTTTTGTGGAACCGGTACACATCTCTAATCAGCTGATCCACTCAGGCCAAATCGGTTTACATCATGAATGATGTCCCTAACAAAGTAGTTTCTCACTTTGCGTTTATTCATAAGTCAATTTTCCTAACTTCTTCAAACCCAACCCAGTCTAACCTGACTTTTTCCAATCTAACCTTTTTTATTAACACGCTTTTATTATTAGCTTTGGGTTGCATGTAGTATGTATGCATGTATGTAACGGAATCTTTGCGCTTAATTCTCACCGGTTTCTAGAAGTCTGATCGACTTGAAACTTTGCACACGTCTCAAGGGCAATGCAATAATTCGATGAAAATTTTCCATTCCATTTTTGAAACAACAATAAAATAAAAAATAAATATAGTTTAAAAAAACTAAAAAACACGCTTCTAAAGAACATCGAACTAAAAAGTTAAAATAAGCTTAAAACAATAATGAACGAAAAATACCAGTATATCATAAGAGATCTTTTTATTATTTTTTCAGTAGTTTTTATGTACATATTTTTCTACAACATATTTTTTTTTTTTATTAAAAAAGGAAACATCATGCATTTAAGGGTTAGTTCGATGTTCTTTAAAAGCGTGTTTTTTAGTTTTTTATTTAAACAACCTAACATTTTTAACCTAACCTAACCTAACCTAACCTAACTTTTCCAAACCTAACCTTTTTTAACCTAACTTTTCTAAACCTAACTTTTCCAAACCTAACCTTTTTAACCTAACGTTTTTAACCTAACTTTGCCAAACCTAACCTTTTCCAAATATAACCTTTTTTTTTTTTTTTTTTTAACCTAACTTTTCCGAACCTAACCTTGTTTTTAACCTAACTTTTCCGAACCTAACCTTTTTGAACTTAACTTTTCCAAACCTACATTTTTTTTTTTTTTGACCTAACCTAACCTAACCTAACCTAACCTAACCTAACCTAACCTAACCTAACTTTTCCAAACCTAACCTTTTTTAACCTAACTTTTCTAAACCTAACTTTTCCAAACCTAACCTTTTTAACCTAACGTTTTTAACCTAACTTTGCCAAACCTAACCTTTTTAACCTAACTTTTCCAAACCTAACCTTTTTTAACCCAACTTTTCCAAACCTAACCTTTTTTAACCTAACTTTTTCAAACCTACCTTTTTTTTTTTTTTTTTTTTTTTAACCTAACCTAACCTAACTTTTTCAAACCTAACCTTTTAACCTAACTAAACCTAAGCTAAGTTTGTAGGTTTATGAAGTCGTTAATTAGCTATACATATAATATGTAGTAACTTAGTACCTATACCTCTAGCTAGTCAGACCCATGAGATACATAGATAGGTAGGTATAGGTAGCTAGCATAAAAGAATAGAGTGATCAATAATAATACTAATAAGAATAGAGCGCGAAGCCCGAATTGCGCGAGCGAGAGCGTGCTAGTCGGGTAGGGGCTTCCGATCGTTACTGGCAGCTCGACGCGCAACACCCCGACTCGATAAAACTCGGGGCACGTTAAACTGTAAAATCATTCGGTTTCAGACTGTTGTGCCGTTCACTTCTCGCTCACGCTAACTCGCTACGCTACAACAATGCCGCCCAAGACTAGTGGAAAGGCCGCCAAGAAGTCTGGCAAGGCCCAGAAGAACATCTCCAAGTCCGACAAGAAGAAGAGGAAGCACAAGCGCAAGGAGAGCTACGCCATCTACATCTACAAGGTGCTGAAGCAGGTCCACCCCGACACCGGTATCTCCAGCAAGGCCATGTCCATCATGAACTCGTTCGTGAATGACATCTTCGAGCGCATCGCCGCGGAAGCCTCTCGTCTCGCCCACTACAACAAGCGGTCGACGATCACCTCTCGGGAGGTTCAAACCTCCGTGAGGCTGCTTCTGCCCGGTGAACTCGCCAAGCACGCCGTCAGTGAAGGCACTAAGGCTGTCACTAAGTACACCAGCTCCAAGTAGACTCGCCTCTACCGCTTGTGCCGCCTCGCGGACAATCGAAAACGGCCCTTTTGAGGGCCACAAAACTGTTCCCAACTCGCTGTATTGTTTCTGGTCCTGAACGAAATTGTCTCTGATTCACACACATTTCAGTTTCTAAATAAATTAGATAGATCTAGGTATTAATAAATTGAGGCACATTGAATAACGTACTGTTCTTCTGTGTGTACTTATTAATATAAACTCTGACTGATATGAAACTGATATTGCAGTTATTAGGTATTCACACCTGCATTGTAATAGGTAGAGTAATAAAGTAAAATACGACTGACTGAACTGAACACACACAACACAATATGAATTCTACCTACCTATACCTAGACACAATTGACCAATCACAGCGCGCGAACGGTTAGTCTGATGCCCCTCGTCACCCCGCGTACCCCTCAGCGAGCGCGTTGTGTATAAATATAGGGCCGCGGCGCTGCTCGAAATTTTCATTTCGCATCCGCGCGTCGCGTCGTTCGATTCGAAAAAACTTAAAAGAAGTGAAGTGAAGTGAGTCAGATAATAAAGGAAAGATGGCACGTACCAAGCAGACCGCTCGTAAGTCAACCGGTGGCAAGGCGCCCCGCAAACAGCTGGCCACCAAGGCTGCTCGCAAGAGCGCCCCGGCGACCGGAGGTGTCAAGAAGCCCCATCGCTACAGGCCCGGAACCGTCGCTCTGCGTGAGATCCGTCGCTACCAGAAGAGCACCGAGCTACTCATCCGCAAGCTGCCGTTCCAGCGTCTCGTGCGTGAGATCGCGCAGGACTTCAAGACGGACCTCCGCTTCCAGAGCTCCGCCGTGATGGCCCTGCAGGAGGCCAGCGAGGCTTACCTGGTTGGTCTGTTCGAGGACACCAACCTGTGCGCCATCCACGCCAAGCGCGTCACCATCATGCCCAAGGATATCCAGCTCGCTCGCCGAATTCGCGGAGAGCGTGCCTAAGCACCGTCGGCGGCCTCAATCAAACGGCCCTTCTAAGGGCCACACATGCTATCTATGAAACCTGTTTCTGTACGATGCGATGTCGTACTTTGCTGACGGAACAGAACAAAAAGCTATATTTAATTTTATTTAACTACATACCAACATAGGACGGTGTCCATCCAGTCGTATTTATTAGGCATCAGGCATCTTAGTTAGGTAGGTAGGTAGGTACCTTCCATATCTACATACATATTGCACTCGCCATAAAATGATGCCTATTAGTATAAATTAGTCAATAAGTATAGTACCTACTATAGCATACTTACCTTTGTAATTTCTGACATGGCTCTTCATTATCATTACATAAGTGGTTTCGGGATATGTATGTAATGTACATGTAGTTTATTTTGAAAAACAAGGAGAAAAGGTAGGTATTTGTTCTTTAGTGCTTTATCATTATTATCATATCAAACATAGCGCACGCAAGCAGAGCAAGGAAGGAATAATATTTCCCCGCACCCCCCTCGTTCGCCTGTCGCGTCGAATCTGTATAAATAGGAGGCCGTCGCGCTGTGCGGCCGCAGTTTGAGTTTGTGCTCGTTCGTCTTCGCTCGCGCGCAACGCAACCGATCATGACTGGACGCGGAAAAGGTGGAAAGGGATTGGGAAAAGGAGGCGCCAAGCGGCACAGGAAAGTGTTGCGTGATAACATCCAGGGTATCACTAAGCCGGCTATCCGT
Organism: Argyresthia albistria; assembly: GCA_963457715.1. NCBI lineage: Eukaryota > Metazoa > Arthropoda > Insecta > Lepidoptera > Argyresthiidae > Argyresthia > Argyresthia albistria. The sequence goes on from CAUOQF010000002.1 coordinate 165,425, forward strand.
CGTCTGGCGCGTCGAGGCGGTGTCAAGCGTATCTCCGGTCTGATCTACGAGGAAACTCGTGGTGTGCTGAAGGTGTTCCTTGAGAACGTGATCCGTGACGCGGTCACCTACACCGAGCACGCCAAGAGGAAGACCGTCACCGCCATGGATGTGGTGTACGCTCTGAAACGCCAGGGCCGCACGCTGTACGGTTTCGGCGGTTAAGCAGCGTCTTTTGTTCTACGATCGACAATCAAAAGGCCCTTCTCAGGGCCGCAATATTATCATGTTTGTTACTTGGGCACACAAGTCTGTCGAATGAGGGTTGCATTGCATGCATTTAATGTACTTACTGTGTGTAACCCAACTACGTATTATATATAATAAGTCGTATTATTGTACGATGTGTTTGTTTACCATACTAACAGCAAAGCTATGGTCTGAGAGTTGAGGTTTGTCGCTGTGCGCGCACGCAACGCAACACTGCTGTCTGTCTGTCTGATAGTGTTTGTTTATGTGTAAGTACTTACCTAGGTAACCTACTGGCTGATATTAAGAAAGGTCTTATGTACCTACGTATGTATTTCTATAATGCTGCACGTTTAATTATTATTGTTAGTGGAGACTGAATGATCAAATGGAGTTATCGTCTGTGGTGGGTACAGGGCTTTTGGCTTAATTTTCTTTTACGTTACAGTATGAGTGATAGATCGAAGGATTCATAATGAACTAGGTACCTAGATGATTATGTGCATTTTAGTGTCGATAGCAGTCATTTAATGACCGAGATGTGAAACTGGTGTGAGCTAGTGTCCGCGCGGATGGAGGGCGCGTCGTCGCTCGCCGCCGGTGCGTCGGAGGCTGATACGAGTCGATTTTGGACATTGAATATGGGCTATGGCTATCGGTGATGCTCTCCTAATCGACCTGCACTAACGACGGTTCTGCTGGATGCTCATATTTATTGTTCTGACGGTGTACATCGCAAATAGAGACTCGCATCCGTGCGTTGTCGTTCTAGCGGCCGCGCTTACGACACCTGAGATTCGGGCGGTCGAAAGTGACAGAGGCAGTGGTAGTATGGCCGCATGCGGGGTCCTGGCGATAGCTGGGATTCTCGCCTTGAACGTGTCGTGAAGCGGAAATGGGAATCTGTCGATAGATAGAGAAAAAATGCATTTAATCTGAGGTCGCCGAATGCGCTCGCGAGACTCTCATATTTAAAGGCGTACACAGGCACGGGGGCTAGTGTTAGAGCCACCATACCAGGCAGCGGGCGTTCGTCGGTCTCGGGAGACGGGCCCGGCGAGCGTGGACGTCGGTAAAAGTTCATCGTTTATTATATAAATTGTTGTTAAATCGATCCGGGCTAGTGAAAACTCCGATCTGATCGCACGGAAAAACGTCTCACGACGGCTGTGTTCTCCTTGCGGCAATGCGTCGCGAGGGAGGGTTACGCCGACAGTGGCTCCATCGCACGGCAACAGCTGTAACTAAAAGTATTCGCTTTACTTTACGCTCGTTTTTGTGTGTCTGTCTAGTGTACTCACTCAATCAACTCTCAACTCGCAATGGCAGACGCAGCAGCAGTCGTCGACGCTCCGGCACCCGCATCCCCGGCGAAGAAGGCGAAAGCCTCCTCGGCCGCCAAAAAGCCGAAGGCGAAGCCAACCCACCCGAAGACCTCCGAGATGGTCAACAGCGCCATCAAGGAGCTGAAGGAGCGCAGCGGTTCGTCTCTGCAGGCGATCAAGAAGTACATCGCCGCCCAGTACAAGGTCGACGCCGAGAAGCTGGCGCCGTTCATCCGCAAGTACCTGAAGAGCGCCGTTGAGTCGGGCGCGCTCATCCAGACTAAGGGCAAGGGCGCCTCCGGGTCGTTCAAGCTGGAGTCGAAGGGTTCCTCGGCGACCAAGAAGCCTGCCGCGGCGAAGAGCGCCAAGTCTCCGGCCGCCAAGAAGGCCAAGAAGTCGCCCGCCGCGCCCGCCAAGAAGAAGTCCGCGGCCGCGAGCCCGTCCAAGGCGAAGTCCTCCGCCGCCACCAAGGACAAGAAGGCCGCCGCCGCCAAGAAGAAGCCAGCGGCCGCAGCCAAGCGGGCCGCGCCCGCCAAGGCGAAGAGCGCCACCCCCAGCAAGGCAAAGAAGACCGCCAAGCCGCCCACCAAGAAGCCGAAGGCACCCAAACCGAAGAAGGCTGCCGCACCCAAGGCGAAACCCGCCGCCAAGAAGGCTGCGGCGAAGAAGTAAGCGCTCACTCCATCATCATGTTGGTGGTGGTGGTGACGCTGACGACTCGCCTCCTCGGCTCGGTACGTGTTCGTACAGTGGCTGCCGCAACGGGCGCCGCGTTCGAAACGACCAACCAAAAGCCCTTTTCAGGGCTATCAAATCGATCCCATATGCGTTAACGCATGATGCTTCTTGTTGCACCGACCGACCGTCAGTCTTATTTTTATTTATGTTAGGTAGGTAGGTAGTACCTAATATAATACGATACGATAAGCAAGCAAGGTAGGTATACATACATACTTGTATACAAAATATAAGCAAGCAGAGCAACACAGACAGGTAATTGAATGAGACAAAGTTTTTTTTTTTTTTTTTTTTTAAATTTTGGTTATTCTGAGTGTTCGGCCGGTCACGCTGTGTTTCGCCGTTGCTCGAAGAACGCAGATCAAATCAAACACTGTGACAAGACTGAAACAAACAAAACAGTACCTACCTGTATTTATGGTACAGCTACACTTCCAAACAAATAGGCAAATACCAACCAATCGAATGAGCGGTGGGTGAGTGAGTGAGTGAGTGAGCAGGACGGTAAGATACCGCGTTGCACTCGCACGCGTTCGCTTCTCCTATCACCCCACCCGTCGGAGCCCCACGCGGTAGTTATATAAACCGATTTTTTTTCAAAATTGATCAATCGAATCATTCCGCGTCCGGCAGCCGAGCTGTACGGTCGTCTCCACTCGCGCTCCCCCGTTGCCACCCCGGCAACCAGTTTTCCCTCTCCCGCGTCCGCGCCCGCGCCCGCGTGAGAGACCGCTCTCTCTCTCCCTCGCACACCCGCCGAGACCGTCCCGGTCGAGGCAGGTAGTAGCGACCGCCGCGAGTTCTGTGAAGTGACTGTGCTTAGTGCCCTCCCTTTGGATTGGTTCCGGCAGGTCGTATAGTATATTTATTTATTCTGTCTCACTTGTCCCCCTTGTCCCCCACTGTCTGTTTTCTTCCCTATTATTTATATTATTTGTGTTTGTTTATTCACCTCGGGCCGTCTGGACTGAGACGGAGACGGTCAGAGACTCACTTAGGTACTCACCACATTCAGGTACTCAACACATCTCTCCCTGTGCGCTTACAGCCACAGGGAGGTTTTTTCCATGGCCTCCTTTGCCGAGACCATCGGCCATGTCTTCTCTCCGTATTTTTCGGAGATTCTCTTCAGAAAATTGAGGAGAGAAGAGATGGTCGAGGCTCATCCCCTCTTATCTATGTATATAGACGAACTTCTAGCCCCCAACCCGCCCGCGAACCCATTAGTTTGCACCATTGTGCGTAAGTTCCCCCCTTCCAGCCCGTCTTCCTGCTCGACCGCTGATTTCCCAGTGAAATCGCCGGTCATAATCCCTACCTCATCTAACCCCAGTCCCGACCAGACCCTCACTGCATCCCCCGTAGCTCTAGGCGGTTCGACTCCGCTAAATCGCTCCCCGTCCCCCAGCCCAGCCTTTAGCCCACTGACCCCAGGCCCAGCCTTTAGTCTGCCCTCCCCCACGACCTCCCTTGCTGTTGGTGACAGCGATGACGAAGCTCACTTCGCCACCGTTGTCAAAAACAACAAGAAGCGGAAGAACCGCTCTTCCGAGTCTCCGGTTAGCCCCGAGGCTAAGCTGAGCAAACCATCTCACTCCCCATTAGCGACTCCGCGCAGTCAACCCACCGCCGCGCCCCGAACCCTAACTCTCCAGAGTCCCGCTCTCCCCGCTATGCCCCCCCCAGCCACCACTGCGCCGACCGGGACAACCGGAACGCCCGCACCCCTATCGCTCACACGTCCCCCACCGCCCATCGTCATTCGAGACCAAACCGCTTGGACGCGGGCAAACATCCATTTACAGAAAAATGGTTTATCTATCGTCAGCTCCGCGCTAACACCAGCCGGAACCCGCGTCCAAGTGGCAAGGCCCGATACCTATAGAGCCCTAACCAAATTCCTTAGGTCTAACCGCCTGGCCTTTAGTACTTACCAAATTCCCGAGGAGAAGTCCTACCACTTCATCCTCCGTCCCGTCCCAATAAATATCTCAACCTCGGCCATTAAAGATGACCTCCTCTCCAAGAATATTCCCGTAGTCGAAGTTCATCGACTACATCGCGAACGTTCCCACCCCAACCACCCCACTAAGCCTTTCGGCATGGTTCTGGTGACAACCAAACCAACGGAAGCAGGGAGGCAGCTTAGGTCCCTTAGTTCAATCTGCGGCCTCTCTTATATTAAAGTAGAAACCCCCCAATCCATAACGACCACACAGCAGTGTCACAACTGCCAGTTGTATGGTCATTCGCAACTTAGATGTTTAGGCCCCTCCCGCTGCGTAAAATGCGCTGGCAACCATGCCACCGCATTGTGTGAGAAGGACGCGTCGACCCCTCCCACCTGCGCTTTGTGCGGACAAACCGGACACCCAGCCAGCTATGGCGGATGTCCGGCGGCCCCGGGCAAGAATCGCAGGTGGGAGCAGGGAACGCTCGGCCAGTCCCAATCACAGCGCACCCTCTACCCCCTCGGTCAAGGTTACGGACCCCGCCCCCACGCCCCTTCTCTCGAACGGCACATTCAGCGCCGGCAATATAGCTATTCATTCAACCTTCAAAATCCCTTTCCATCCATTCCTAGCCTCTTAGACCTCCCCCGAATTGAGCCCCCTTGCTATCTCTCCCGACAGTCTTATGCCTCCGTGGTCGCCTCCCCCAAACAATTTAACTATTCAACCCCATTATGGCAGTACAAATGAACTCAACTAACGGACGGACGAAGCCCCACAACTTTATCCTAGGACTTTATAACGCGAACAGCTTAGTAAGTCAAAGAGAAGAAGTAGCCGATCTTCTCAAAAGACATCAGATAGATATACTCGCGGTCCAGGAATCTTGCCTCAAACCCAAATATAGACGGTTTAACATAGCCGGTTACAATCTTCTTCGGAACGATCGTTTGCCAGATCCGAATCGCTCCAATGACCCCCTAGGCCGTAGAGGCGGTACTGCCATCTATTACAAACGTTCCCTCCATATATCTCCTATAGTTACCCCCACACTAGTAAATTGCGAGGCAACTATCATCCGCATTGCACTAACAGGCCATGACCCCGTAATTATAGCTTCAATTTATTTATCAGCCGGACAGCGGATGATAGATCAAGATATAGAAACCCTCTTAGGACTAGGTAATACAGTCATCATTGGCGGTGACTTCAATAGCAAGCACCGGCAATGGAACTGTACTGAGACGAACAGTAACGGACTGACCATTCACAGAGTTCTCGAATCCCTCGATGACTGCGAAGTCATAGCCCCATTTGCCCCCACCCACTATCCCTTCAACGTAGCCCACAGACCCGATATCCTCTCCTACTGCATCTTCAAAAACATTAGCCTACCAGTCAAGGACATAAGTGTCCTCAGCGAGCTTCACTCGGACCACAGACCAGTCTTATACCATCTCGGCAGGCCTTTCGACCGACCGACTGAAACGAAGACCATCATCAATAACCGTAAATTCAGACAAGCCCTCAGCAAACCAGATTCGAGATTAGATATCATCTCAGAAATTAACAGTAAAGCCCAATTAGAAGCCAAAATCTCTGAAATAGGCAGCAGTCTCAACGAAGCCCTAATCGGCGCCTCTCGCGAAGTCCCGGTCAAGCCCGATCATCGCATCGAGCTCCCCGAGGACATGAGACTGCTGCTTAGTGCAAAGAATGCGGCCCAGAGAGATTACGATTATAGCCCCACTGATCAAACCAGAAAGCGAATGCGCTTCCTCCAACGAGAGGTCAATAGATGCATGAAAGAGCTCAGAGCCACCCGCATGGATGACTTTGTCTCTAGCATAGCCCCCAACCATACAGCCATATATAAATTCACTAAGTATCTTAAATCCGACACAATAGTTCCTATGCCCCCTTTGAATCGGGTCAACCAACCCCCAGCTTTTGACGACGACGAAAAGGCCGAATGTCTTGCCGAAAGCCTAGAATCCCAATGTACCCCATCCACCCAACCAATAGACCCAGCCCACCTTAACATGGTCAACTCAGAAGTAGACAGTAGAAGCTCCCTCCCCCCCACTGACTCCCTTCCCGAGGTCACCCTCGAGGAAGTGAAAACTTTAATCAAAGACCTCAAACCTAGGAAAGCCCCGGGGCTTGATAAAATCACCAACTTGGCTATTAAATCCTTCCCCATTAGGCTTCTCACCACTCTTACGGTCTTATTCAATGTCTCCCTCCGCCTCTGCGTCTTTCCAACCGCTTGGAAAGAAGCCGTAGTTATAGGCTTTCACAAGCCTCGGAAAGATAGATCTGACCCCACCAGCTACCGCCCCATTAGCTTACTAGCCTGCATTGGCAAAGTCTACGAACGGGTTATTCTAAACCGTCTCCAAGACATTTGCACAGCTAGGAACCTCATTCCAAACGAGCAGTTCGGCTTTAGATCCAAACACTCGTGTGTACAACAAGTGCACCGCATAACGGAGCATATACACAGAGGATTTCAAACAACGGCAAAGTCCAAAGATACCGGCGCCATTTTCTTTGACGTAGCGAAAGCATTTGACAAAGTCTGGCACAATGGTCTTATTTATAAACTTTACCGACTCAATCTCCCCGATAGGCTAGTACTCATAATCAAGGACTATCTCTCTGAGCGTAACTTTTGCTATCGAGTAGAAAAATCCATTTCTCAGCCCCATCCCATAGCCGCAGGAGTCCCGCAAGGCTCAGTTCTCGCCCCCACTCTATTCACACTTTACATTCATGATGTCCCCCGCTCTCCGTACGTCGAGCTAGCCCTTTACGCTGACGATACGGCCCTCTATTATACCAGTAGGACGCAGGCGCGCGTTTGCAAAGTTCTCCAGAGAGCAGTAACCGATCTCGGTGAATGGGCTCTCAGATGGAGGATTGAGATGAACCCTGAGAAGAGTGCAGCTGTACTCTTCTCTAGGAAAAGAAATAAACGCAAACCCGCCATCACACTCTTTGACCGACCCATACCCTGGGAGAAAGATGTGAAGTACCTAGGCGTGACATTAGACTCGCGACTAAATTTTCGGAAACACATCAAAACGGTCCGCGACAAAGCAGCCTTCTACTTGAGTAGGCTTCACCCACTCTTGAGAAGTAACAGCAAACTCCCATTGCGCTGCAAAATAAATCTATACAAGACTTGCATTCGTCCGGTCTTCACGTATGCAAGCCCAGTATTCGCTCACTCCTCTAAACCATCTTTAAAAACCCTTCAGACACTCCAAAATAAATTCATGCGCAAAGCCGCGGGTGCCCCGTGGTACGTGCGCAACGTAGACCTCCATAGTGACTTTAGACTCCCCACAGTCAAGCAGTTTATGAAAGAAGCGTCCGAACGCTTCTTTCAAACTGCCTCAGCTCACCCCAACCCTCTTGTCACTCAGGCCATCTCTTACGACCCCTCCCCAGACCTTCAGTCCAAACATATCTACAAAAGACGCCCCAAAGACGTCCTCCTAGAACCCGACGATGATATTACAATAGCTCTCAAGGCAGAACCTCCTCCCCCCTCCCCCGACGCCCCTCAGGCGCGCCAACCCGTCGAAGGCGTTATCCCGGAAGCCCTCCAGCGCCTCCGCTACCAAATTTGGATCCAAAGGGATCGCCGTCTGGATCCGCCAGACGGACAACCTCCCCCTCCCCCGCCCCGCCCCCCCGATCAACACTAGGCAGATAGGCTTAGGATTAGGATTAGGATAGGTTTAACCATTATATAATCATCTCATAGCAGCGGAGGCCATCTGCCCCCTGATATGCCGCTTCCCACTGACTACGAGCCGAGGCCCGCTCGAGTAGCCACAGTCGCTGGGGAAAGCAGGCAGACCCCTCCCATATATATTATCGAAACTTATATATAACTTGTAGGTAGAACGCCCTCTGCGTCTAACCGAGGCCATGGAAACAGTGATGCATACGCGCAACTGCACGCAACAACAGCACACAGGGGTTTTTTTAGTCCGTATGCCACATACGAGTGTTCCGCTCAATGTAGTCTCCGCCTCACAGTGGAGACCTCATCCGGACCTCATTGTGGAGAATCGGACATAGCAGGGAGGTCTGACTCCCGGGCATCTTTAAAAAGATTTTTTTATCCCCTCACACACAAAAAAAAAAAAAACTGTAAAATCATTCGGTTTCAGACTGTTGTGCCGTTCACTTCTCGCTCACGCTAACTCGCTACGCTACAACAATGCCGCCCAAGACTAGTGGAAAGGCCGCCAAGAAGTCTGGCAAGGCCCAGAAGAACATCTCCAAGTCCGACAAGAAGAAGAGGAAGCACAAGCGCAAGGAGAGCTACGCCATCTACATCTACAAGGTGCTGAAGCAGGTCCACCCCGACACCGGTATCTCCAGCAAGGCCATGTCCATCATGAACTCGTTCGTGAATGACATCTTCGAGCGCATCGCCGCGGAAGCCTCTCGTCTCGCCCACTACAACAAGCGGTCGACGATCACCTCTCGGGAGGTTCAAACCTCCGTGAGGCTGCTTCTGCCCGGTGAACTCGCCAAGCACGCCGTCAGTGAAGGCACTAAGGCTGTCACTAAGTACACCAGCTCCAAGTAGACTCGCCTCTACCGCTTGTGCCGCCTCGCGGACAATCGAAAACGGCCCTTTTGAGGGCCACAAAACTGTTCCCAACTCGCTGTATTGTTTCTGGTCCTGAACGAAATTGTCTCTGATTCACACACATTTCAGTTTCTAAATAAATTAGATAGATCTAGGTATTAATAAATTGAGGCACATTGAATAACGTACTGTTCTTCTGTGTGTACTTATTAATATAAACTCTGACTGATATGAAACTGATATTGCAGTTATTAGGTATTCACACCTGCATTGTAATAGGTAGAGTAATAAAGTAAAATACGACTGACTGAACTGAACACACACAACACAATATGAATTCTACCTACCTATACCTAGACACAATTGACCAATCACAGCGCGCGAACGGTTAGTCTGATGCCCCTCGTCACCCCGCGTACCCCTCAGCGAGCGCGTTGTGTATAAATATAGGGCCGCGGCGCTGCTCGAAATTTTCATTTCGCATCCGCGCGTCGCGTCGTTCGATTCGAAAAAACTTAAAAGAAGTGAAGTGAAGTGAGTCAGATAATAAAGGAAAGATGGCACGTACCAAGCAGACCGCTCGTAAGTCAACCGGTGGCAAGGCGCCCCGCAAACAGCTGGCCACCAAGGCTGCTCGCAAGAGCGCCCCGGCGACCGGAGGTGTCAAGAAGCCCCATCGCTACAGGCCCGGAACCGTCGCTCTGCGTGAGATCCGTCGCTACCAGAAGAGCACCGAGCTACTCATCCGCAAGCTGCCGTTCCAGCGTCTCGTGCGTGAGATCGCGCAGGACTTCAAGACGGACCTCCGCTTCCAGAGCTCCGCCGTGATGGCCCTGCAGGAGGCCAGCGAGGCTTACCTGGTTGGTCTGTTCGAGGACACCAACCTGTGCGCCATCCACGCCAAGCGCGTCACCATCATGCCCAAGGATATCCAGCTCGCTCGCCGAATTCGCGGAGAGCGTGCCTAAGCACCGTCGGCGGCCTCAATCAAACGGCCCTTCTAAGGGCCACACATGCTATCTATGAAACCTGTTTCTGTACGATGCGATGTCGTACTTTGCTGACGGAACAGAACAAAAAGCTATATTTAATTTTATTTAACTACATACCAACATAGGACGGTGTCCATCCAGTCGTATTTATTAGGCATCAGGCATCTTAGTTAGGTAGGTAGGTAGGTACCTTCCATATCTACATACATATTGCACTCGCCATAAAATGATGCCTATTAGTATAAATTAGTCAATAAGTATAGTACCTACTATAGCATACTTACCTTTGTAATTTCTGACATGGCTCTTCATTATCATTACATAAGTGGTTTCGGGATATGTATGTAATGTACATGTAGTTTATTTTGAAAAACAAGGAGAAAAGGTAGGTATTTGTTCTTTAGTGCTTTATCATTATTATCATATCAAACATAGCGCACGCAAGCAGAGCAAGGAAGGAATAATATTTCCCCGCACCCCCCTCGTTCGCCTGTCGCGTCGAATCTGTATAAATAGGAGGCCGTCGCGCTGTGCGGCCGCAGTTTGAGTTTGTGCTCGTTCGTCTTCGCTCGCGCGCAACGCAACCGATCATGACTGGACGCGGAAAAGGTGGAAAGGGATTGGGAAAAGGAGGCGCCAAGCGGCACAGGAAAGTGTTGCGTGATAACATCCAGGGTATCACTAAGCCGGCTATCCGTCGTCTGGCGCGTCGAGGCGGTGTCAAGCGTATCTCCGGTCTGATCTACGAGGAAACTCGTGGTGTGCTGAAGGTGTTCCTTGAGAACGTGATCCGTGACGCGGTCACCTACACCGAGCACGCCAAGAGGAAGACCGTCACCGCCATGGATGTGGTGTACGCTCTGAAACGCCAGGGCCGCACGCTGTACGGTTTCGGCGGTTAAGCAGCGTCTTTTGTTCTACGATCGACAATCAAAAGGCCCTTCTCAGGGCCGCAATATTATCATGTTTGTTACTTGGGCACACAAGTCTGTCGAATGAGGGTTGCATTGCATGCATTTAATGTACTTACTGTGTGTAACCCAACTACGTATTATATATAATAAGTCGTATTATTGTACGATGTGTTTGTTTACCATACTAACAGCAAAGCTATGGTCTGAGAGTTGAGGTTTGTCGCTGTGCGCGCACGCAACGCAACACTGCTGTCTGTCTGTCTGATAGTGTTTGTTTATGTGTAAGTACTTACCTAGGTAACCTACTGGCTGATATTAAGAAAGGTCTTATGTACCTACGTATGTATTTCTATAATGCTGCACGTTTAATTATTATTGTTAGTGGAGACTGAATGATCAAATGGAGTTATCGTCTGTGGTGGGTACAGGGCTTTTGGCTTAATTTTCTTTTACGTTACAGTATGAGTGATAGATCGAAGGATTCATAATGAACTAGGTACCTAGATGATTATGTGCATTTTAGTGTCGATAGCAGTCATTTAATGACCGAGATGTGAAACTGGTGTGAGCTAGTGTCCGCGCGGATGGAGGGCGCGTCGTCGCTCGCCGCCGGTGCGTCGGAGGCTGATACGAGTCGATTTTGGACATTGAATATGGGCTATGGCTATCGGTGATGCTCTCCTAATCGACCTGCACTAACGACGGTTCTGCTGGATGCTCATATTTATTGTTCTGACGGTGTACATCGCAAATAGAGACTCGCATCCGTGCGTTGTCGTTCTAGCGGCCGCGCTTACGACACCTGAGATTCGGGCGGTCGAAAGTGACAGAGGCAGTGGTAGTATGGCCGCATGCGGGGTCCTGGCGATAGCTGGGATTCTCGCCTTGAACGTGTCGTGAAGCGGAAATGGGAATCTGTCGATAGATAGAGAAAAAATGCATTTAATCTGAGGTCGCCGAATGCGCTCGCGAGACTCTCATATTTAAAGGCGTACACAGGCACGGGGGCTAGTGTTAGAGCCACCATACCAGGCAGCGGGCGTTCGTCGGTCTCGGGAGACGGGCCCGGCGAGCGTGGACGTCGGTAAAAGTTCATCGTTTATTATATAAATTGTTGTTAAATCGATCCGGGCTAGTGAAAACTCCGATCTGATCGCACGGAAAAACGTCTCACGACGGCTGTGTTCTCCTTGCGGCAATGCGTCGCGAGGGAGGGTTACGCCGACAGTGGCTCCATCGAAGGCACGGAGACACACCGACGACGAACTAAAAGTATTCGCTCTTACTTTACGCGTGTTTAGTGTACGTACTCTCCAACTGGTGCCCCCGCCGCCGCCTCTTCCGCTGGCACAGTTGTTGATTGAGAGCACCCCGTCGTCGCGACGAACGCACACGCGCGCACGCGCGCCGATCGCGTATCTGGCTGCGCCCGCGTCGCGAGCCCCGGTGATTCCCCCCCAACCCCGCCCCACCGCGCAGGCGATCGGAATCCCGCCACCGCGTTCGCCGCGAACACCGACCCTCGCGTGGGTCCGTCACCCGGTGACGTCATCGTGCCGCGGCTGCCTACGTGCTTCTAGGTTATTAGAAGTGCAGGACACGTCGCGGTACCGCTGTTTCCACCCTCGAGACCCACCATAGAGCGACAGAGAAGCCCACCTCCGGAGTTACCTCTTGCAGCAGCTGCGGTAAAGTCCGGCTGTTTCGCGGCACCTCGCTGAGCCTCCACGGGAGTGGTCTCACTCGGTGGGGAAGCCCGCGCCAGGCCGGTTCAATACCGCAGCGCCTGCCCTAACTCCGGGGGATAAGCGGAAGACAAATGAAGAGGACCCGCAAGCCGGACGATTCGGCCCCGCCTCCCGAACCAGAACCCCCGGATGTTCGCATTCAGGTGAGGCGCCGCCGCGCGTTCCAAATCGTCCGGCGAGACATCCAGACCGGGGAAATAACCCCCGCGGGCTTCAGCCTAACGCTGAGAGCCCACCCCGACGCCACCTCGAGCCCGACGCTTCAGTCCCCGCTGTCGGCCAGCCCAATCCCGGGCACCCCGACGCAGGAGGGAGGCCGTGAAGAGTACTTCCGGCCGGAAGTGTCGCCCACGGAGCTGGTCGACAGCGAGGACCAGACGCGCAAAGCGGCTGCGGCGGCACTACTCGCCGCGATCCCGCCTCCACCCCCACCGGCTATGAGGAAGAGTCCGGTAAGACCGACACTACCATCTAAATTCCCCAATCTGGGGAACCCGACAACGCCGGCGGCTTCGAGGCCGTCAGCCCCCTGCCCCCGCCCACTCGTGCGGGTGATATCCACCGTGTCGACGGAGTCACGCGACCCCAGCATCAGCAGCGAGTGGGCGGAGCCGCAGGCCCCGCCCTCTGAGCTGCACGCAGCGAAGTCCGCCGCCGCCGTAACCCAGCCGGGGACAGGGTCCCCAGGTCGGGATAATGGCAGTGTAGCCCCACCGGCTGAGGTGCCGGCTGAGGAGATGGAGACGGGAGTGGAGCAGGCCACGCCCCCGGTCACACCCTCTCCGGGCTCGTACGCCGCTGCTGCTGCACGGAGCCCGCGAGCGCAACCATCGCGCCCCGCAACGCCGCCCGCCAACGCCACCGTCGCCGCCACAACTTCTGCTGTGCCCAGGCCGAAGAAAAACCACCCGCCCATCGTGGTGGAACACTTACCGGCCTGGGCCAGCCACTTCGCGAAGCTGAGGGAAGTCCTTGGCCACGCCCCCAACGCGCGACCCTTTGCAAAGGGGGTCCGTTTCACGCCGCAGAGCCCGGAGGAATACCGGGCAATCATCCGGTATCTGGATGAGGCGGCCCGCACCGACAAAGCCATCTCTTGGTTTTGTTACTCACTGGACGCGGACCGCCCCATCAAGATCGCCATCCGAGGGCTCCCGGCCACCACCCTGCCCGAAGAGGTCGCCGCTGCCATGGCTACCATGGGCTTCCCTACGCAACACGTCCGCCAGATCCCCGGCCGTATGGGCCGCGCCGGCTGCCTATTCTTCGCCCTGCTGGCGGAGAAGTTGGCGCCTGGCGACCTAGAGCGGCTCTACGCTACGAGAGAGCTGCTCTACATGCCGGGCGTCACCATCGAAGGCTGGCGCGGCCCAAAAGGGCCCCCACAGTGCCACCGGTGCCAGGCTTTTGGCCACGCTTCGGCCAACTGTCACCGCCCCGTCCGCTGCGTCAGGTGCGGCGAGGGCCACGCCGCGCCTGACTGCCCGCGACCGAAGACCGAAGCGGCCACCTGCGCCAACTGTGGCCAGGGCCACCCGGCCAACAGCCGCCGCTGCAAGGCGCTGAAGGAGGAGGCGAGGAAGCGCGGTATCACCATCCCGCCCCCGCTTCCCCCTCAGCGCCAGAAGAAGACGACCCAGCCTGCGGCCCGCAACCCGGCCCGCAATGCTACCCAGACTGCGGCCCAACCCTCGGGCCGCACGGCGGCCAAACCTGCGGCCCAACCCGCAGCCCACAGCGCTGCCCAGCGGGCTCAACCAGCGCCCCAGCGCGTGGCCAAGGCGGCTGCCCAACCAGCGGCCCGCCCTGCGGCCCGCCCTGCGGCCCCAACGCCGGCCGACGACCCACCAGTAGCGCGCCCTGGCCCCTCTACACGCCCTGATGTAGAGCCGCCGGGGTCGCCTACCTCACCCGCCTCACCACCATCCAAGCGCCCCCGCCTCGCTCAACCGAGAGAGGCGAAGGGCGCCACAATCCGGACGCCCGCCAACCCTCCCTCCACCCGAGGGGAGGAGCCGCAGCCGCGTAAGCGACGCGGCAAGAGGCGGCGTAACCGGAAGAAGAAGTCGCCGCCGGGCGAGCCCGCGGTAGAGCCGCCACCAGCGCAGGCACAACCCGCCACGCAGCCCCCCCCGCCAGCCCGCCCCCGCCCGCGGGTGCCGCCGCCGGAGCCCTCCACTGAGCGCCGTGAGGCGCCTCTCTTGGCCGCGCTGGTCGACGCCATCGACCTCGTCAGCGCGGCCATACAGGCGATCGTGGATGGGCACGATCCGCTGCGGCCCCTGCTGCGGGGGCTCACCAAGCTGAAGACCGCGATCTCGTCCGGACGCAATGCCTAAGGACCTCAGGCTTGTGTACTGGAACCCGGACGGGATCGGGCCGAAGATCGCCGACCTGCGACTCCTCGTGCAGGAGCATGACGTGCACGTCGTGCTCTTGTGCGAGACGAAGCTGCACCCCGACCGAGAGCTCCGACTGCCCAACTTCTTCGTGTACCGCCGCGACGAGATGTCTCCGAGGAACAAGCCGTACAGGGGAACGGCCGTCCTCGTGAGACGAGACCTCGTCCACGAAGAGCTGGAGCTGCCCGTCTTCAGGACGACGCGGTCCATCGGCGTCCGCCTGAAGACGGCCGACACGGAACTCGACGTCTACGCAGCCTACAAGCCGCCAGAAGCCGCCTTCCACCCCGAGGATGTTCGGGCGATGATGCCGGGAACGACCCCCACACTGGTCGCTGGCGACCTCAATGCCAAGCACCACCAGTGGGGGTCCCACAACATCAACGCCGCCGGTAGGGACCTACAGGAAGATGCTGAGAACCACAACTACGAGGTTCTCAGCCCGGGGTCCCCTACGCACTACCCAGCGAACCCCAACCATCGCCCGAACGTACTGGACGTCGCGCTGTTGAGAAATGTACGGTTCCCTATCTCTATCGGGGAACTGTACGACCTCAACACGCCTCACCTGCCGATCCTGCTGGTCCTCGGAGTGGAGGCTGACTTCACGTCGGCGCCGCGGCCTCGAGCGAAGACGGACTGGCACAAGTACCAGCTGGAGCTGAACCAAGCGCAGCTCCCCGGCGGTGTCTCTACCAGCGACGAGGTAGAGTCCGCGGCAGTGGCGATCACTACCGCCATCGCTGCCGCACAAGCCGCTGCCACCATCATCAAGCCACCGCCTGTCTTGCGGAAGGAGAGGCTCCCTCCAGACCTCCGCAAGAAGCTGGACCTCAAGCGCCGTCTTCGCAGAACCTGGCACCACACGCGCTGCCCCAGGATGAAGGCGGACATCAACCGGCTCGGAGAAGAGTTGCGCGCCGCCATCACAGAGTTGAGGGGCGAGTCCTGGGAGCGCACTATCGAACAGGCCTCCCGGGAAGACACCGCCCTTCACCGTCTCAACCGCAACCTCACCTCGACCCCCGAGCCGGTCTGCCCCATGTTCGACCTCGCGGGCAGGCGTCGCTACGCCGCCAGTGATCGAGCCGCCATACTCGCCGACCACTTCGCCGGGCAGTTCCAGCCCAACCCCATCGCCGACCACGAGCACAACGCCGCTGTTGTAGAGCGCGTAGAGCGCTTCATGGCGGCCCCCGCGCCTCCCCTCGCGGGCGACTACTTCATGTCGCCCCGCGAAGTCCGGAAAGTGGCCCTGAAGCTGAATCAGCGGAAGGCGCCGGGTCCGGACGGAGTCGTCGCGGGGGCCCTCGTGCAGCTGCCAAGGAGAGCCGTCGTCTCGCTGACGCGGCTGTTCAACGGGATCCTGCGGACCGGCCACTTCCCTTCCCTCTGGAAGGAGGGCAAGGTGATCGTCCTCCCCAAGCCGGGGAAGGACCGCCGCCATCCGGGAGGCTACCGCCCGATCACCCTGCTGCCCCATCTCGCCAAGTTGTTTGAGCGCCTGCTGTTGCGGAGACTCCTGCCCCACATCCAGCTGAGGGCGGAGCAACACGGCTTCCGCGACAGCCACAGCACAACGCTCCAACTGGCGAGAGTCCTGCACTACCTGGCGTCGGAGTTGAACAGGGGCCGATACACCGTCGGGGTCTTTCTCGATATCGAGAAGGCCTTTGACCGCGTGTGGCACGAGGGGCTCCTGTTCAAGCTCCTGGACGCAGGTGTGCCGCCGATGATCGGGCGAATCGTGGCCTCCTTCCTGGAGGGCCGGCGGTTCTTCGTCTCGGTCGAGGACGCCCACTCCGAGAAGAAGCCGATCACCGCAGGAGTCCCGCAAGGCAGCTGCCTGTCGCCGGTTCTCTACGCGCTCTACACCAACGACATCCCCACACTCGAGGGCCAGCTCGAGGAGGGGGTGGAAGACGTTGTGCTCGCCCTGTATGCGGACGACAGCGCGTTCTTCGCGTCGTCGCGCCGCATCGCACTGGCCTGCAGTAAAATGCAGCGACTTCTGGACCTGCTGCCGCCCTGGCTGGACAAGTGGCGGACGGCGGTGAACGTCGGGAAGACAACAGCCCTGTTGACCACCCGCTCCCGCCATCCGCCACCACTACAGTTGAGGGGCCGGGACATCGAGTGGCAGTCGACGGTGAAATACCTCGGCTGCAACATCGATTGCTCGCTGCGCATGGCCCCGATGGTGCAACACTGCATCAACCGGGCCAAAGCCGCGCGAGCCATGCTCCGGCCTGTCCTGTCGTCCAGCCTGCCTCTACGCGCCAAGCTGCGGGTGTACAAGTCGTATGTACGCTCGCGGCTCACCTACGCCGCTCCAGCATGGTACGCCTTGCTGTCGAGCACGCAAAAGAAGAGGCTGCAGCAGTTCCAGAACGTCTCCCTGCGCATCATCGCGGGAGCCGGGCGGTACGTGCGCAACTCAACGATTGCGAGAGACACCCGGATGCCCTCCGTGGAGAAATTCGTGGCGAGGCTGGCTCGGCGCATGTACGACAGCGCCGACAACAGCCGCCATGCCCATCTCCACGACATCGCTCCGCATCACGCACGTCCGCCCGAGGGCCGCCCTCTACCCAGAGAGTTGCTGGCCATCCCACTGTCGCCAGTGTAAGCCCGCGGAAAAGGGCGAAAGCACAGCGCAGTGGCAGAAAAAGGAAGCTCCCGCACCGCTGTCGCCAGTGTATGCCAAGAGGCGAAAGCACGGCACAGCGAAGACCGCGCACGGCCCCTGACAAGTAGGGGCCACCCAAGACCGGGGGGGACGTGACCCCCCGAGTAGAAGCCGCGGGCATGAGGCAGCGAGTAAGTCCTCGACCCCGCAACCGTAGTGGTTCTCGCGCTCGCGCGCGAGAACACACTCGAAGATCACCTGGCTTCGCTGATCATCGCGGGAGCCGGGCGGTACGTGCGCAACTCAACGATTGCGAGAGACACCCGGATGCCCTCCGTGGAGAAATTCGTGGCGAGGCTGGCTCGGCGCATGTACGACAGCGCCGACAACAGCCGCCACGCCCATCTCCACGACATCGCCCCGCATCACGCACGTCCGCCCGAGGGCCGCCCTCTACCCAGAGAGTTGCTGGCCATCCCACTGTCGCCAGTGTAAGCCCGCGGAAAAGGGCGAAAGCACAGCGCAGTGGCAGAAAAAGGAAGCTCCCGCACCGCTGTCGCCAGTGTATGCCAAGAGGCGAAAGCACGGCACAGCGAAGACCGCACACGGCCCCTGACAAGTAGGGGCCACCCAAGACCGGGGGGGACGTGACCCCCCGAGTAGAAGCCGCGGGCATGAGGCAGCGAGTAAGTCCTCGACCCCGCAACCGCAGTGGTTCTCGCGCTCGCGCGAGAACTCACTCGAAGACCACCGGCTTCGCTGATCTCACCCGCATCACGCACGTCCGCCCGAGGGCCGCCCTCTACCCAGAGAGTTGCTGGCCATCCCACTGTCGCCAGTGTAAGCCCGCGGAAAAGGGCGAAAGCACAGCGCAGTGGCAGAAAAAGGAAGCTCCCGCACCGCTGTCGCCAGTGTATGCCAAGAGGCGAAAGCACGGCACAGCGAAGACCGCACACGGCCCCTGACAAGTAGGGGCCACCCAAGACCGGGGGGGACGTGACCCCCCGAGTAGAAGCCGCGGGCATGAGGCAGCGAGTAAGTCCTCGACCCCGCAACCGCAGTGGTTTTCGCGCTCGCGCGCGAGAACTCACTCGAAGACCACCGGCTTTCGCTGATCTCACCCGCATCACGCACGTCCGCCCGAGGGCCGCCCTCTACCCAGAGAGTTGCTGGCCATCCCACTGTCGCCAGTCGACAGTCGACCTCATCAGCGCGGCCATACAGGCGATCGTGGATGGGCACGATCCGCTGCGGCCCCTGCTGCGGGGGCTCACCAAGCTGAAGACCGCGATCTCGTCCGGACGCAATGCCTAAGGACCTCAGGCTTGTGTACTGGAACCCGGACGGGATCGGGCCGAAGATCGCCGACCTGCGACTCCTCGTGCAGGAGCATGACGTGCACGTCGTGCTCTTGTGCGAGACGAAGCTGCACCCCGACCGAGAGCTCCGACTGCCCAACTTCTTCGTGTACCGCCGCGACGAGATGTCTCCGAGGAACAAGCCGTACAGGGGAACGGCCGTCCTCGTGAGACGAGACCTCGTCCACGAAGAGCTGGAGCTGCCCGTCTTCAGGACGACGCGGTCCATCGGCGTCCGCCTGAAGACGGCCGACACGGAGCTCGACGTCTACGCAGCCTACAAGCCGCCAGAAGCCGCCTTCCACCCCGAGGATGTTCGGGCGATGATGCCGGGAACGACCCCCACACTGGTCGCTGGCGACCTCAATGCCAAGCACCACCAGTGGGGGTCCCACAACATCAACGCCGCCGGTAGGGACCTACAGGAAGATGCTGAGAACCACAACTACGAGGTTCTCAGCCCGGGGTCCCCTACGCACTACCCAGCGAACCCCAACCATCGCCCGAACGTACTGGACGTCGCGCTGTTGAGAAATGTACGGTTCCCTATCTCTATCGGGGAACTGTACGACATCAACACGCCTCACCTGCCGATCCTGCTGGTCCTCGGAGTGGAGGCTGACTTCACGTCGGCGCCGCGGCCTCGAGCGAAGACGGACTGGCACAAGTACCAGCTGGAGCTGAACCAAGCGCAGCTCCCCGGCGGTGTCTCTACCAGCGACGAGGTAGAGTCCGCGGCAGTGGCGATCACTACCGCCATCGCTGCCGCACAAGCCGCTGCCACCATCATCAAGCCACCGCCTGTCTTGCGGAAGGAGAGGCTCCCTCCAGACCTCCGCAAGAAGCTGGACCTCAAGCGCCGTCTTCGCAGAACCTGGCACCACACGCGCTGCCCCAGGATGAAGGCGGACATCAACCGGCTCGGAGAAGAGTTGCGCGCCGCCATCACAGAGTTGAGGGGCGAGTCCTGGGAGCGCACTATCGAACAGGCCTCCCGGGAAGACACCGCCCTTCAACGTCTCAACCGCAACCTCACCTCGACCCCCGAGCCGGTCTGCCCCATGTTCGACCTCGCGGGCAGGCGTCGCTACGCCGCCAGTGACCGAGCCGCCATACTTGCCGACCACTTCGCCGGGCAGTTCCAGCCCAACCCCATCGCCGACCACGAGCACAACGCCGCTGTTGTAGAGCGCGTAGAGCGCTTCATGGCGGCCCCCGCGCCTCCCCTCGCGGGCGACTACTTCATGTCGCCCCGCGAAGTCCGGAAAGTGGCCCTGAAGCTGAATCAGCGGAAGGCGCCAGGTCCGGACGGAGTCGTCGCGGGGGCCCTCGTGCAGCTGCCAAGGAGAGCCGTCGTCTCGCTGACGCGGCTGTTCAACGGGATCCTGCGGACCGGCCATTTCCCTACCCTCTGGAAGGAGGGCAAGGTGATCGTCCTCCCCAAGCCGGGGAAGGACCGCCGCCATCCGGGAGGCTACCGCCCGATCACCCTGCTGCCCCATCTCGCCAAGTTGTTCGAGCGCCTGCTGTTGCGGAGACTCATGCCCCACATCCAGCTGAGGGCGGAGCAACATGGCTTCCGCGACAGCCACAGCACAACGCTCCAACTGGCGAGAGTCCTGCACTACCTGGCGTCGGAGTTGAACAGGGGCCGATACACCGTCGGGGTCTTTCTCGATATCGAGAAGGCCTTTGACCGCGTGTGGCACGAGGGGCTCCTGTTCAAGCTCCTGGACGCAGGTGTGCCACCGATGATCGGGCGAATCGTGGCCTCCTTCCTGGAGGGCCGGCGGTTCTTCGTCTCGGTCGAGGACGCCCACTCCGAGAAGAAGCCCATCACCGCAGGAGTCCCGCAAGGCAGCTGCCTGTCGCCGGTTCTCTACGCGCTCTACACCAACGACATCCCCACACTCGAGGGCCAGCTCGAGGAGGGGGTGGAAGACGTTGTGCTCGCCCTGTATGCGGACGACAGCGCGTTCTTCGCGTCGTCGCGCCGCATCGCACTGGCCTGCAGTAAAATGCAGCGACTTCTGGACCTGCTGCCGCCCTGGCTGGACAAGTGGCGGACGGCGGTGAACGTCGGGAAGACAACAGCCCTGTTGACCACCCGCTCCCGCCATCCGCCACCACTACAGTTGAGGGGCCGGGACATCGAGTGGCAGTCGACGGTGAAATACCTCGGCTGCAACATCGATTGCTCGCTGCGCATGGCCCCGATGGTGCAACACTGCATAGGTAGCCTAGGTTTAGACCATGTTTAGACTAGCCATATATGTACTAAGTACAAGTGCCCACGACGACGACGTCCCTTTTACATCGAGCGGTACCTGCGTGTGAGTAGTTGCGTACTTTGTGACCTAACAACGATCTGGGTAAACGATGAGGGCGGTTAAACCTGCAATTTGCCCATTTGGGCGATACAACTGTGATATTATGTACCCTATTAATGAGAGGAGTAGTAGTCAGTAGGAGGAGCCAGCTCGCGGTCAGAGGGCATGATAGCGGCGTCAGACACATTTTCCCCCTGGATTGGAGGTCCGAAGACACAAGACGCTACACTTGCGAGCATGGCAGCGAGTTGAACTAAATTGAAAGTGAGACTGACAGTATAAAATGACATGAGAAGTGACATTCGGCAAGGGTCACTTCGACGCTCACTTCGTACTCGAACACTAATTGTTCACGATGACCCGGAAACCGATAAATAGAACTGTTCACGACGACCCTACAATAAATAAGTTTAAATAAAATGTGTTCGCAATAGGTTTATAGTTATGTACATAGGTAGTCATAGTTGTAAGGTCTAGTATTGCAGAGATAGTTTTTAAGTAATAAATGATATTAATTCGTGTGATCCTCATTAAAATAAAGATAAATAACAGAAAGATAACAGATAGTCATAGTTGTAAGGTCTAGTATTGCAGAGATAGTTTTTAAGTAATAAATGATATTAATTCGTGTAATCCTCATTAAAATAAAGATAAATAACAGATAGCTAGTCAGATAGTCATAGATAGCAGCTGATAATACATAGAAGATAGTTATAGATAGCTGATAATACATAGCAGATAGTTATAGATAGCAGATAGTCATAGCTAGATAGAAAATAGTCATATAGAATTCATAGCATTCTAGTAATAGTTTCGTTATCATTGTTATCAGTAGGTAGCGTGTTATCAATAAAATACCGTATCACGGCTTAGTTGTCTTTTCGCCCGGTGGCGCCACCTACAGAAAGAAATGGTGCACTACCGAGCGTAGTCCAATCGCTGCCCGACACAGCGTCCGACCCCCTCCCTCGCCTATATAAACGGGCGCTCGGGAGAGCTTCGGCCTCTTTTTTTTTTTTATCCCCTCACACACCAAAAAAAAAAAGCTTCGGCCTCTTTGCACGGGACACGGCGGACAAGCAACTACTCCGGGACTACCGCAAGAATACAAGCAAGTCTTTTATTGGCGAGGGCACCCAGCAACCCCACAACCCCCACGGTGCACGTAGCGGCAGACTTCAGGAACCCCAGCAAACCCCACAAGAACAATATTACGTGTCGTGTTTTGTACTTGTTTGAAAATATGTCAATAATCTATGTTCGCGACATAGTTTAATATTTGTTTGTTTTATTTTTAAGTTAGTAATTAAGTTTTTAAATAACTAATTAGGTCTGTAAATAAAGATTCAATTAGTCGTGTTTTCTTGGCATACAGTCAGGTAGTGAGAGAGAGATAGGTAGATAAACGCGTTCCGTCCCGCACGCTGCTATTATTACCTCGCCTCGCTATGGTGCGCGCGCCCGCGAGAATAAATACGGGCGCCCGGCGAGGTGCAAAAATTAACTGTTAGAGGCGGGGACTATCTATCCCACCCACGGCCCACCCCACGGCAAACTTTTAAAGTTCTAGTGAACATAGACAAAAAAAATCAAGCCATAAAAACATAACAACGACCGACACAGCTGGTGATTTTATCAAGCCCCGGGGCTTTCCTAGGTGTGAAGTTTTCACTTCCCCGAGGGTGATCTGGCAAACGGTCGTTCCGAAGAAGATTACAACCGGCTATGTTAAATCGTCTATATTTGTGTTTGAGGCATGTTTCCTGGACCGCGAGTATATCTATCTGATGTCTTTTGAGAAGATCGGCTACTTCTTCTCTCTGACTTCTCGCTGTTCGCGTTATAGAGTCCTAGGATAAAGTTGTGGGGCTTCGTCCGTCCGTTAGTCGAGTTCATTAGTACTGCCATAATGGGGTTGAGTAGTTAAGTTGGTTGGGGGAGGCGACAACGGAGGCATAAGACTGGCGGGAGTGACTATGACTGTAGGAGAGATAGCTAGGGGGCTCGATTCGGGGGAGGTCTAAGAGGCTAGGGATGGATGGAAGGGGATTTTGGAGGTTGAAAGAATAGCTATATTGCCGGCGCTGAATGTGCCGTTCGAGAGAAGGGGCGTGGGGGCGGGGTCCGTAACCTTGACCGAGGGGGTAGAGGGTGCGCTGTGACAGGGACTGGCCGAGCGTTCCCTGCTCCCACCTGCGATTCTTGCCCGGGGCCGCCGGACATCCGCCATAGCTGGCTGGGTGTCCGGTTTGTCCGCACAAAGCGCAGGTGGGAGGGGTCGACGCGTCCTTCTCACACAATGCGGTGGCGTGGTTGCCAGCGCATTTCACGCAGCGGGAGGGGCCTAAACATCTAAGTTGCGAATGACCGTACAACTGGCAGTTGCGACACTGCTGTGTGGTCGTTTTGGTCTGGGGGGTTTCTACTTTAATATAAGAGAGGCCGCAGATTGAGCTAAGGGACCTAAGCTGCCTCCCTGCTTCCGTTGGTTTGGTTGTCACCAGAACCATGCCGAAAGGCTTAGTGGGGTGGTTGGAGTGCGTACGTTCGCGATGTAGTCGATGAACTTCGACTACGGGAATATTTTGGGAGAGGAGGTCATCTTTAATGGCCGAGGTTGAGATATTTACTGGGACGGGACGGAGGATGAAGTGGTAGGACTTCTCCTCGGGAATTTGATATGTACTAAAGGCCAGGCGGTTAGACCTAAGGAATTTAGTTAGGGCTCTATAGATATCGGGCCTTGCCACTTGGACGCGGGTTCCGGCTGGTGTTAGCGCGGAGCTGACAATAGATAGACCATTTTTTTGTAAATGGATGTTTGCCCGCGTCCAAGCGGTTTGGTCTCGAATGACGATGGGCGGTGGGGGACGTGTGAGCGAGAGGGGTGCGGGCGTTCCGGTTGTCCCGGTCGGCGCAGTGGTGGCTGGGGGGGGCATAGCGGGGAGAGCGGGACTCTGGAGAGTTAGGGTTCGGAGTTCGGACTGCGCGGTATCAGTAATGGGGAGTGAGAGGGTTTGCTCAGCTTAGCCTCGGGGCTAACCGGAGACTCGGAAGAGCGGTTCTTCCGCTTCTTGTTCTTTTTGACAACGGTGGTGAAGTGAGCTTCGTCATCGTTGTGACCAACAGCAAGGGAGGTCGTGGGGGAGGGCAGACTAAAGGCTGGGCCTGGAGTCAGTGGGCTAAAGGCTGGGCTGGGGGACGGGGAGCGATTTAGCGGAGTCGAACCGCCTAGAGCTACGGGGGATGCAGTGAGGGGGGGTTAGATGAGGTAGGGATTATGACCGGTGATTTCACTGGGAAATCAGCGGTCGAGCAGGAAGACGGGCTAGTAGGGGGGAACTTGCGCACAATGGTGCAAACTAATGGATTCGCGGGCGGGTTGGGGGCTAACAGTTCATCTATGTATGCAGATAAGAGGGGATGAGCCTCGACCATTTCTTCTCTCCTCAATTTTCTGAGGAGTAACTCCGAAAAATACGGAGAGAAGACTTGGCCGAAAATCTCAGCAAAGGAGGCCATGGAAAACCTCCCTGTGGCTGTAAGCGCACAGGGAGAGGTGTGTTGTGTACCTAAGTGTGGTGTGTACCTAAGTGAGTCTCTGACCGTCTCCGTCTCAGTCCAGACGGCCCGAGGTGAATATACAAACACAAATAATATAAATAATAAGATAAGAGAAAGGGGGGGACAAGTGGGGGCAGGAGAGACAGAGAGAATAAATAAATATACTATACACTATACGACCTGCCGGAACGGAGGGCACTAACACAATCATTACAACACTCGCGACGGTCGCTACTACCTGCCTCGACCGGGACGGTCTCGGCGGGTGTGCGAGGGAGAGAGAGAGAGTGGTCTCTCACGCGGGAGAGTGAGTGAGACTCACTTAGGTACACACCACACTTAGGTACATAACATACCTCTCCCTGTGCGCTTACAGCCGCAGGGAGGATTTCCATGGCCTCCTTTGCTGAGATTTTCGGCCAAGTCTTCTCTCCGTATTTTTCGGAGATACTCCTCAGAAAATTGAGGGGAGAAGAAATGGTCGAGGCTCATCCTCTTTTATCTGCTTATATAGAAGAACAATTAGCTCCCAACCCGCCCGCGAATCCATTAGTATGTACTATTGTTCGCAACTACCCCCCCTCTAGCCCCTCTTTTTCTCCGACCGCTCATTTCCCAGTAAAATCCCCGGTCATGATCCCTGTGTCTTCTAACCGCAGTCCAGACCAGACCATCATCGCATCCCCCGTAGCTCAAGGCGGTTCGACTCCGTTCAATAGCTCCCCGCCCCCCAGCCCAGACCTCAGCCCACCGTCCCCAGGCCCAGCCTTTAGTTTGCCCTCCCCCACGACCTCCCTTGCTGTTGATGACAACGATGACGAAGCTAACCTTCTAACTCCCCACTACTGACTCTAATCCTCCAGAGTCCCGCTCTCCCCGTAATGCCCCCCCTCAGCCAGCACTTCGCCGACCGGGACAAACGGAATGCCAGTACCCCTCTCTTTCACACGTCCTCCACCGCCCATCGTCATCCGAGACCAAACCGCTTGGACGCGGGCAAGCATCCATTTACAGAAAAATGGTCTTTCTATTGTCAGCTCCGCGCTAACTCCAGCCGGAACCCGCGTCCAAGTGGCAAGGCCCAACGTCTATAGAGCTCTCACAAAATTACTTAGGTCTAAGCGCCTTGCCTTTAGTACCTACCAAATTCCCGAGGAGAAGTCTTATCACTTCATCCTCCGTCCCGTCCCAGTAAATCACACAACTTAAAGATGACCTCCTCTCCCAAAATATTCCTGTAGTCGAAGTTCACCGACTGCGTCGCGAGCGCACCCCCCCCCCCCCCCCCCTACAAAGCCTTTCGGCATGGTTAATATTCATTACTGCACAGTAACTTAATAATAAAACTTAAATAACAAAAATAGTGCTAAAAGGCGAGCTTATCTCTTATGAGAGATTTCTACCAGCAAACCTGGCAGGACAGGAAAGCTGGTGCTGAGAGGATAGTCCTAGTGCACAGAGATAACAATAAACTGGACAAAACTACTTATACTTGCTATTGGTGTATGAATAAATAATAGGTACCTACCTATCTACAACCTAAAAAAAGATAATAAAATAATAATTTAATTAATAAATAGTATAAATAAGAACTACTTAGCATGCATACATACACATACATAGCTACATAAATACTACAATAATAATACCTACCTATTAAGAAAGAGAAAGGAAATGATTTTTTACTCTGGTTCTGGTAACAACCAAACCAAAGGCAGCAGGGAGGCAGCTCAGGTCCCTTAGTTCAATCTGCGGCCTCTCTTATATTAACCCCCCAGTCCAAAACGACCACACAGCAGTGTCGCAACTGCCAGTTGTACGGTCACTCGCACTCTCTACCCCCCGGTCAAGGCTACGGACCCCGCCCCCACGCCCCTTCTCTCGAACGGCACATTCAGCGCCGGCAATATAGCTATACTTGCTACCTCCAAAATACCCTTCCATCCATCCCTAGCCTCTTAGACCTCCCCCGAATCTAGCCCCCTAGCTACCTATCTCTCCTACAGTCATAGTCACACTAATAACTCCCGCCAGTCTTATGCATCCGTGGTCGCCTCGCCCGACCAACTTAACTACTCAACCCCATTATGGCAGTACTAATGAACTCGACTAACGGACGGACGAAGCCCCACAACTTTATCCTAGGACTCTATAACGCGAACAGCGAGAAGTCAGAGAGAAGAAGTAGCCGATCTTCTCAAAAGATATCAGATAGATATACTCGCGGTCCAGGAAACATGCCTCAAACACAAATATAGACGGTTTAACATAGCCGGTTGTAATCTTCTTCGGAACGACCGTTTGTCAGATCCGAATCGCTCCAACGACCCTCAAGGCCGCAGAGAAGGTACTGCCATCTATTACAAACGTTCCCTCCATATATCTCCTATAGTTACCCCCACACTAGTAGATTGCGAGGCAACTATCATCCGCATTGCACTAACAGGCCATGACCCCGGAATTATAGCTTCAATTTATTTATCAAGCGTTTCGATGGCGACTGGTTTTGATTTGAAGAACGAACTCGAAGCGGTCGGCCTAAACCAGTCGGTGCGCGGACGAAACGAAAGCGGTCGGCGCCAAACCGATCAGTGCCAACAGGTCGGTGTGCGGACGAGACGAATGAGCTCAAAGCGGTCGGCGCTTAACCGGTTGGTGCCGCCCCGACTGGTTTAGAAGTACTGCTTTTCCGGAGAACGAAAAACGAGTTTGTCGTTCCTGGCACGTAAACGGTATTTTAATACGGTGCGTCTTTGAAACGCTCACTCCTACCCGGCACAGTTCATCGGCAATAGTTCGCGCCCTCGCACCTAGAGGCGCCAAGGAATCAGTGTCAAGCAAATGCGAAGTGAGATGCGAGTTCGAACAGAATCGACGTACAGATCGAACGGATTTCCGCTTCAACGCTCCCATCTCGTCCTAGCTGTCCCCAAATCATGTACAAGTTTGTTTTAGTTCTCCTCAGAGACACGATAGTGACGTGCCAGAAACTGGTGATGGAAAACATCGTGAAGAATCCTTCATTACTTCATAGCTGCGGCGACGGGTACG
Organism: Argyresthia albistria; assembly: GCA_963457715.1. Taxonomy (NCBI): domain Eukaryota; kingdom Metazoa; phylum Arthropoda; class Insecta; order Lepidoptera; family Argyresthiidae; genus Argyresthia; species Argyresthia albistria. The sequence continues at coordinate 193,271 of CAUOQF010000002.1, forward strand.
CGCCCTGCCACGCAAACGGGAGTGTTGAAACACTGGCTGTAGGTGGGCGAAGTTGTCCCTCTGTGTATGGGAAAAGGCGTGACGCTAATATGATAAATGCGAAAGTTTATACGTGTGTTTGGATCTCTTTATACGTGTGTTTGTATCTCTTTTACGCTGACACGGCTGGACAGATTTGGATGAAAAACATATATCTAGTTTATGAGCTATATTAACACATAGGATATTTTTATCGACTGCACTAGAAGGAGGGTAATGATTTCATGGTAAATAATAATTCCTAGGTACACGCAGGCGAATTTGCGGGCACCTGTTGTAGAATTTATAAAATAAAACTTCTGGTTAATATTATGTCACTGTGTTGGTGATGTCGCTGTTTCATAATGGTTGCCCCCGAGGCAAGTATGCCTCATGAGTTGGTCAACCTTTAGCCTACGCGAATATTCAATTACAGTTCTTATCCTATAGCGCCGTTTGGCGCGTTTTAACTATTTTCGTCGAATAAAAATATACAAGTACATCTTTACACACTACTTACTAATGTTTTTTTATGTTTTCTGTGCAATAATGTAATGTCTTAACAGAAATACATCTTCCCGTACAGTAGGGTTACTCGAAGTGCAGTGCAGCAGTAAGTATGTATAGTATCTAAATGTGATAATCACTATTGAATTGTACCTATTAAGTTCATCTATAAATTAAACACAAATCAACTTACTAATAATCACGGTTTTGTCAGCTATTTATATAGACGTGGTCCAAGATCAAGAATGGTTAAAGAATAAAGCATGGGATCCCATTAGTAGCAGTCAAAAACTATGACACCTGTCAAAAAAATATAACTGAAATCTAAAACCACGTGACATTGGCGAAATTATTGTGGCAACACACGATAGAAGCCACAGATATAAAAAACTTAACTTAACTTAACTTAACTTAACTATACCCCGAGTTGAACGAAACAATAAAAGGGGTTTTCATTGTTTAATTTGATCGCGAGAATCTGATCGGTTTCATAGTTCGTAGTTTTTCATAGTTTCGTGTAACTCATGGTTACATGAAGACGGCGATACTTAACTAAAAATAAAAAAAACATTGGTCATCAGAGAGAATACCACAGAAGTTTCTGAAAGAGTAATCAAATGTGACAGACATTCATTCAAAATAGCGTGAGATTAGTCGAAAACAGAGTTAAAGAAGTTGTCACAGTAAATTCTCTTTTCAGAATCCGGGCGAGTATTACAATATGATCGAGATCGCTGGCCGAGCGTCACAAATAATGCGCTGGCACTCACCTCATGGTGGCGCGAGCGCAGTCGGAGTCTAGTACAAGATGGCGGAGTCAGCGTCGTATCTGCTCGTCGCGTAGTTCGGTGATGTTGATGTTGAGTCGGCGGCAGAGTGAGCGCGTAGGTCAGTAGAGTCGTTATCGGACGCGTCGGGCGACAGTGGCACTACCTGGTGGCCGAGTGAAACATTCATAAAGTCTACATTCATTTCATTCTTGAGAGCGGCGGATATTCAGTAAAGTCGTACGAACATCGTGCCAAAATCCATGACATTATTGTGACGGTATTCCCAGCCTTTTTGAAAATCTGGTCCCAGAGCACGATGCGTATTTATATGACGCGACTGTTGAAGTCAAACTGCCATCAACGTTATGTATTCAGGAATAAGAGCTGTGTAACCGTGTTCTAATTAACTTAGAATAGAATGGAATAGAATAGAAATAGTTTATTTTGCGTTACATAAAAAGTACAGTTACGTAAGGTACATTAGTTTAATAAGACAAAAAAGGGACGGTCTCAGCGTAGCTGTGAGTAGCACAAACATGTACTAGCTCAAAGCGCTGGTTTTCAGACCGTACAACATGTAAAAGAGAAGATAAAAAAATATATAACAAAAACAAATAAAGTAACAAAACAATAAAATTATTAAAAATGACATAATAAGTATAGAGCCCTGTGGTCTAGTGGGCCTCCCGCCCGATTCTCACGCAGGCGATGCAGGTTCGAATCCCGGTGCCGACCATACACTAATGAGACAATGAATTAATTATTAATCCATCATCAGACTATTGGATGACAATAATTATAAGACAGCAAACAAACAAGACGTATAACAATAATAATTGAAACAAAAAGCAAACTTTAGAAAAAACCGACTTCCACCCTATATGATTAGATTGAGTTTAATACAAACTGTAACCCCTTATCCCCCCCCCCCCTCCTTGGGGACTTAATTTTGTCAAATCCCATCTCAGTGCTACCCCACGCTACTAAGGAACCTCTGTACAAAGTTTCATGACTCTAGGTCCACCGGTTTAGGCTATGCGTTGCCTGCCCGTCAGCCACGCATTGTATTTGTACCTAGTATTGAGCAGATCTGGTGGCCATATATGTGGTCTTCATCAGCACTTCCGCATCACAATATTATGCTTACCATGTGCATTTGCACGAGTTATTATGAAAAACACAAAAATCACTACAGGTCTGCCTATAATATTTGAAGAGTTCCCTCGATTTCTCCAGCATCCCATCATCAGATCCTGACCTGGTGTCAATGGGACCAATGGGAAGGTAAACCCTTTCAAACAAAAAAATAATTTTCCAAATCGGTCCATCCATTTAGGCGCTATCGGGGCACATACATAAAAAATAAAATAAATAATAAAAAAAAAACATCCGGACGAATTGTAAACCTCCTCATTTGGGAAGTCGGTTAAAAAATAAAACAAAAAACGGTTTTGACATCACTAAACACTACCTATGTATGTCACGCTAAATGGGGTTTTGAATCATTGGCTGAAAGTGGGCACAGTTGCGCCTCTGCCACCCCGTATGGGAAAAAGCGTGACGCTATAATGTCGTTGTTGTTGTAAACACTACCTACAATATTGGGCTGAGTCGGTCATTTGTCTCTCAAGAAGCAGCTTACGCAGTTTTAGTTTAAAAGTGAGCAACGACATCTTGCGACGAAGAGGAGGGGGCAAGTCGTTCCAAATATTTGTGGCCGCATACTTACAGTTGCCTTTGAAACCAGCGGTCTTCATAATTTCATAATTTCATAATTTCTTTATTGCACACAAAAAAAATAGTTAACAAATTATGGTAGGTAATAAAAGTGTACAATGGCGAGCTTATCTCTAAAAAGAGATCTCTTCCAGCAAACCAAGTTTCGTTGAGAGAGGTTGATAGCTGAGCGGGGGTAGACCTTGTGTTTCGGAACTATTAATTTGTTTTGTACTGTGCCTCTAGTGCAATGTTTGTGCGTTCAAGGTTTACTTGATGGACATACAAGGTTTACTACTTAGGACAAGATAGGAGGAAGGAGACGTGACTCCATAGTCCAATAACTGGCCAAGTGCGAGTCGGATCGCGCACGAAGGGTTCCGTACCATTATCTACAAAAAAACCCCAAAAAAAAAAATTGTATGGGAGCCCCCCCTAAATATTAATTTAATTTTAATTATTTATTTTTTAAGTAAATAATATGCTCAATATATTGTGAACATTTTAAGCGTCTACCTGCTACCATTATCAATATCGAGCAAAAATGAGCAAAAAAAACACGTTTGTTGTATGGGAGCCCCCTTAATATTAAATTTCTTTTGATTTTTAGTATTTGTTGTTATAGCGGCAAATAGCCTGGTGACAGACAGACGGACGGACAGCGAAGTCTCAATAATAGGGTCCCTTTTGGCACCCTTCGGGTACGGAACCCTAAAAAGTATCATTATCAACATCGCCGGCAGCATATCACACTTTTCGCTGGCACTAACCTCGTAAAGGGTATCTTATCTGCTCGTCGCGTAGTTCGGTGATGTTGACGTTGAGACGGTCGCGGACAGGGCAGAGTCGGCGGCAGTGTGAGCGTGCTCAAGGCGGATTCAGAGGCGGGAGCGACGACTGGTGGCAGAACGAAACACTACACTTTAATAATAGAAATGAAGAATTCACGGTTCTCGAGAACCCGACAAAGTTAGACCTTTCAAATTGACACTGGCCAAATTAACGTCAAGAGGTTACATCTTTCCACTATCTGCTTGCGGTGACAGGTGTACCAACCGGTGTTAAACCGGTTCGTTGCGTTAAGCTGCGTAGAAGTGGCGCCCCACTGCAAACGTCACTCACGCGCCAAATGATCGTTGGAAGCACAGGGCAGGGTGCTCACCCCATACAAATTAGAATTAGTAACCCTTCGTCAAAAAGAGATGGCGTGAGGAGTAAGATTACGCCAAGGTTCCAGTTAACATACTTCTAGGTGGCGCTAATCTTAGAATAAATATATATCTATATATCTTATCTCCCCAGATGATATGATGTCAAAGGAGATAGACAAACGAATAGCAACTGGCTGGAGAAAATATTGGTCACTCAAAGAGATCATGAAGAGTAAAGAATTAAGCATAAGCCTAAAGACAAAAGCATTTAACATATTTGTCCTTCCCTGTCTAACATATGGATGTGAAACTTGGGCCCTTAATGAAAAGCACCGAGAAACTCTCGCTGGTTGCCAACGAGCAATGGAAAGAAGTATGTTGGGAGTAAAACTAAAAGACAGAATAAGGAATTCAGAGATAAGAAAGAAAACCAAAATGACCGACATACTTATTAGAGTAGATCATCAAAAATGGGGCCGGACAGGACATATGCTACGCTGCAACACAAACAAATGGAGCAAACAAGTGACACTACGGTATCCGAGAGATTGCAACAGAAAAAGGGGACGTCGACGTTGGAGGAGGCCTATGCCAAGAGGCACACCAAATTAAGGGACACTATATAACCTTAAAGAAAGAGTAAATCTAAAATTCGAATAATTGTGAACCTTAATACGGAATAAAAGGCTATATTATTATTATTATTATATCTTAGCGCCGTCTCGTGGTATTTGCAATTTTTCGACGGTGCTGCACCAAGCGAAGAAACCCTCGAACTAAAGAAGCTTCCGTAGCATCTTAGTTTACGCCGGTCACATATTTTGTTCTACGTGGTATATCTGTATTAGTATAATATTATAGTTTCTGTGGTTGGGAGACTGTAGCAAGCCATTTAATATAGGATCCACACAGAGCGAGCAGCCTAGTATACATTCTAACGTATGCAGCCTAGCGGCCTGTGTGAACGTGCCACCGCCGCCGAAGCGAGCGCGCGAGGGCGACTCCGAGCGAACGAACCAGCGACTGTTGGATTTAATCGAACCCAAGTCAAAGGCACCTCAAATGCAGTCAAAACTTGACTTGGATTGAAACTATTGTATGGTAGTAAGACCTATTTTTATTGTGGTTACCAACTCTATGTCACAAAGCGTCAACCCTCCTCGAACATCCAGGTCTCCTACTTCAGCTTGTGCTGGAGTTGGGATGGCTGAATTAGAGTGCAGGCGCAGGGGACATGCACAAAGGCCCCGCACTCGTGGGCCAGGTGCAGGCACAACATCCCCCTGAGTGAAGAAGAAGAAGATGTCACAAAGAGCGGAGAAACTACATGGAGACATCGACTGACCTTTAGAAACCCGACGGTCCCGTGCGGGCAGTCAATCCCAGCCGATAGCAGGTGACGGGTGCGCCCGCGCAGACGGGTGTGACGTCAGGTACGTCAAGTGGCGGCGGGTGTGACGTCAGGAGCGTCGGCAGGCATGGCGTCAGAGAAGTGGTCGCCGGCGCACAGCTTGTTGCCTGAAATGTAGTTTCAACTCACTTTAGGCGTAATCCCCAAGGAGACAACGGAGACAGAAGACATGGACAGAAGACATGGACAGAACGAGACAGACGGACAAGTCGATGGGATGTCCTACTCTAAGGTCCTGCTAGTCAAAATACATATATATATATATATATATATATATATATATTTAGTACTGTCAACTGTCAGTAACGGTTGTAAGTTTTGTTACTAAGTTCTATGAAATAGCAACGTGTGACGTCTTATTCGAATATGACGTCACATACTTTATACTTTATTGCACAGAAAACATAATACAGACACTTAATACTAGAAAAAACATGTACAAAGGCGAGCTTATCTCTAATAAGAGATCTCTTCCAGCAAACCTAGGATGGAGAGGATAATTTAATAAAAGGTAGACCTACATAAGTGCACAACGATAAATATTAAAATAATAGACTACTTACTAATAAATACATAAATACAGATAAAAACAAATAATATATAAATAGATACTAAGGTATATTAAGGTAGAGAAAGATAGTGTTCCTTCAAGCGTATGTATTTTTTACATAAAAAAGAAAAGTATATGTAGCCCAATGTCCCCACCGAGGGTACAGGCCTTTACCCGGTCACGAGCAAGATTGAGCCATACTCCACGTATCGTTGGTTGCCGAGACCTACAGCTAACGTGCTATCCGAAACACGGAACGTCCGATTATGTATATAAATTAGTTATCTTATGGGCAGCACTGGGATTCGAACCTGCATCTACTACGTGAGAGGCAAGTGTGGAACTCACTAGACCACAAGAGTTCATCTGTGTACCTCGTGGGTATAATAAATTCTACACAATGCTACTATGATTATGTAAGGAAAGTAGTTTAATGTTTGTTACCGTTTTAGCGTAACTGATATCTCGCCAGTTCCTCCTCAGATGTAGTCGGACAGACCAAAGCTGGGGACAGAGACAATTGCATGTGAACAAAGGTAGTCAACAATTCAACATGGGTTCTACATTAAAACGCTTTTTGTTTGATAATTGTATGGAATGGAAGCAATGGTGTGACGTCAGGCGGTTGCAACATGAACAGAAGGCAGGACGGTTGAAGTAGGTGTGCTGCGCAGGGGTCCATTCTCAAATGAAAACGCATCAAAAGACAATCTGTTCTAGACCTGTGCCTCATAGCTCCTCCACCAGGGAGCACTTATTCAGTGGAGAGCGCATAGATACATTTTCCTTTGAAACACACCAATTTACGGGCGGCGGGGGACGAGGTAAGAGACCTGTGATTGGTCAGCCGCTGCGAAACTGTCTGGCGGCTCGTCATAGTACATAGGTTGCGTATGCGAACGTTTGTTGAATACAACAAACGTTTGACGAGCCGCATTCCCCCGCAGGCGCAGTCAATTGGTTATATAGTCTCTGTCCTCCACCATTCTGGGGCCCAATTCTTTACGCGAATCGCATCGCATGGCAATATCTATAGCGAGGGCGCAAAATGCGCGTTTGTTTGTAGCTGGTGCGACACGTCTCAGCGCCGCCGCGCCGTTGACAAGCCAAAAAAGGAATTCTGGGCCCTCGCTATTAGCTATAGCCATGCGATACGCGTACAGTATCACGGCCCAGGACTCCATCTACTTCAGTTATTGCAGGAGTTAAGGGATAAGATAAGATAAAGTTTTTAAACTTTTTACCTAAAGATTACAGTTATTTATTGAATTATATGGCTGGAATGAATAGGCTACAGGGGAATATTTAATGAACTAAGCCAGTTGGCTGCGTCAGGAGGAAGGTCAAACAGATTTCGGGGGGGGGGGTCCATTACAGTGAAATTGTTGTACACGGTGTCATCAATATAATTTCGACTTCAAACCCCTAAACTAGGTAATGAACCTGTATCTTAGGGATGAAGCTATGTCGCTTTTATTGTTGTAATGTTAACTGTCCAATGAGATTCTAATTTGATTAAGTTTTAAAGTACATATGTAAAGTCATCAGTAGAGCAACAACATAATACTATTTCCCGTATGCAGTGACAGAGGCACATGTGCCCACTGTTATAGTAGGTATCACCATATAATTTACTATATACGATAATCACCCATCATCATCATCAGTCAGCCCACACCTACCCACTGCTGGGTATAGGTATATAGGGTATGATAATGATAAGGTGTAAGTATTACCTGACAGAGTGCAAGTGCGGTGGTGCTGCTTCTTCTTCAGGGGGTAGTAGCAGCCTAACTCCTGCACCGGCTGGAGTAGGAGGCCTGGCTGTTCCTGTAGTATGGTGGTGCTGCAGCTCGGGGCTCCGGCACATACTGATGTAGTCTAGCGGGTCGTGCCCACCAAGCCTGCAACAAGAGACATATTAACAAAACATTTACATACAGGCACATACATTAGTGTTGCCGGATAATCGATCGCATATCGATTATTAATCGATTATCCTAAGTACTATAAATAATCTCACAAATCGATCTAGTATCTATTCCAGCGATATAATCGATTGGATCGATACTATCGATTCCCATAATTGTACCAATATATATTATAATTGCTATTTTCTGATAATTAAATCGATTATATCGATAGTATCGATGGTGAGAAGCAATACGATAGAATCGATACTATCGACACAATCGATTTAATCGAGGTATCGTTTAGATTATATTGTTGTGTAATCTGTAACATAACAATATAATCTAAACCGATACCTCGATTTAATCGATTGTGTCGATAGTATCGATTATATTGTTTTGATTCTCACCATCGATACTAACGATATAATCGACATATCAGAAACAGCAATTATAATCGATTAATCGATTATATTGTAAAAGACCAGGGGCGTATCATTCAAAATAAACCAGCATAACTTTTATAAATAGTTGTTTATTCTCCAAAATTCGTACATGGACTGACTCGAGACTAAGCCAAACAGTCCCTTTTATACTTTTTAAAAACAAGATGGCAGCACCTGTTTACCGCTAACAGTTGCCGCCTTTAAGCAACTGATGTTTATATTACTGTTTAGCTTGGTATATCTTATTCCAAATACATTTTTTAATTTAAGCTACGATTCTATAAGTATATTAAACACAAACTCTAACATTCGGCCTTCCTGACCAAGAGTTTGTCCTCAAACGAAGTATCTAGTCTGTAGATAAGTATCACCATCACCACCAATATATTTGTAAAAAATCTACATGTATTATTATGTATCATGTATTATCTTCCAATTATTTTGACATTCACAAATAAATGATCCTCATCAACACTCACACACATAATATTGCTCTTTAGGTAACTGTTGTTTTAATTCTACTTTCCATATCAAACTAATCAAGAGATTGCCAACCACCCATGACTTCCAATCTCAAAACGTATGCCAACTGCACCGAGAGCTTCGCCAATACACTGACCACCCAATGACTTCCAGCCGTCAACCAGCTGCACCATTGGACTTCATCAATGCTCCACTCAACGACTTCCGTCAGACATAAATCTCTATTGATTTTACCAAGGACTTCATTGACATATATGCCAACTGCACCGAGAGCTTCGCCACTGACACTGACCACCCAATGACTTCCAGCCGTCAACCAGCTGCACCATTGGACTTCATCAATGCTGACCACTCAACGACTTCCAGTCAGACATAAATCCCAATGATTGCATCATGGCTAACTGCACCGAGAGCTTCGCCACTGACACTGACCACCCAATGACTTCCAGCCGTCAACCAGCTGCACCATTGGACTTCATCAATGCTGACCACTCAACGACTTCCAGTCAGACATAAATCCCTATGATTGCATCATGGCTAACTGCACCGAGAGCTTCGCCACTGACACTGACCACCCAATGACTTCAAGCCGTCAACCAGCTGCACCATTGGACTTCATCAATGCTGACCACTCAACGACTTCCAGTCAGACATAAATCCCTATGATTGCATCATGGCTAACTGCACCGAGAGCTACGCCACTGACACTGACCACCCAATGACTTCCAGCCGTCAACCAGCTGCACCATTGGACTTCATCAATGCTGACCACTCAACGACTTCCAGTCAGACATAAATCCCTATGATTGCATCATGGCTAACTGCACCGAGAGCTTCGCCACTGACACTGACCACCCAATGACTTCCAGCCGTCAACCAGCTGCACCATTGGACTTCATCAATGCTGACTACTCAACGACTTCCAGTCAGACATAAATCCCTATGATTGCATCATGGCTAACTGCACCGAGAGCTACGCCAATACACTGACCACCCAATGACTTCCAGCCGTCAACCAGCTGCACCATTGGACTTCATCAATGCTGACCACTCAACGACTTCCAGTCAGACATAATCTCGCTATAAGCAACGCAGAGTCAACAGTGTAATCCTCAATTACCTGTGACCTTCACAAAAAACAAGAAATTAATTCGATTCTTATGTCTTATATGTGTGTAAGTGCATCATGTTTCATTACATTGTATCTACTTCATTAAATTAAAGTTTATTTATATGTCGGAGAAGGGGATAATATAGATCATGACTCTTCATGACAATCATTTTAGTGTCAGCAAAGCCAGTCTGTCGACTCTAAACCCAGTCTATCGGGTTTTTGACAATAGTCAGTCTATAGGCTCTGTGTCAATAATACCAGTCCATCGGTATGCCAAATCCATCGGGTTATGACCACATTACCATTACATTGGTCCGTCCCGTATCAGATCACAAAGTACTCGTTACCGCTTAATGTGGGCTTCATTCACATGCCTCCGAATCATTAAATTTTCGGATGGGACTCGACTACGGGTCGACACGATACTCAGGCCTGCGATAGCTGCGGGGACTGGACAACACGTCACAACGTCACCAGTTTCCAGAGGCCTGCTGCCTCTTCAGGTACGGGAACTATCTGGTTACTGCATTTTCAGCCCTGTGATGGTGGCAGCAGCTTTCTGAAACGCAGAGACAGAAAAACAGTGCCTATCCACCTGTTCCGCCCCGCTATGAGATCGTTGGTTGTAATTGTGGTCAGCAGCAAGGTAGGCAGACCACGTAATTCGTTGCTTTGTATCTCTTGAGGCACAGGCCACCCCTTGTGTGCGAGATTCCCGATCCGGCACGTCTATCTCATAGGTCCTGATTTCCATTGCCAAGCCATAAGTTCGAGAATTGCGGGCGATTTCCACAATTACACACAGTTAAAGGGGCTTTACCTAAGGACAACGATTTCACAACAATCGAGGCAAACAAAACGCGTTTCTGCGTGTAGGGAGAAGTCTCACAAACGTGAAGTAATAGTCTGGCCTAGTATGATATGTTTTGCATCTTAATCAGTGCAAGAAATGTGTTTACATGACTTGTAATGCGTAAGAATAGAAAAATATAGGTACTCGCCTGTTATTGTCTGTTCCAAAATCCATTATATTTAATTGAAGTTTCATCGGAAATCCGTATTGGGCTGGAATCTCCATCCATGTTGGCGCTTTAGGTTACTTCGTCATGGGGTTTACCCATATCAATATCACTGTTTATCACTGATTAATTTATTCGTGCCACTTCTGATAAAAGACCAGGGGCGTATCATTCAAAATAAACCAGCATAACTTTTATAAATAGTTGTTTATTCTCCAAAATTCGTACATGGACTGACTCGAGACTAAGCCAAACAGTCCCTTTTATACTTTTTAAAAACAAGATGGCAGCACCTGTTTACCGCTAACAGTTGCCGCCTTTAAGCAACTGATGTTTATATTACTGTTTAGCTTGGTATATCTTATTCCAAATACATTTTTTAATTTAAGCTACGATTCTATAAGTATATTAAACACAAACTCTAACAATTGGTACAAGTATAAGAATCGATTCAATATTCATACATTGCTTCTGGCCCCACACTTGAATACCCTGTTTTGTGGGAACCGGAAACAAAAACATAAAATAAATTGCATAAGAATGTGGGTAGGTTGAAAATCACGGGCCGTAGACTTTGATTGAATGGACAAGCTATAAAATAACAAATACCTTGAATGAAAAGAAATAAATAGCGTTTTACATAAAACAAGTGTCAATGCATTAAGGCCTGTACCATCAACTGATGAAAAACCAGAGTAGCTTGGGGGTAGATAAAAATTTCAAAGTACCAACCAATACAGGACTACATGATACTAGAACTTGAGTTCCTAGGCTTTCCTCTGCATAATTACTAGTACCTATTGGCCCATTAGTACCCATTCATGCTGCAAGAAATTTAATTTATCTTTGTCTTAGGTTAGGTAGTCGATGCGGAGGACCGCGGGATGACCGCTGAACACAGCCGGGGAGATTGTGACTATTTCACAATTCTCAACAAACAAATGAGTTTGCTGGCGCAAATACCAGTAGGTTTTAATTATGTTAGGTACAACTGGTATACACAATAACTATATAAGTACAGAACTAACAGCCGGGAATCAACATAAATAACCAGTGGGCTCACAAGGCACTAGACAAGAGCATGAGGATTGAAGAGGCGTGTGCCTAGTGGTGGGTCAATGTCGACGGTCCTATAAAATTATAGGTAGGTATACCGACTGCTGAATTCCGCCGAAATGAGAATGGAAGGCAGGAACCAGAAAATGCCGGTAATTTTCGCACGATTGTTCAAAGGAACCCGATCTGTAAAAGTGGGATTACAACTAGGTACTTACGTGCGTAGAATATACCGATTTCCACGTCTATACGAGTAGTAAATCACTTTGATAGTCACTGGCTGTTTTAACCTGAAAAGAGGTTAGAGAAAAATAACTAAAAAGTTAGTGAAAGCAGATAAATAAAGTAGTAAATCACTTTGATAGTCACTGGCTGTTTTAACCTGAAAAGAGGTTAGAGAAAAATAACTAAAAAGTTAGTGAAAGCAGATAACTACCGACTTGGCGATATTACTTAGCCTGGGTTTATTGTATTACCAATGTTAGGTAAGAATAAAAGAGGCAGAGGCAGGAGGCAGCGGCAATCTTCGCCACGTGGCAGAACTGGCGAGATGGCGGCGAAGCGTTGATGGCGGCGAAGCGTTGATGTCGGCAGCCCAAAAGACGCGAAACATGGCGTAGCGAGATTTTTCAAGACAGAAGAAGCATTTATCAACGAACGTGGATTGTATCCACTAGATTCCAATTAGCAACCTCTTTGGTCGGCCGGCACAGCCCGACAAAGTTGGTTCAAAAGTTAGAATTTGACTTGACCAACTATTTGTATTACACTAATTATGGATACTAAGAATACGAACCAGTAATTGTTCAGATGATTTGCGTTTCTTGAAATTCGACACAAATCTCAATCCACGCTTTCGAGAACCATCTTGAAGAGAAAATACAAAAACGGACTCAAGCTCAAGCACAACCGTCGCGTCGAACTCGAATCGAAAGAACGAACGAAACGAAGAAACACGCACGGAAGGATGAAGGAACGGACGGAAACAGTGTTGCCAACTCTTTTTTCCCTAACCCACTAAAAGTGGTTCTTGAAACCACCAGAAAGCCACTAGATTTCAAAATACACTCAAACCACCAGGAAACCACTAAATAAAAAAAACGCGTGTAGCACCGTACACGTGTTAGAAGTAAAACTTCTGTAGCTAGATCATTAAGTGGTACCTATACTATACACCTATACCTACCTATACTAAAAGAGATTTAAATTTCCAATTTTGAGATCCAACTCTGTTTCAAGTTACTTTTAAGTTTCAGACGTCCGATTATTTGAAATTATTTTATACTTGTACTTACTTTTAATACGTCATGTCATTTATTTCCCACCATTCCTTATCTACAATTTGTCGCGCTCGTGGTGATATACTTAACTCATTCAATAGTGTCACTACTATTTGCATCTCGCTCAGATTATATACCATCTGACGTCACGTCTTTAAGCCGTCTCGCTCAAATGTATGCATTGCTTTGCTTGTTTTAGAAATCCATATCGACCCGTGTGACATTGATGAAACTCTTTTCTTACAAACTGTATGGATCGCATCGCACAGCTGTCAAACATAAGTTCCGGTTCCAACAAAGAGGTTGAACGAAGTAGTTTGAGTCATGCTAGTTGGTTTTGTTTGAAGTCCCAGCCAGCGGCGGCGGCGGCGGCGGCGGCGCCATCTTGGCCATACCGGAAATCAAGAACTCGTGGAAGAATGCTTAAAATAATTTTTATTTGTTAACGTTTCATCAGGTTTTTCTCTCACTAATTAACATTCTTTATTGTACGAATGTATTATTATCTTATCTGATTAGTTAAAAACCGTATTGAAAATAGTTGCGGTTTTAAAAGTCTTCAGCCGACCCTGACGTCACCGATTCCAATTTCCGTTACATTTCTTAGCCACTCGTGATACCACCCGGCTAGTAACAATTGAAAAGCAAATTGTTGGTAGTGGTAAAAGTGAAACGAAAGTTTACACTCCTTGATAGATCTTTATTGGACTGTGGTCGCAATAACACTACAATTTCGCTTACAAACTAGCTTATATTTATACTCGGAGCTAGCGTCGGTCCTTTGTTCTCTCCGTGTTCGTCGCAGGGATCGCCTCTCTGTTCATGCGGTCCTTGTCGGCGCGCTGCGCCGTCTCGCTCGCACCTCCAGCCAGTCAGTCGGCCGGCGTTCGTTGCGCCGGTAGGAGCTCGCTGTCCGTAACATCCTCCCCCCGGCGCAGACTCGTCGTAGCCTCCTCTTCAACGCGAAGGACGGCGAGTTTCCTTGTAGGTCGCGTGAAGACTCCGCCTCTCGTTCGGACGTCGGCGCTGCGCACGTCGTTGTCCGGGCCGACGTGTATGCGCTCGACGATGCCGCGCGGCCATGTGTTGCGCGGCAACCCGGAGTCTACCACGACGACGAGGTCGCCCACTCGCAGCGGTCGTTGCAGATCCGCTGCGCCTCTGCGTGGCACCAGGGTGGGAAGATATTCCCTGGTCCATCTTCTCCAGAATTGGTCAGCCAGTCCTTGGGCTGCTCTCCACTTGCGTCGATCAGCTGGGTCGCAGGGGCCGGTCTGAGGCAGGCCGCTCGATGTTCCGATCAGGAAATGGTTGGGCGTCAGCGCCTCTGGGTCTGCCGGGTCCACCGACACGTGGGTCAGCGGGCGTGCGTTCACGGCGTGCTCCGCCTCCAGCAGCAAGGTCAGCAGCACCTCCTCCTTGGGCACCTGCTCGTTCAGGGTAGCTTTGAGGGCGGTCTTGATGGACCGCACCAGTCGCTCCCAGGCGCCTCCCATGTTCGGCGCCCCGGGTGGGATGAAGCGCCAGTCCACGCGCTGCAGGTGCGCGTAGTCCCGCAGTGCTGGCGCCCACTCCTTGTAGGCGGCTCGTAGCTCGTTGTCAGAGCCTCGGAAGTTCGTCCCGTTGTCGCTCCAGATCTGGCGCGGCCATCCGCGGCGCGCAGCCATCCTCCTCAGCGCCATGATTGCTGCGTCGACGTCGAGGCTGCCCACCAGCTCGATGTGGACAGCTCGCGTCGTCAGGCACGTGAAGAGCGCGCCCCATCTCTTCTCTCGCCGGCGCCCGACTGCTACCAGCATCGGGCCGAAGTAGTCGACCCCGCAGTTGGTGAAGGGCCGGCGGTTGGAGTCCAGGCGGGCCGCTGGCAGGTTCCCCAGCGGCGGGACTCGGGGCGTCGTTCGGCGCACTCGGCAGAGTGCGCAGGATCGGGACACCGCACGCACAGTGGGGCGTGCGCGCAGTATCCAGTAGCGTTGCTGCAGGTCGTTCAGCACGCGCTCGTTGCCGGCGTGTCCGGCGGCGGCGTGCTCCCTCAGCACGATCAGCCGAGTCAGCGGGTGGCGGCCATCCATGATGAGAGGCTGCTTGGCCTCTGTCGGTACGCGTGCGGCGTTGATTCGCCCGCACACGCGTAGCAGGTCATCCTTCATCATCGGGTCCAGCTTGTGAAGACGGCTGGAGGCGGGCAGTGGTCGGCCCGCTTGTAGCCGTGCGATCTCCTCCCCAAAGCTGTCCCGCTGCGCCTTGGCCACCCATAGCTGCTCTGCTCGTTCCAGGTGGCGCAGCTCCAGGCGCTCGGTCTTCTTCCTGCATCTGTCGATAAAAGCCAACATAGTAGCAGTGGCCCGAATTAGCCGCTCATATGATGAGAAGCGGCTGATGTCCGGCAGGACATCCGCTCCCCCCGTGTTGGATGCGTGGTGCGTTGCCTCGACATCCTCTGGCTCGTGGTTCGATGCTCGGGGCCAGGCGTCCTCAGGCTCGTAGAGGAAGGCCGGGCCGATGAACCACCGGTCGTGTGGTCCTTGTGGCGTGTTCTCCGGGCGCGTCGCGTCGTCTGCCACGTTGTGCTCGGTCGGCACCCATCTCCATTGGCTGGGCTCGGTCGCCTCAGCTATCTCGCCGAGCCGGTGCGCTACGTATGGGGTGTAGCGCCGGGCGTCGGTGCGAATCCACTGGATCACGGTGCTGGAGTCGCTACAATAGACGACTCGTTGTGGCTGCCAGTGGTGTTCTCGCTTGATCATGTCTGCGAGTCGTACGCCAATCACCGCAGCCTGCAGTTCAAGGCGCGGGATCGTCTGGGGCCGCAGTGGGGCCACCTTTGCTTTGGCGGCGGCCAAAGCGATCGTGATGCGGCCGTCGGCGTGTTCAAGGCGCCAGTACGCCGCTGCGGCGTATGCTTGCTCGCTGGCGTCCATGAAGACATGGAGCTGTCGCTCTGGCTCTGCAGTGTCCTCTTCGTTGTAGCGGCGTGGGAGTCGCAGCTGGGCAATCTCGTTCAGTGCCCCCAGCCAGCGGTCGAAGCGTTCGGCGTACGCCGATGGCAGGGTCTCGTCCCAGCCCATGCTGATGCGCCACAGGTCTTGCAGCAGGATCTTCGCCGTGATGGTGTAGCTGCTGAGTAGGCCTAGCGGGTCAAAGATTGACATTACCGTTGCCAGTGCCTCTCGTTTGGTCGGTGCCCGCTGCATCCGGACCGGATCAGGGACGCGGGCCAGGGTGGTGTTGAACCCCAGCGCGTCGCTCGTTGCGTCCCACAGCATCCCCAGGGTCTTCTCGTTCTTGACCTCGTTGGAGCCCAGGGTTGTAGGGCGCCGGGCTCGTAGCTCCTCAGGGATGGTGTCCAGCAGGCGCGGGCAGTTGGAGTTCCAGCTTCTGAGGGTGAAGCTGGCCTCGGCGTGTACCTCGATGACTTCGTCGACTGCTCTCTGCGCCTCCTCCGCTGTGTCAAAGCTGTGGACCAGATCATCCATATAATGACTGCGGGTGATCAGTGGAAGCGCCCTGGGGTGCGTGCTGGCGTGGTCGATCGCGTTCTGATCGCGCACACTGTGTGCCAGGAATGGTGAGCTGCTCGCGCCGAAGATCATCGACGTCATTTTGTAGCGGTCAGGCGGACGGGTTCTGTCGCCGCCCCTCCAGAGGAATTGCTGCGCGGGTTGGTCCTGGCTCCGGATCTTGATGCGCAGGAACATCTCCGCGATGTCGGCAGTCACGGCGATCGGCCGCTCTCTGAAGCGGAAAAGGATGCCCGGCAGCGATTGTAGCAAGTCCGGGCCCATCAGCAGCTTATCGTTCAAGCTGGTGTTGTGTGAGCGGTGCGCAGCGTCGAAGACCAGGCGTACCTTGCCTGGCTTGTTGGGGTTCTTCACCGCGAAGTGGGGCAGGAACCATTGTATGGGGCTTCGCTGCTCGCTCCCGTCGCATCTCTTCGCGTACCCCTTGTCCAAGAGGTTCTGTATCTGCTGCGTGTACTCGATCTTAAATTGGGGGTCGTGGTCGATCTTCTTCTCGATCCCATGTAGACGCCTCAAAGCGTCCGCGTAGTTCGATGGCAGCACGACGTCGTCCGTGCGCCATGGCAGCCCAACTTCGAAGTGGCCGTCGACTCGACGGGCCGTCTTTTTGAACATATCGATGGCGCGCTGATGTTCCGGCGATGTCTTTACACGGAGAGACACACCCAGCGCGTCCACCTCGAAGTGCTGCTTCACCAGCTCGTGAAGGCTCTCGTCGTTGCAGCGGCGTTCTGCCGCATGGACGTGCAGCACGGCGTCCTCGTCAGTGCGGCGCAGCAGTCGTGGCACCGTCCCGTAGATGACCCACCCTAGGTCGGTCTTGGAGGCGGCAGGCTCGTTCCGTTGGCCGGTCCGCATCTGATGAGATACAATCAGGTGCCAGTGGTCGGCACCGATCAATATCTGGGGCTTCGCGTTCTCGAAGCCGTGGTCTTGCAGATGTCGCAGGTGGCGGTAGCGCAGCACATCCCGTGACACGCTCTGTTGCCACAGGTCGAGGTTGCGGACGGTTCGGGCCGCTATCTCGTGGTGTGCGCGCTCCTGGTGCCCTCTGATCTGGACAGTGACTCGTCGACTGTCCGTGTGTGGCTGCACCCCGTTCACCCCGCGCAGGTTCAGTGGCGCGAGGTCTCCTGTGGCACCGACAGCGTCAGCGAGGTCCTTGCTGATCAGGGTGATGCTCGATCCTTCGTCCAGCAACGCGTAGGTCGACGTCTTCCCCGCAGGCCCAGTGACTTCAACTCTGCAGACCTTTAAGAGCACAGTATGGTCGTTAGTGTTCGCAATCGACATTACCGCTTCAGCTTCCTGGTCGGTGGCGGGCTCGGTGCTCACGGTCGGCGTCTCCTGGGCCTGGCGGCTGCTCTCCTCGTGCAGCAGTGGGTGGTGTGGACGGCGGCAGCCGTTCGTGCCGCATCCCTTGGCTCTGCATACGTTGCGGCGGTGCCTGGACTCCATGCACTTGAAGCACAGGCGTTCTGACCTGGCCCACTCCCAGCGGGCATCGGTGGTCATGTTCAACAGCTTGCGGCATCTGTTGATTGGGTGCTCGTTGCCACCGCAGCAAAGACAGGTCCTGCGATCTGCAGGTCTTCGCTCCTCTTCCGCGGTGAGCACCTGGGCGGTGCGCGCTGTGGCGCGCGGCAGACGGGGGATGACTGGCTTGGCACCGGCGTACGTCTTCACTGGAGCGGGGGCCACGGGCGCGATCGACGGGCCTGATGGGTGAACATATTTTACCATATCCCTCGCTGCTTCCTTCAGGAAGCGTGTCAGACGAACGAGCTCTGGTTCTCCCAGGTGCGATGTCTGCCTCGCGGACGTAGCCCAGTTGCACTTCATGTAGTCGGGCAGCTTGCTCACCACCTCTCGTACCAGGAGAGGGTTCTCCAGCCACTTCTCGGCGTGCAGGTCTTCCAGCCCGAAGACCACGTTCTCCACCTGTGAGGCAAAGACACTTAAAGAGTTAGTGTCATCCCGTCTGGGCGCCGGAATCTGATGCAGCATCGTCAGGGAGTTGTCGATGAGCAGCTCTGGTCGGCCGTAGAGCTCCTCCAGTGTCTGCATGATCCGATCTGGACGCCTTGCAGTCCCCAACTGGTTGATCACGCTGGCTCTCGCTTTCCCTTGCAGCGCGATTCGGAGCCGGTTCACGTTCTCCTCGGGGTCGATGTGGTATTTTCTCGTGGTGCTCTCCATCAAGGATTTGAACGATACCCAATCGCCCGGCTCGCCTGAGAAAATAGGTAAATTCAGGTTAGGTTTATACCGGTGAGGTCGATCCAACTTCTGCTCCATCCTCTCGAATCGCTCTGCGAGAAATCGTGCCGTCGGCGTGGGAGAGCGGGAGCGGCGCCGCGCTCCATACTCTCGCGGTGGCGCGTCCAGCTGCAGCTGCTCATGTCTGAAGGTGACATGAGGTCTCTCCCCCCGTCGTTCAGGCGGGGTATGGCGTAGCTCGGCTCCGGTCCCCGTAGCTGTAGTCGTTGCGGCGGTCGGGTAGCTCGTCGCCCGAGTGTCGGGGATGGGGTAGCTCGCAGTCCCGGCGGCGGCAGCAACTGGTCCCAGCCAGGCGCTCATCCGCTCATGATGAGAGCCGGACACGTGGCTCGCCTGTTCGTCGACAGTTACGCTCTGCATCTGTAACTCAAGTAACTTTTGCGCGTTCTCGAGGTCGAGATCGACCTGCCTCTTCTCGAGCTCTAGGGCTCGACGTCGCATCTCGTTCATGCGGGTCTGGGCTTCGATCTGAAGCTGTATGCGCCTCTGAGTCACGGCGCTCGATGTAGATCGCACGGAGTTCGCTCGTCGCACGTTCTCCTCGGTCAGCGGAGCCAATCTCGGGCAGTGTGCTGGCAGCACCGATCCTGCCTGACCCATTGACGCTTGCTCCGACGGGGACCGGGGCGGCATGACGTGGTGTACGGTCTGTACAACGCTCCTTTCATCCTCAGCGTAGGCCCGGGCTTCGGCGCGGGCATTGGCGGCAGCAAGGGCTCCTGCAGCTTCGGCTGCGGCCGCTTCGGCGGCCTCCATGCGTGCACGCATCTCCGCTTGGGTGGACTCGACGACGGCGGCGGCGGCTTCAGCAGCCTCGACGCGGGCTAGCATCTCGGCTCGGGCAGCCTGGTCAGCGGCCGCGGCGGCGGCCGCAGCGGCGGCGTCTGCGTCTGCCTTCGTCACCATCTCGTACCGATCTGGCACGGTTCTGAACTTCGAACGGAGTGACACTCGACGCTCTCAGTACTGGTACTTTCGAACGGAGTTGTCACTCAACGTTCTAGGTACGAATAATCGGAGTCAGACTCAACGATCCTTTCCACCCAACGGCACTGATCGGAGTTAAACTCAACGATCCGGCTCGAAGGACCAAAATGTTGGTAGTGGTAAAAGTGAAACGAAAGTTTACACTCCTTGATAGATCTTTATTGGACTGTGGTCGCAATAACACTACAATTTCGCTTACAAACTAGCTTATATTTATACTCGGAGCTAGCGTCGGTCCTTTGTTCTCTCCGTGTTCGTCGCAGGGATCGCCTCTCTGTTCATGCGGTCCTTGTCGGCGCGCTGCGCCGTCTCGCTCGCACCTCCAGCCAGTCAGTCGGCCGGCGTTCGTTGCGCCGGTAGGAGCTCGCTGTCCGTAACACAAATATATGTATAACCCACAGTTGAGAGGTTAAATAAATTTTACCCCCGTGCCCTAAGAAGTTTTACTTCAAAAATACAAAATTTTGGATTAAAAACAAGACTAAAATTAAAATACAATCAATAAATATTTCAGTTTCATACAAATCATACACAACTTGAAAACAAATTCCAGTTTAAACAATTTTAGGTCAGGTTTAAATCAGAAAATCAGAATTCGAGGTCATCCTCAGAAGACGAACTACAATCAGTTGTAAGATTGAACTGTATGATTCTTTTGTCCCAATTTTTCTAATGACATTATCTGGCAACTGGTAGTTATTGCAACATTTTCCCTATTGAACACAATATAAAAATTTAGTGTTAGATCATATATCTTTCCACTAACAGTATTTGACGGAACCAACACTACATAAATCCACCAGCCACTAAAACGAGATTTTCCCCACCAGGAGGGGTGTCCAAACCACCAGATTTAGTGGAAATTCCACTGAGTTGGCAACGCTGGACGGAAAGGGAAAGAAAGAAAAGAAGATTCATTCGTTTCGTTCGGTTCGGCAGGTTCGGGAAGATTCATTCATAGTTGCGTTCGTTTATTCACACCCGGTGTAGGGTATGTACACGGTGTTAAAACACTGAATAAAGAAACGCTTAGGTTCCTACACCGGGCACATACCTGGCACCTGAATTAGCACCAAGTGCTGTTTAGAGTGAATAAACGAACGGCCGGTGTGATATCTGGTGTCAACACCGTACACCGGGTGTGAATAAACGAACGCAACTCGGCCGCCAACTCATGAAGATTGCATTGCAGTGTTGCCATGCCATTTCATTTCACCCACGGAAAAATAGCCACACACTCACACAGTCACACACACGCACGCACACAGTATATTGACTGACCGCTTTTATACTGGAAAACAAAATGTCGAATGTATGGAAATCTTTTATACTCGAAAACAAAATTATAAGCGCTCTCGTTCCCTTTTCCCGATATTCCTTTTAGGAGATTTTAAACAGCGCGCTTTTTGGAAAGTATAAAAGGAGTATAAAAGCGTCCATTTACGTCACACACACACACACACACAACAACCCAAGCAACAAGGAGAAAGAAAACAATCACTTTCGGATCCGGATTATGGGGGATTTTATTAAAAAAAACAACTTCTTCTTCTTCTTCTTTTTATTAATGGCGTCCTAACCTCTTTTGAGGTTAATTTTGCCAGTGTCAAGTGGTCAGGTTCTCATTTGAGAACCTGGAAATTATAATGTCTTGAGATGATTTGATGACTATGATGATGATGATTTGTCGCTCGTTAGCACTACCCGGGAAGGACGTGAAGGGCTGTGGGTTCCAAGTAATTCCTTCGGACGTGAGCGACTGCCTCCCCAAAAACAACTTCAGTAGTTCCAAATTCGTCGTAGGCCAGACATGAGTTGCCAGTCCAAATAATAACAACCGAAGAACGCGAAGAACATACTGCTGGCTGCGTTGGACGTCAGACGATGCCACAGACACAGACACAGACGGCTGTGTTTTGCATGCCAAATAAAAAGTTTTATGTAATAAAGATGACCCAACATATTTCCTCGTTTCTTCGAAAACATCATTCGAGAGAAACACGGCTAAAACAAAAAACAAATGGTCGATTTCATCCGAATTTTGAGGTTAAGCTTTGGGCGAACGTCTGTCTGAACACCATTTGCCGCCTTCACCAATGCCCTTTGATTGGTCTCGAAAAACTGACAAGATATGGATTGCCGGTCAACGCCTGTGCCTGTGGCTAACCCACAAACTAGGCAAATAGGGCCTTTACTTACACGTTCGGCCAGCGCATTGGCCGTGCGCGTTGGCCCAACGTTTATTGCAGCTACAGGTTGGCAAGAAAGTCTAGAAATTAAATTATGGCAACATTCACAAACTACAGCGTGTTTTTTTAATGTCATATTTGGATTGTCTATCAAAACCGTAAAGGGAGTACCTATAGTATAGAGATGGCACATCGTCAGAAAAAAAAGAAAAGAAAGAGATGACATAATACGAATCATTTTTGTGTAATCGAGAAACAATAACGATCACCTGTCCCTTACCCGCGTATGCGTTTTTGTTGTTGGCCACAGAATTGTCAAATGCTTGTTTGCTCTTGTTTTGACAGATGAGTGGCAGAAAATCTCTGATTTTGAACCTTATGCTTATTGAGAACCAACTCTATCTCCATCTCAAAGGTATACGCATGCACTCCGTCTATTCCTTTCTCTGTCTACGATCAAAACACGCAATAGCTGAGCGCAATAGTGCCCTAATATGTCACTTATGTTGCCATTATTTAATTTCTAGACTTTCTTGCCAACCTGTATATTATATGGCACACATATACACACACGCACGGCACGGCAGACAGTCTTTGGGCTGCGTTCAAGATCGGTCAAAAACTACTTACCTACTCTGTGACGACAAACAGACTGTCCGTGTAGCCATCTGTCGGCAGCATTCAGAACTATTTTTAGCTGTCAAAAATTCCTTATTACTAATCCATGCACAATAGATGTCGCGACGGTACTTCCGCTTCCGGTAAAAATAAAGAAAACAATTAATTCCGGTTCATTAGTAATGCTACTACACACTAGATGGCGCAACTAAATTTCAGCTCCAGTAAAAATTAACGAAAACTATCGTCGGTAATACTATTAGACACTAGATGGCGGAACTGTACTTACTGTAGCGGTAAAAAATAAATAATTCAGTTATGGATGGACCTCAGCTCAGAACAATAGTTATTGTTCTGAGGGATGATGGACACAAGCGGCGTTTTCATATGTTTGATACTTCGCGCCCACAGAGCAACTTCTAACTTATAAATAAGTCGCCAGCGCGCAAGCGCCTCACCCTGGGCCGGGCATCGCGGCGGCGCGCGGCGCCGGCGTGAGGCGCCTGCGCGGTGGCGACACGGGCGGGCGCGAAATATCGAACATATGAAAACAGCGCTTGCGTCCATTACTGAAGAGACAAGGCAGGTAATGATAAAGTGCAGCCCCGCCGCCGCGCAAGTCAGTCTGGTTGAGGCTAACAGTTACACTGATCTGAGGGTTGAGGCGCGACTTCACTCACTGCACCTGTCGTGCGCGCGACGTGGAAGAGAGCTGTCCTTCCTGTCGGTGGAACGCCTAAAGCGGAAACTACCGACGCCACTTTGAAAACGTCACTTCGCTGTTTAGCTGGATGGAGTAGATGGTGGCGCCATCGCTCATTCTACAGATAAGAGTGTCACTTTAAATAGCTTTAAATTGTTTACGGTTATTTTTTGGATTAACAGGACTTCTTGAAACAAGCCCATAATAAAACAACACAAATTAATGGCAACAATATGTGTATAACAACATTTTTGTATCAGATACACGAGTCAGAGTCATTTATTTAGTTATGACAATTTTATTTTTGTACTACATTTTATTCTTTCTGCGTGCGATAAATATGAAATAACAAAATAACGAGCTCATCGTATTTTGGGCATGTTACACTGGTTACACTGGTTCGCTTAAAACTCTTCTTTTTCGAAGGGATGGTACTTGTGGCCGAGTGATCTGGAAATAAACAAAAATACTTGTTTATACATGTTGTACTAAGGGGCCGTACACAAATTACGTAGTACAATGCATGTAGTTTCATCCAGCTTCATTTTATTTATTGTGCACTTGCACAATCTCAGCATGATCTGTCCTATCTTGCCTAGGTTTGCTGGTAAGAAATCTCTTCTTAGAGATAAGCTCACCTTTGCCTATAATTGTTTTATTGTTTTCCGTGCAATAAAGAATTATGAGTTATGTTTGACGTCTGACCGCGCGAGGTGCGAGTGATCTTCTTGCTCCTGTGATATGCCGTGTGTGGTCCCTGCAGTGAGTGTCGACAGATATCGTTTGTCAGTGTGCGGCATATTATAACTGAACTCACGCGGTCATCGGCACGAATCGCCCGTTATTGTCGAACGAGTCGATCAGCTGAACGTCCTCCTGCGACAGTTTGAAGTCGAACACGTCGAAGTTGGACGCGATGCGCGCGCGCGTCACGGACTTCGGGATGACGATCGCGCCGCGCTCGATCTGGTATCTGCGGGGTGGACAGAGAAACATCATTTAATATTTATTTAACGATTACATTACAGTCTTCACAAAATAACAGGCCCGTTTTGACATAAAATCATACATATTACTTAGTCAACGTCAATATAATATTAATATTTTTGTATACTACCGCCCGTTCGGAAGTTGTGGGCTTAGGGATGGAGCAAAGAAGGGCAAGAAACTCCCCCGTACCTCTTTTAAAATATCAGAGCCTTAAAAATACAATGTTATGTATTTCTACTTAAGTCTAAGGAAATACACCGAGGAGAGACGTACTGACTCAGTCCATCGCCCCTCTTTGGATTTCTGTGCGCTGAGATGGCATGGTCCCTTTTCGCGGAACCACTCACATACACTAAGAACGCGTTTTTTTTTAAAACGTCGTGAGGGAACCTTTATCATTTCATAGCTACGGCGATGAGCACAGTTGTGCCCGAGTGCTATGTATATGTATGTACCGTGTGGAGTAAGATTACCTGATGAGTATCTGCGCGGGCGTCTTGCGCAGCCTGTCAGCGATCGCCTTCAGCTTGGGGTCCTCGAGCAGCTGCGGGTCGCCGGGCTGCGCCCAGGGGCGGTCGGGCGAGCCTAGCGGGCTGTACGCCGTGATCTGTACAGGGGACACTGTGAGACAGGGGCGGTTCATACGGGGGACAGTCAAAGACATGGGACTGTTAAAGACAGGGGACTGTTAAAGACAGGGTACTGTTAAAGACTGGGGACTGTTAAAGACAGGGGACTGGTAAAGACAGGGGACTGTTACAGACAGATGAATGTTACAGACAGGGGACTGGTAAAGACAGGGGACCGTTAAAGTCAGGGGACTGATAAAGAAAGAAGACTGGACGGAAGGCGACTTAACTCGCAGAAGCACACCACTCGAACGACCGAACAATGGCGAACTATTGTTTTATAAGATGTGTCGGCGAACCAGTTAAAGACGGGGGACTGTTTAATTTAAGACATAGGACAGGAGACAAACCAAGACAGGGGACAGTCAAAGGCAGGAGACTGTAACAGACAGGGGACTGGTAGATAAACATAAACATTTACATACAGGCACATAGGCCCCACACTAGAATACCCTGTGTCGTGGGAACCAGAAACAGCAACATCACATGTAAAAATCCAAGACCTGGGTTTTTTTGTCCCCAGCCGAGATTCGAACCCAGGAAGTAGATGCGCAACCACTGCGCCACAGAGGTCGTCAAGGTACAGACAGGGGACTTTTACAGACAAGGGACTGTTAAAGACAGGGGACTGTAACAGACAGGGGACTGTTAAAGAGAGGGAACTGTTAGAGACAGGGGACTGTTAGAGACAGGGGACTGTTACAGACAGGGGACTGTTAAAGACAGGGGACTGTTACTGACAAGAGACTGTTAGAGACAGGGGACTGTTACAGACAGGGGACTGTAACAGACAGGGGACTGTTAAAGAGAGGGAACTGTTAGAGACAGGGGACTGTTACAGACAGGAGACTGCTACAGACAGGGGACTGTTACAGACAGGGGACTGTTGAAGACAGGGGACTGTTGAATACAGGGGACTGTTAAAGACAGGGGACTTGACGCGACCCACCTTGACGCCGCGGTCCTCGCAGAACTTCTTCAGGCGGCTCTGGTTCAGGTAGGGGTGGCATTCGATCTGGGATTAGAGATAAAATAGTTGTTAGGCCGGATCTTGCCAACAAAAAGTTATACGATAATAACTATCCCGGGGATCATTTGTATGACAATGACTTTTTTAAATGAAGTGACCAGGGGCCCGATGCTGCTCTGAGAAACGCACTTAAAGAAAATTCTTTAGGAGCATACCAAATGACGCCATTTTGGGTGTTTTAGAAGCGATAGCGATCCAATATAAGTGCGTTTCTCAGAGCAGCATCGGGCCCATGGTGTCTGAGAATGTAAAAGATACTCTCGAGTAAAAGTTACTCTTTCGTTGGTAAAGGCACTGACCTGGTTGGTGACGGGCTTGATCTCGGCTGTCTCCAGCAGGCGCGCCAGTTGCTTCGAGTTGAAGTTGCTGACTCCGATACTCTTCACCAGACCCTGGGGGGGAGGAGGGGGAGGGCGGATTAGATACTCGCCAGACTGAGGGTAAGGTAAGTAAATGTAGCCCAATAATTTCCCCACCGAGGGGCACGGGCCTTTACTCGATTTACCGACGCTATAGGGAAGCGAGACCGAAGACAAAAATCGTCGGTAGACAATGCCCTCCGGCCAGTAATCTTTGGACAGGAACATTGTCTTGAGGTCCGCTGGCACCCGAAGTTTGAAGGTCAGAAATTCCTTGGGTCGTTCTGACCCCAAACAAACAAACTGCCCTTTAGGGCCTCTGGCATAGCTTTACGACTTCTACCACCGAGTAGCGACAGTAGCCGGGACCAGCAGCGTCACGTGTCACCCGAAACACGAAAGCCTGAGCCACATGAGACGGGACACCCATCCAACACCCGCCTCGGCCAATGTTGCTGCACCCGCACGATGTCTTCCGAAGCGCGGGCGCCGCTCGGCCACGCTGCACGAAGCGCGGGCGCCGCTCGGCCACGCTGCACGCACGCTTCTGGAAGCTTTTATTTTTCCTAAGCGTTCTCATTATCAATACGGTATTGGCCTCATTTTGGAAGTAGTTTTAAAATAAATGTTATTGCATTTTATGCACACTACGTTAATATTTCCGGGATATCTTCTGTAGTTTCAAAAAAATAAAATATATACGTAGTTGTATTTACCTATGCATACAAAATAATTGTATTTGCCGGCTACAAACAAATATTTCGCGCCCTCGGTTTAGCAATTGGCATCCGATTCGTTTGTACAATGGGCCAGGGGGGCAATTCTGGCCCTAGCGAGATCATGTCCATGGTCGAAATATCGGTTTTGAGATACCGAAATCTCTATGAAAAACAAGAAAAAGCTATTCCTACGACTAGCTTTTCGACCAACCGAGATTCGTTTTCGATCGAAATAAATATAAATCGTTTTCGACGGATTTAGGCCGTATCAAAACCGATATCTCGACTGGGGAGATGATCTCGATTGCGCGAGAATTGGGGGCCCGGGCTCACCTTAGCGACGAGCGGCTCCAACGCCTTCCAGGTGTCCACGTAGTCCACGTCCGAGAACTGTATGTTGCCGGCCGCGTCCGCCGGGAACAACTCGCCCCCCTCCTGCAAACAGTGACAAGCAGATAGTTTCAAGTTGAAAACCAGGTGGCGCTGACTGTTTCCTAACGTGCCTAACTCGCCTAACTCCGAATGGATCCTTTCCGTTTGTAAGTGGCAGGTCCATCCATAGATCTATATTTAACGTCCTTAGGGTCAGATTTTAGAAAAAACCGGTACTCAGTGGATACCTGCAATATAATAACCGGCCAAGTGCGAGTCGGACTCGCGCACGAAGGGTTCCGTACTATTGTCTATAAAAAACCGCAGAAAAAAAGCACACGTTATTTGTATGGGAGCCCCCCCTTAATATTAAAATTTTGTTTTTTAGTATTTGCTGTTATAGCGGCAACAGAAATACATCATCTGTGAAAATTTCAACTGTCTAGCTACCACGGTTCATGAGATACAGCCTGGTGACACATAGACGGACGGACGGACAGCGAAGTCTCAGTAATAGGGTCCCGTTTGGCACCATTCAGGTACGGAACCCTAAAAGCCAGTTACCCTCCATTGCCTTCTAGGTTAACCCCTGCATTAATGACTCTCTAGGTGACACCGCGTTGTGGGAACCAGAACCAGCGACATTACAGACCCTGGGGATATTTTCTTCCTCTCCAGCCAGGATTCGAACTCTGGACCTCTCGGCTGGAAAGCAAAGCCACGACCGTGGACGCACCGTACCTTGTAGCCCTGCGGCCAGTGTATCAGGTACAGATCCAGGTACTCCAGTCCCAGGTTCTTCAGGGACATCTTCAGCGCCGGCTCCACCAGGTCGGGTCGGTGGAACGTGTTCCACAGCTTAGAGGTTATGAACAGGTCCTCGCTGGAAGATTAATAAGTTTATTTTAAGATATTTTTGGCTGGGAGGGAAGACGGCGAACGGACCAAGGCGGTGACAAAATGGTGGCCCAGGGATGCGCGTAGACCGAGAGGCAGACCGCAGGTTAAATTGTGAGGAAACCTTCATTACCTGATAGCTGCGGCGATGTTCTAGCCCCCTGTCACGCAACATGGATAACTGACTGGGCACTATTATGATTCTGCCACCCCGTTTGGGAAATGGCGTGACGCTGTTATGTTATGTCTAAATACTAGATTGGTCACCTAAATATTAGATTGGTCACCTAAATATTAGATTTGTCACCTAAATATTAGATTGGTCACCTAAATATTAGATTGGTCACCTAAATATTAGATTGGTCACCGAAATAGTAGATTGGTTACCTAAATATTAGATTTGTCACCTAAATATTAGATTGGTCACCTAAATATTAGATTGGTCACCTAAATATTAGATTGGTCACCTAAATATTAGATTGGTCACCTAAATATTAGATTGGTCACCTAAATATTAGATTGGTCACCTAAATATTAGATTGGTCACCGAAATAGTAGATTGGTTACCTAAATATTAGATTTGTCACCTAAATATTTGATTGGTCACCTAAATATTAGATTGGTCACCTAAATATTAGATTAGTCATCGAAATAGTAGATTGGTAGCCGAAATAGTAGATTGATCACCTAAATAGTAGATTGGTTACCGAAACAGTAGATTGGTCACCTAAATATTAGATTGGTCACCTAAATATAAGATTGGTCACTTAAACTAGATTGGTCACCTAAATATTAGGTTGGTCACCTAAATATTAGATAGATCACCTAAATATTAGGTTGGTCACCTAAATATTAGAATGGCCACCGAAATAGTAGATTGGTCACCTAAATGTTAGATTGGTTACCTAAATATTAGATCGGTCATTTAAATAACATTGTTTAAATATTCCATTGAAATTAGGCGGCAAAGACAACGTAGTTCGTTTTACCGTTTGACCTTCCCCTCGTGTATCTTGGCGGCGATGGCGGCGCCCACCTCCGGCTCGTTGCCGTACACGAACGCGCAGTCGACGTGTCGGTAGCCGAGGTCGATGGCGTCCTTCACGGCTTGCGTCACTTCGCCGGGCTTCGACTGTGGGGAGGTGGGGAGCAGAGACTATATCAACAGCAACAGGAGGTCATTTGCTACCCACGTGGCCATAATTTTCTGGTCTTAGCCCCATAGATCTCGGAAAAAATGAGATTTGTAGATTTTTGAAAACTATGTGCGATGACGGGCCGCCAGACAGTTTCGCAGCGGCTGACCAATCACAGCTCACTTACCTCGTCCCCCGCCGCCCGTAAATTGGTGAGTTGTGTTTCAAAGGAAAATGTATCTATGCGCTCTCCACTGGATAAGTGCTCCCTGGTGGCGTGGGAGATTGTTGGGGTTTAAAGTATCACACTGGCCTGTGAAGGACCTTGAGGAAGGGAGCCTTTGGCCCCTCATAAGGGACGCTCGTTATTATACTATGCCTAATTAGGCGTCCTGACTCAGTCGCAAGAGGGAAAGAGAAGCGTGGATCGATCGGCAGCCAGATGGGTCGACGACGACTCACTCTGGACGAGCACATAGAGCGAACCTTGAAGCGGCCGGACGCCATCCCCCCACCTTTACTATCTAAACGTCAAAAATAATTGCTATTGCTATGACTATCCTCACTAGAACAGGACTATGATTAACGCTAAACTTGATTAAGGGTGGGGCCTCCATGCGTTGCGTCGCGTCGGGTCGCCGCAACTCCTTGTTTACCATCTGTCTCATAAGCGATGGGAGATGATGCTATAAAGACTGGAGATGGACTGCTGTTCTGGAGACCCCATACAGAAAAAAAAGTGTTGGTATATGTGAATACAGTGTGAGTGTGTGAGTACAGTGTGAAGAGATTAAGGTCCTTGGTAAAATCTTAGACAATTCTCCAGTAAGATTTGAAACTATAGAAGAGGTATTTTGAACAAAAAAGAGACAATTATTTAAGTATACTTTGAGACTTGCTGTCTCATGGAACCAGGTTATCAAACTGACATGAGACACCTACAAAAATTGTAAAATGTGATTGATAAGGAATAAGTTTGATAACCCCGAGTCATATATGGCTTACAAGTCACACATAGCCAGATAAGGGTCTATTTGTATTGATAAATGTTTTACTAAAAAATCTTAGGCTTGGTGTCTCATGCTATACCTACTGTACATTCACAACATCTGTCTTCAGCATCAAGTTAATGATGGTGATGCATTTTATATGGCATGGCAACCCATGTATTTACGATTTTGGCAAGGAATTATAAATTCAACTATAGTAAGAGATCTCTTCCAGTAAGCCATGTACTTCTATTATCAAAACATTGACATTGGAGTGTGGTGGAAACCACATCAGTATATTTCTATTAAATACCTACCTATAGCAAGTATTGTGATGCGGGGTATAGTGTTAATAGGTGAATGAAGGCCTTATCAGAAATTACTAAGATTGAATACTTTATAAATGCTGTTTGCTGCTGCTAAAGCTGTTTTATCTTTGAAGATGAAGCAACTTTTGTCTATTTTTTTGAGTTAGAGCCTAGTCTATATCCAATTTCAAGAAATACATTTGAAGTTAGGTACTAGAATACATGTCTTGGGTTTTAAAGCATATCTAGACCATTTAATCTGAGTTTCAAGTTGAAGCACCCCTAGAAATTTTATGAGTAGGCTTATGATTAGGTACTTCATCTTTGTGTTTATCTATCACTTATAATACTATCTTTATTGACATAACCTAGATACCTACATATGTTTTGTAAAATACATACATATGTCAGACAGAGACGGCAGGGTTGGGTTGGGTTGGGTTCGGTTGGGTTGCATCACAGACTTGTATACTATAGTATATAATATAGATGGGTTGAGTAGATAAGCGTTAGTAAATGGATAATGGTGGAATTGACGATACATCTGGCTTTGCACACATGATAGCCAGATCGCCGAATTGGTCATATCATGAGATGGCAAATAATGCAGTAGCTTAGGTGAAGACTAAAGTCTTTGTGTTAGTTTGACATGTATAACACAAAAAATATCATGTAGTGCTGAATTAAAATGTTTAAAAAATACATGTTTTCACTAAAACCCGCCAATGCCTTGGCCATATCATGATAATTATGGCCAAATATGGCGGGTTGGCTACGACCACAGACTTCAAGCGATATACATATTGCTGAACTTGGTGTGTGGGATGTTCTTATGGTCCGGTACCGTATACTGGCTCTGTATACAGCCAACGGGTAGAAATCAAGTTCTTAGCATTACCGGGACCGATTTCGGTAAGGATCGCCTATATATAGCAATACTTCCGTGTATTATCCCAACTATACGTAAAATTAGCTATAAATTCCTTTGAGGTCTGTGTTATGGACAACGCTTTACTTAGGTATTGTTCTGAGGAACAAAGGCAGGAAATCGGGCTCAACTTTAGTTCCTGACCTATTGACTAGGCTGTCAAAACTTTTTTAGCGTATAGTTGGGGTCATTTAATCATCTTCCTGAAAGTTTCAGGTAACGGAAATTAGTAGTTTTTAAGATATGATTTTTTGAAAATCTGAAAATATTGTAAAATTATGTAACAAAACGCAAAAAATATGTCTGTGGTCAAAATACATTAGTTACGTTTCGTTGTATGCATATTTGAAAAGATGAATCTATTTTAAACGTAAAATATCAATTCAATTTTTGGTTATAATGGCTTCCATCTATTATATTAGATGATTCTGCCAGTGTCAAGTGAACGTAAAATATCACTTTTGATAAATTAAAAGTTGTAATTTTTCTGAAACGGAGTGCATTTGGGGTGTTGTCTGTCCGAGTTTTTGTTGGTTGGGCGGCCATTTTGAATCCGATTGGATCAATTATAGGTTACTTCCTGTTTGAAAACTAAAGATAGGTTTGTTAGGTACACACTTATAAGCAGAACCGGGAGCCGGAGCGAAGCGGAGCGGAGCGAGGCGACCCCCTACTTCTGGCAACCCCCCCTCCAACCCCTCATCCCCTCCAACTCCCCCGCCCAACAATGCAAAAAAACTTCAAAACTCAAAACTTTAAAAAATCATAATTCAGCAATTAGGCACTTCCGCGGGGGGGGGAGAAGTAGGGGAGGCATCTGCCCCCCTCCCCCTTCCCCCCCTCTCCCCCTCAAGGTCAAGGTCAGTAGGTCAGGATCTAAAGTCCTTATATTATGTAACCTCCAAAAATTAAAAAAAATCATAACTCAGAAACTATACAGTTCCGTTCGGGGGGAGTAGTAGGGGGGGCATCCCCCCACCTCCCCCCTCCCCCCCCTCCCAAGGTCAATTTCAGTAGGTCAGGAACTAAAGTCCTTCCGGAAATCGGGGTCAACGGTGATGATGATAGAGATAATTTACCTACCTTCCAAGTACCAATGCCGAGGATGGGACACTCCACATCGTTGTAAAACTTCACTTTCAGACCTTGAGACGCCATTTTCACGCTAGCCAACGAACGGATTATAGAAATGAGCAGCCGGTTTACAGAATTACGTTTTACTTGCAGCAATACAGACACTAAATTCATAAAATTATCCAAATTCGTGGCTGAGTAAACATAGGTAAACAAAACAAACAATGAATGACAATGAATGAAAGTAATTTTTTCAGGGACGGGAAGTCAATGTTGCCAGCCTGTTGTTGAAAACCTTGCCAATAAATACGGCAAATCAAAACGAACAAACCGAAGATGAAGCGATATGGAAGCGATAGATAATTTAATAACCTATCTCTATCCGTGATCTGAAGATTTCACGTTACATTTGACGGGTTGGGTTTAGAGTTTAGATCACAGATACCTGATTGGGAGTGGAGGGGACCTCCCCCCTTTTCAGTTATCGAAACGAAAACCAGGGGATTTTTTGTAGTTGTTTTCAAAAACCCTATTTTGAGGTTAGTTTTAATTGAATATTTAAAAATATAAGTAAATAAAAATGTAATCAGGCTCACCAAAAGTATTAATTCCTAACTAACCACTGGCAAGCATATCCTACATGTAGCAAAGCAAATATAGTGCTTAGCTGGCAATACTATATAGTGTTGTAGCTTCGCAGACTATCGATCGATCGATATCGACTCTAATTTAGTCCAAATAGTTTTAGTTTAGTTTCACCATAGAGCAAGTCAGACCTATCAGACAGCCGAGAGCCGAGTCGAGACCGAAAGTGCTCCTTCTATTTATTTTAAAGTCCTGTCCAGTCCCAGTTTCGGTTTCGTTTTTTCAGGTTTGTTAGAAAGATAGTATTTGAACTGTGACGATATTATTCCTAACAGATAAGGTACTAGCACTGAGCTACCATTACTACGTTAGTAATTAATAGTAGTCCAATGGTACCTACCTTGGTCTCCATATAAATAAAATTTATTATTTATTAAAAATGTGTGTTTTTAGGGTTCCCCTATTGCTCACAGAAGCACTAAATAGTGCTTGACTTTGGCAGTGACCACCAAGACGTCAATTAATGTCTATTGCAGGGGGATGAGAACTTAATTTCCCCTAATTTAAATGTATTTTTTTTTCCTTTTCGGCCAGGAGAATGACAATCTCTAGACTGAAAGGGTTAATATGTATAAAGTTAAGACAATTACGTAGGTAGACTACACGTACGTACGTAATCATTGTATAGATAGTGTAGGTAATCATGACCTCGCCAAGGCCACGTTATCTATTATTCAATAGCGGTAATGTGGTCGACAGTATTTTACTGATATTACAATAAACTATACAATACATCCGAACATGCAGAGCCTAGCTTTTCATTATTAGCTTAGCGATAGCTATAGGCAAAGATAGTATATGGCTATAGGTATGTGTAGGTACACAATACAAGAATCTCCTTTGTCTTTCACGCTACATCTACTTACCTGCGTCGAACTTCTTTCTACATGTTAAATTAATTGGGACATGAAATGCGAAGAAAAATACAACTTTGTAAAGTAAGCAAGTACTTTAGTATTCAAATAAGTACTTATCTACTTATTAGTTGGAAATTGTAGAACCATGTTGATAAGTAGTGTTTGTTGTTGCTGTTTGCGAACTTTGTGAAGGCGGCTTTTTTAATATTTTATGACGTTTATTTACAGTTTACAATGTTGATATTCACCTTGTTACTAAGTAACACTCACTTGATTGCAGGGTTCGTAAAAATCCGATTTTTATAATAAAAATCAAAAAATCCGATTTTTGATATATATCCGATATATATCGGATATATATCAACGATGAAAAAAGGGAGGTATTTCCATTCTAGATTGAGTACTTTTGTAGTTTATTCTGTCACAATTTTAAGGTTAAATAATAAAATATGCATTTGTTTTATTTAATGTTTATTTATAAAAAAAGTAATGCGAATAATGAGTGAGATATTCTAATAATATTTCAATAAATTGCACCCAACCAATTCCCTTTCCCCACACTACACAAAAAATAACACAATAATAGAACAGTAATAGAGTAATATAATATAACACAAACTTACCAAAACTTGCTTCAGTGAAAGATATAACCACCGACACTTTCTATTCGAACTACTACATCAAAACGGAAATACACAACGATAGCGCGAGTTAGGTAGGATACTAGCAGAGCCATCTAGTGAGAAAGAAAACCATCAAAATTTAGCACGATTCACGAATACAGAGGTTCGATGAGGGCGATTCTGCGTTTGAAGGGGGCGATTCAGCTTGTGTTTCCATTAAACATTACAAATGTACAAAAATGTTAGAATAAATATCAATTGATATATATCCACATAAAAATCCATTGATATATATCATGATATATATCCGATATATATCACGCTGATATATATCTGCGAACCCTGCTTGATTGACATATTCCTAGCAATTATTGTCAGTCGCTTGCGTGCGAATCAAGCCATCTGCTATGAATCTTCCTGTGCCTTACACTGTTTTTACACGAGTGATTAAGAGTCGATAATGGGAACAGCTAGGCGATAATCACCGTAAATAAATTAACCGTTATGATTTGTGGATACGCGTGAGTGTTAGAAAGTTAAATGTACTTACCGCTAGAGATAGAGATAATATTCTTTTATTTTTTATAAACTTAAACTGACCTTCCACGTGCCCAGTCCCATGGCGGGGATAGTCTTGCCATTGTTGAAAGTAATAACCGGGATTTTTGGCGCCATCCTGAGATATTATCGACAACCGCACGCGACGACAGATCGACTAGAAGTGAGTGAGGGGAGGGATGAGGAGCGGGGAGCGGTTTCTTTCCTTATCGCTTGGATGGGCTCTCTACTCACGCACGCACGATGCGAGTCGCGTACGGGTATGGCTTGGCATGGCAGTGTCTATAGCGAGAGCGCGGAATTGTTTTGTTTGTAGCGCGCGCGGGCACGTCTCGGCACCGTCGAAAAGTCAATAAGGCGATTTTCTGACAGCTAAAAATAGTTCTGAAAGCTGCCAACAGATGAAGGCAAGACATGGGGATGGCTTTTATATCGTTCAACCCTAATTTGATTTTAAAAAGGTGTTTATTGGATAGTTGGTGGTCACTTTCCTCACCAAAGTGCTTTTATTTTTGTGAGAAAATGCGTAGTTTTTCCGGAAAATTTATCACCAGAACGCAAAAATCGGCTTTTTTATACGTCGAAGAGACCATACACAAACTAAATTAGCATATTTATACTTTGTCAGCAAATTAAGTTTCGTTCACCAAAATGAAATAACTATTTTCATTTTCGATTTCCAGACAAACTACGCATTTTCTCGCACAAGAATGAAAAGATGGAGTGAGATGGAGCGGCCGAGGCTGGTCAGCTTGCCGATCGGTCCGCAAAATTTGCGGGGTCCATGGCGGCAAGATTTGCGGCGCAAATCTGTGCTATTATTCATCAAAACGTGTATGCTGCCTTTTATCGATAAACATAAAAATTTACATACAGGCACAAACATGTCGATAATGACCCCATCACTATTAAAATTTTGTTGGTATCACAAAGTATAGTGGTATGTATCTATACTATCTCCCAAAAAACTCCCATTTTCCATAATTGAATCGTAACTTTTGAACAACAGAAAATCTGGTACAAAGATGTCCTGAAATTGTCAAGCTTGAAGTAATAATAATAATAAGTAATAATTGGCGTCACGCCTTTTCCCATACGGAATGCCAGACACGTTCCATTTTTGGATTAATGGCTTCTATCCGACACCCAGATTTGCGTGAAAGTAGTAAAGTAAAAGTAAAAAGTTGGACTCATTTGTTATGGCACATTTTGTCTTATCTAAAGTTTATATTTTCTAAATACACAATAATAGTCTGTTGGCACCTAAACTAGGTAGAACCTGTACTATAGGCATCAACAACCCCAGCGGCGTTAAGAATACTATTAGTTAGAGACACATTTCTGTACCTGAAGTTAAATGACAGTAGTTAAACAGACAGCCTGTCACGCTGGGCGGGTATTGACAGGGGGCTAGCCCACCGTCGCAAATGAGGTGATCTATGGTCTATGGTCTATATAATTATTCATCCCCAGCGAGCAGATGACAGATCCCTGATTCATCCTTACTTGTCCAAAAGTTACAAGTTAAATCAATCGAAAACTTAATTATCATTCAACATTCAATTCTATCAGATCTCAGCAGTTTCTCCACTTATTCCCCCTTCTCTAGAATATCAGATTTTTGCCTTGTCATGTAAGTTTATGAAATTGGACAAGTATGAACCTTTGAGTAATAATAATAGTAGTTCAATGGTATGAATTGCTCCAGCGCCCGCGCGCGTCAGGACTTACTTTTAGAGCTCGTAGTGAAAAACAGAATGGAAAAAATAATTTAATTGAGAATACAAAACGTCTTTACACTAAATACTATAAATTCATGCTTAAAACATAATATTTATTTATCACTAAGCTTCACTCTTTCACTCAACAAGCTGCTTTGAGAATAATATACAAGTGCATACAGGGTGACTTTAATTAGCGTCCCCTAAAGTCAGCTAATTAAAAATTACCCTGTATCGTTCTATGGAATGGGGTCTCTAATCTGAGTAGTTCCGAATTAATCCACTTGTGCAGCGCCACTGTGCATGGAGACCTATAAAACATTATTCTGCATGGCGATAAATGAAAACACCATAATAAACAAATCAACACTGACAGGTATCCAAACACACTAGCGCCACCAGTGGGAGAAATGGCGAACACAAACCCCATTCTTATAAATCTAGAATATTAAAATTTAAGTATTTATTTTTATTTATTAACAGCACTTCAATCATAATTGTAGCCTTGAGTTAAGTAAAG
The DNA here is from genome assembly GCA_963457715.1 of Argyresthia albistria. Lineage (NCBI taxonomy): Eukaryota > Metazoa > Arthropoda > Insecta > Lepidoptera > Argyresthiidae > Argyresthia > Argyresthia albistria. The sequence continues at coordinate 231,355 of CAUOQF010000002.1, forward strand.
TATATCTTTTTTTGACTAAGGGGCGATCTTTCAACACCCAGATCAACATTCAGTTAACCTTTCATTAGTGGGTAATTTATAAATATAACATTTCAATTTTTATCTGCCCATAGCGCCCATTCACACTGACGACCGACGAGGGGATAACTATATCTGACATTTTATGCACCTGAAAAATGTCTAATTCCTCAGATAAACTTTATCTGAGGGTTGAAAGATCGGCCCTAATAAATAGAAGCAGTCACGTCGTCCGCAAATCAAACATACATTTACAGATACAGACATATACATTGCATTTGGTCCCCACCTTTTGGGAACCATCCATACTTACAGGTATAGTATAGGCCGACCATATATTTTGCACTCACTTACATAGGGTGTCCCCATACAAGAAACATATTTTTTTTCTGAGGTATGGTCAGCCGTACAATCAGACCTAACTAGAATCAGAGAGTGCAATATAGAGACTCTACGAGCGCATTTATTACACAGACTAATAAAAAGCTCATGTCACATACAAATAATCGGCCATTTTGTAAGGGCCGCCCGGCCGGGCAAATGGCGGCTAAACTGGGTAGTTTTATTGAATTAACCAACAAACAGTTATCCTGAGAATAACTATCCCGGGGATAACTTGTATGACAAAATGACTGTTCAAAATGAGGTGATCTGATCTGGGTGTCACTGGTGTCTATGAAAAAGTAGAAGATACTCTCGAGTAGTTACTTTTTCGTTGGTAAAATCCGGGCTCAGTGCAATAAAAAACACCATGTCACGCGGAAGGCCTGTGCCCCTCTGTGGGGGACATTAATGGGCTATGTTAACTTTTACTTATGTCAGACAAAGCCTTTTAAACAAACAGCCCCATTGATTAGAATTGCAAATCAGCGGATATATTTTTAAAACATCCTTGTGTAAAATACCAACATTTGATAATCATCATAATGTTTTCAGACAACCGAACAAAAAAGCGTTTTGTTTTTGACAGTTCATAATGATAAGAAGATAATCGATCCCAGACGAGCGCGGTAAAGCACTATGCGATCGACGCACGCCCCCCTTCAGGGCAGAGAACTGTCATTCGTTCATATTGTTTTTGTTGTTGAGCGGAGATCTCTTTGTTTCCTACCTACCGAATAAAGTGTTTTCCGTGAATATAATCAAGTGTTTATCGTTTTATTCTTCTTTACAATAAAAAGTACCTATCTACGTCTCCCAACGATCTTCTGGCACGTCAGTGTCCGTGTCCGGGGGCGGCTCTAGGACTTGGCAAACTTTCAATAAATCCATTCGGAAATTTCCCATTGCTAGCAAGTCGAGTAAAGAGAACCTCATAAAACCAACTCATAGGGCGGCGTCAGCCACCCCAGAAATGTTTCATTGCTAGCAACACGAGTAATAAGAATTTCATAGGGCGGCGGAAATTCCCCATGGCTAACAAGTCGTGTGAGGAGAACCTTATAAACTGGACGGGCGGCGCAAGCCGCCCCTGAAAAATCATATGGCATTTCGAATATATTTCAGTTTCTTCTGAGTGTGCTGTGTAAATGTGCACCTGAATCAAATCAAAAAGTTCAGTCCAAATGTTCACGATGACCCGGAAACAAGAACAATGTTATGTCGCGCTCTTGAACTTGTATATAATACCTACTTATTTACTATGGAAATATTGTAATGCCTACCTATTTACTATTGTATTGTGTTGAATTGTGTATTGTTATACCCCTAAGTTTTAATAAAGAGTCCGTTTTCTGTTGTGTTAATGCTAGGCAAGTAAAAGTTAGCAGCTAACAAGAAAAGTATAGCAGAATGTTAGATACCAGCAAATAGGATAGAAACCCGTATATAGGTAGACTAGATAAAAATAGGCCCTAGACAGTCCAAGATGTGTCCGCTGCGGCGTCTCGTTGGGCTCTGGGTTGCGATTTCCAAAACCCCCCGTATTTATACGAGGGGGTGAGGTAGAGGGGAAACACGCTCCCAGAGGCGGACGGAACGCCGTAGCGGATTAATTTAGATTCCTATTGGATAATTAGGTTTCTTGTTAGAATAACGTAGGATATGTAGGTACATAGAATCTGTAATTGTATAGTTTTAAGATCATTTGCGATAATAAAAACGCCCGTAGCTAAAGCGGGGGTGAGGGGAGGTGAGCGACTGAGCATTCCTATATAAACAAGCCACGCCAGTGGCTCCCCGTCAGTTCGTCGGCAGTAGTACGCGCTCTCGCACCTAGAGGCGCTCGCGAAAACGGTCCCGCCGCCGCCCAGCTCGCTTCCTCGCCTCGCCCGCGCCCAAGCGCCCTGCATACTGTATTCTCGTGGTTTTACTGCCCCCACCGGCTTCGCAGCCAGGATCCCCCTAGCAACGAGTAGTGCATCGTGCACATTGTCTGGTCCTTCGAGCCGGAACCTGCGAAGATGAGTGAGAAGAACACGAGAATTACCAGAAGCCGAGGTCGCCGAGCATCGAGCGAGACCGACCAGCCGAGCGGGAGCGCGTCGGACGCGACGACGAGCACCGCCAACTCAGCGTCGACGAGCGCCACCACGACGTCATCGGGCACAACGACGGGCTCCACGGCCACGTCTGGCTCAGCTGAGACCACTGTCTCCCCCCGCTTGCCAGCCGTCGCCCCCCCGAACCCAGAGGCTGCCATTCGCGCCTCCGGCCTCCCCTATGGGCCCGCCGCCGCCGATGCCGCCACATGCGCCGCCGCCGCCGATGCCGCCACATGCGCCGCCGCCGTCGATGCCGCCACATGCGCCGCCGCCGTCGATGCCGCCACATGCGCCGCCGCCGTCGATGCCGCCACATGCGCCGCCGCCGTCGATGCTGCCACATGCGCCGCCGCCGGTGCCGCCACAGACGCTGCAACCCGATCGACCCAGACCGCCACTGCCGCGGCCTCCCGCGTCGATCGCCCGAAGCGCAGCGTCCCGTAAGAAGAGGATGATGCAAGCAAGGATGGTTTAGTTTGTCCGGAGTTGCTCTCGAAGGTCAGGTTGGTAGTGCCACGCAAAGATGCTCGAATTGTTAATTATCGTCCATTCTACGTAAACTTGTCCAGAACCAATGTTGGGTATAATTGTATAACTAATAGACTGTCTCGATCTCACAATAAGTTATGTCACTCCAACGATCTTGACATTTTTAATCTTAGTCTAAGTAAATTTAAAAATAACATTGTAGCGGCTTTTGCCAAGTAATTTTTTTATTATATTTTATATTT